>JACAGA010000024.1:4317129-4461691 GCA_029231665.1 Morus indica | reverse complement strand
ATTTTTTTCTCAACAAAAATCTACAAAAAAAATTCATTTTTTTTTTTGAAATCAAATTAATCAAAGCTTATGGAATAACAATGCAAACAAATATACCAAAAACTTAGAAATAACATAAAAAGAAATTATGCTCCGCAATATGTTAGGAGGAATATCAGTGACAGATTGTCCTCGCCCAACGATGCAGACGCCAAGATCAGGACAGACCAGGGATCTTATTTGTCGGCGCGATCTGGTGCGAGGCGCAGTGTGTGAGAAACGAAAGAGATCTTAATCAGAGTCTTTTTTTATTAGAATATTTATTTGAGCATTTTTTTATTTTTTTTTCTTTTACTTTTAGTCAAATCCTATCTGAAATAACATTAATTATAGATTGAAAAGGTTAATAATGACATTTTTTTTTTAAATTTAATTATTTTAGGAAGTGTTTTGGTTTTATTTTTATCACACGTGAGTGTTTTAGGTATTTATATAATAAATGGAGTAAAATGGTATTTTTTATAAAATATGGCGGATGTTTTGAGTATTTTTTTTTATTTTTAATTTATGAGACGTTTAGTTCATATATTATAATTATTTTTAATTTATGTGTATTTTTGTGAAAAAAAATACTGTAACAAATCATAAATTATGATTCAAATCATAATTTTAACTTTTAATTCTCCAACCAAACTCCCCTTAGTTTCTGAGTTATGGGCTTTTAAAGTGGGCTTTGAGTTTGGAATTCGGATTTGGATTTAAGCATCTAGTCAGGCTTCAGACGTAATATGTAAGACCCCGTTTATTTTACTGATTCGAGTTTAGAATTTAAGTTTTGCTATAGTAAAAAACTCTCAGAAACAGTCACATCTAATTTTTTTGCTATAGTAAAAAACTCTCACATAAAATTACATCGCAACTCGAATTAAAAACTCAAATCAGCGAACTAAACAAGCCTAATTTATTCCCAAGTGTATAACACGTGATTCAATTAATACTTTATAAATATCTTTAAATTATTAATTTTAAGTCAATTTGTCCCTTTAAAATATTACGTTTTTTTATCAACTTGTCCTCCAACATTTTTAAAAAGGGAAATTAAAACAAACTAAAAGTTTTTTTTTTTAATGAAATAAAAATGGAACAAAATCAAAACTTCAGAATTGCCAAGTTTTGAAGTAAATGGACAAATGGAGATTAATTTCTTAAAGTAAGAAAAAAAAATAAATGGAGGTTAAAACTTAAAATTTTTAGGGATTTTGAAACTCGAAAGTATGGTCCGTATATGGCATAAGCGATTATATACTCTTTTTGTGTTGCTCAGCCTTAACATAAATAAATTTGAGCGAGTCAATGCATTAATTAGGTGATCTACATAAATAGGTACATATTAGTTAAAAAAAGTGTTTGATAGCTCCTAACTTTTTTTTTCAATTGTAAAATTTGATTATTAAGACATCGTTTATTTCACCGATTCGAGTTTTTAATTTTAAGTTTCTATAATAAAAAGCTCTAAAAAAATGTCACATTTAATTTTTTTTTATTACAGTAAAAAACTCTCAAAAAAATGTCATATCTCAGCTCGAATTGAAAACTCAAATTCGCGAAATAAACGAGGCCTAAATGTGTTTAAAGAAGTTATAACATGCCCTTATTGGGAAATAAAAGTAACAGTAGCAACATTTAAACCACTCTATTTTTTCTTTACAAAATAATTAAAACAAAAAAAAAAAAGGCAGATAGTCTCATATGTTATTGTATGATGTATCACATACCATAGACTCCCCTCATTAGTCGCCCTTTTAAGGGATATTAAATCGGGCATCATCATTACATTGACAATCTTAGTTTCTTTCCTTTTAATTTCTCTGCCGATCATTAGGACCACATTTTGATAATCTAATTTCACAAAAGGAAAAATGAAGACGTGCATTTTGATAATCTAATTTCACAAAAGGAAAAATGAAGATGTCTACCGCGTTGTTTAGTTCTCAGTTCGGATCGCAAGATTTAATTTGAATTGTGGTGATTTGAATTATGATTCGAATCAATATTTAAATACACAAATAAATTGTAATTTAGATTGAGAATAAAATCCAAACTATGTTTGCATAAAATATTAAAAATTACCATTATAATTTTGTGACAAATCTTATAAAATCTCATTGTAAATGACAATAAAAAAAATATGCAACATGAATAAGATTTGTTACTCTCTTCGTTATGAACATGTTGAAAAAAAAAATTTACCTTAATCGGAATTGAAACGAAAAAGTTTTGACATTTTTAAACTTAAAGTTGAAGAGAGAGAAAAATAGTAAATTCTAAAACTAAGAATTTAAACAATTGTTAATAATTTAAATTATTATCAATTAATTTTCTACCAAACATTAATTTGAACTTCAACTATAATTCGAATTGAATTTTGTCCCTACCAGTAGGCTACATAATGAGATTCATTATATTTTAATCTAACGGTACTAAAAGGATGAGCTTATGTTTAAAAAAGTTTGGTTAAATCACCCTTTCAACAACAGATCAATTTAGGAGCAATAAAAAAAAAATGCAAACAAGGGGAAAATAATATTTAATCAAAGAAAATCAATTATCATACTTAAAAAAAATGTGGTTTTTAAATGAATTATATTTCTTTCATTGCTCCGGTGACCCACTATTGTGGAGGCCGCACTAACCGACCACTGGAAAGGAAGGGCTCACAACCCACTTCGCATGACCGCCAGCTAAAGATAGATCCGCGACCCACATGGGTTCTGCCGCCGCCGTTGGAAATCGAGCCTCCCATCGCGTCCTTCTGACACCTGTCATCATCATGGAAACCGACGGCGGGCTACTGAAGGAAGTTTTTTATTTTTATTTTTATTTTTTATTTTTTGAGAGGTTCATTACAAGAATTTTGTTCCATTTATGTTTTTAGTTCATAGGATATAATGAAGTACAATAAGGAGTATATTAAGCTTATTATTATTATTATTTGTTGTAAATTGGGGGATATATATACTATTATATAATAAGCAAGGTAAATGAATAGTAAGCAAAGAAACAAATATAGGGAGAAAATACTTTTATTAATTTTTCACTCTTTCTTTCTATTCTCTCAAAATACTTCTTCTCTAAATTTTTCCTCTCTCTCCTTTCTCTTGCATCTATTTCTCACTGTTTTCTCTCTTGCCTTATGCTGGAAGCAAGGAGGACCTATTTATAGGGATCCATGGGAGGCATCTTCATGTTGTCACCTACGTAGGAAACTTGTCAAGAAAGTTGTTTCACTTGCTTTTCCATATCTTGCAAGTAAACTTCTTCTCATGCACAAAGTTTCAATGAAACTTTCATCAACGAAAGTTATTTCAACAAAACTTCTCTTAATGAAAGTTATTACTGAAAGAGATCATTCTCCGTTCATTTCACTTATTTGAGTTTAAAATTCGAGTTTTGCTATATTAAAAAGCTCTAAAAAACAGTCATATCTAACTTTTTTTACTATAGTAAAAAACTCTCACATAAAATCACATCTCAACTCAAATTAAAAACTCAAATCAACGAATTAAACGGACCCTTTTACCTTCCACAACATTATTATTATTATTATTATAAACAAAAGTAGCAGAATCTCATTCTTACATGCACGTAGACATCTTTATCAAATAATGCTAATGACGACAAAAGCCCAAACAAACTATTGGAGAGCAAAAGGTCAATATGTAGACCCTATATCTCTAATAGTGTAAAGAAAAATAGAGCTATAAATAGGTTGAGCAAAAAGGGCACGCCTTAAGCCCGTTATTGTTGGCTCGGACAGGATTGATCTATGTTTTAAGCCCAAAAGTGCTTTGGGCCTAGCCTGGCCCAACCTGAAGTGTATTTAACAGAATATTTTTGAAAAATAGTAGAAAATAGGCCAATATGAAAAGTTTAAGAAAGTATATAGGCTAATTTTTAATTATAGAAATTAATAGGCCATAACTTGTCAAGTTATGGTTCATAACCAAATAAGTTATGGACAAACTTGTCAAGTTATAGTTCATAGCAAGACAAGTTATAGATAATTATAGACAATAACTTGTCAAGTTATGGTTCATAACCAGATAAGTTATTGACGAAAACAATAATTTGGCCTATTTATTAATTTATGTAAATTATTGATCTATTAATTTTAATTCATCTTAAGTCTTAGCTTATTTTTCTCTTTCTCCCAATATTTTTTTAAAAAAATTTGGGACAGAGCCAGCCCTGCCCCATCCCTAGCCCATCGGGCTTGAGCATTTTCTTCTTCATGTGGATGTGTCAAGCTCAAAATTTAGCCCCATCATTGTGCTTGTTTGGAGACTCTGTTATTGATCTAGACAATGATAATGTACTCAAGATTTATGTTAAAAATCAAATTATGCACCTTATGGTTTAGATTTTGTTAGAAAATCTAGATGTTAAGACTTGAATCAAGTGAGACATGTGCTTGTCTTAAATTGTTATTTATCCCCTCTCAATCGAGAATGCTTAATTACGGATATCAATAGTAAATTGCTTTGAGGATAGAGCAAGCCTTTTGAGTTACTATCACTAGAAATGAAAGTTCGGGCCGCCTGGAGAAAAATTTCAAGCTAAATTAGGCTAAAGCCAGACTAAGTTAGGCAAGATCGGGTCAGGCCGAGCCTAAAATAATATAGTTGCTTATCACGTCCCATTTTACTTCATAAATTTTCCATACAGAACTAGACATTATCTATACCTAAATACTAAGAGATAATGTTTTTGTTTTTTTTTTTTTTTTTTTTTTTTTTTTTTTTTTTAGGGGGGGGGGGTGAACGAAACTTGTGAAATGTTTCCACCCCCACTTTTTTTTTTCTATTTTTCTTTTCTTTTTTAGTTTTTTTTTTTTTCATTCTTTTTCCTCCCTTATCGTTTTTTTTACTGTCTTTAACCTTTGTTTTTTTATATATTTTCAAATATATCTCGTTTAAATACATTTTTTACAGTTATCTAAAATATTATTTTTTCTAATTACCCTTTTAAATTAATTTATTTTTAAATGTGTCCCTACGTAAATATTTTTTTGCCTATGATCCTCATAAATATCAGCTTCCGTTGCGAAACATTTCACACAAGTTTTTCTTTTAAAATTTATTTTTTGTCTTCTTTTTTCCTTGTCTTTTGATTTATATCTTTCCTTCCGCTTTTGTCGTTATTTCTTTTATTCTTCTTTTCCCTCATTTTTTTTCTAACAATTTATATAATTATTATTTTAAATGAGTCACGCGCTTAACTAATTTAATATAAAAGAGAGTTCGTATAATATTGATAAATATAAAACCAAATTTTGTTTGGAAACCATAATTGGACCCCATTAACATATACTACCACAGTGTACAAGTTAAAATTGAAAAAGTTACGAAATGTTCCCTCATTAACTGACTTTTTTGTGATATTTTTTAAGAATTCTGTTCTTAGTCCATTAATATCTAAAGAGAAGAAAAGGTGAGGGTGGAAATCTTATAATTGTCTTAAAAAAAACGTATAAACCTTATACTCACTCATAAGAACAGTATTTCTTTAAATTTCCCAACTAAATTTGATGTAGACAAAGTACAGTACAAAATATATTAGCAAATATAGTAAAACCAATTACAGATTCCAATAAACTGTCTAACTAGTGATGTTCAACCAGTCAGGCGGCCCAATATGAAAGATAACAAAGCAATAAACTGGTGGATTACCAGTGTTCGACCGCATGTTACTAGACCAAATCGCCAAAAGTGCATAGTTGTCAAGCGGTAGACTCCTAATGCAAAACGGCCAGGCCACCCAGATAAAGAGCCCTTGAAACATCGAACATGTATGACCAACCATATTTTGTTTGGTGCTCCCATTGTCCGTGTGATTGGCGGTTTCTAGAATGCAGAAAGTAGAAACCAACCGGTCGATTCAATACAATGACGAGGAAAAGGATATATATATATATATATATATATATATTATTTATATATAAATATATATATAAGAGTTGATTGAGAACCCCTATTTTTTCCACCAACTTCGAAAGTTATTATTTAGGGAGAAAGTGAAAAATAGGTTAATATTTGAGATAAATTAAAATTAATAGGTTAATAATTTACATAAATTAATAAATAGGTTAAATTACTGTTTTCATTCATAACTTGTCTGGTTATGAACCATAACTTGACAAGTTATCATTCATAATTTATTTGACTATAAATCATAACTTGATAAATTTATCTATAATTTATCTGGCTATGAACCATAACCAGACAAGTTATGGCCTATTAATTTCTATAACTAAAAATTGATCTATATATTTTCTTAAACTTTTTATATTGACATATTTCATACTATTTTCTTCTTATTTATGTGCTTCAGTGACAACTTTTTTTGGTAAACATACTAATGAATCATTATGTTGTAAACATTCTAGTTGTGGTCTTTCTAGTTCTTGTTTTTGTTCTTTTTTTCTTTTGTTGTGTAACTCTTAACATGGGAGAAATAATTTAATTAGGGTGTTTGTTATTTTTGAAGTCTAGTTATTCACCTATGTCATTTTGGTATTTTCCCACAAAAAATGATATTTTCTTTCAATTCACCCAACATTGAAATGGGCGAATGTTGATCTCACATGTGTGTCAACAGTGTGCTGCAAAATTAATTTTTTTTATTTGCCATTTTAGGAGGAAAAACAAGGTACCATTATATAGTATTATTAGCGAATGTCATCCCTAAAAAAAAGTAACGGCATTTACATTATTAGTTAAAATACGGCTATCACAAATTGGTTACCCCATAACGGCTTTTATTTTTAATTTCACTTTAGTTCTTAACTTTTAAAACATTCACAATTAGTCTTTAAAGTTTTACTTTATTTTAATTTCAGCCCTTCTACTAGTTAGGTATTAAATATTTGACAGAATTCGTAAAAAATGATCAAAATTGGAAATATCTAAAGTTTTGAGAAAGTTAATTTCCAAAGATAGTCCTAAAATTTTAACTGTTTCTAATTTTGATTCCTAACTTACGCAGATTCCATTAAATATTTAACAACTAGTTAACAGAAAAACTGAAACTTAAAGCGTTTGGTATGCAGTAATCTTAAGGATGAGAATGTGAATCTGCAATATTACCATGTTTAGTACAAAAATTATATTTTTTAGATTCCTAAGAAAGTGATTACCATGGGATTCACTTTCCCTCATTTTAAGGTAATTTGAATACCACCCAATATGGTGTTATTCAAATTCTCAGAAATCTCAAAATCATGAGAATCTTATTATTATTATTATTATTATTAACAATATTATTGTTATTTTTATTAATATTAATAATAATATTTATATTTTTTTTATTATTTTTATTAGTAATATATAATATTATTATTATTGTTATTATTATTAGTTTTATTATTATTATTATTATTATTATTATTATTATTATTATTATTATTATGGATCTTCTTCCATGTGAACAATCAAATAGTAATATAATATTCCTGGGAATTTGAAAAAGATTCTTGTATGGAACCAAACACAGTAATGTATTATTCTTAGGAATCATATTACCCTCCATCACTTTCCTGAAAATATGATTCCTACTGATTATTGCATACCAAACGCCCCCAAATAGAATAATACCTTAAGGATTTACTGTAGGATGTTTTAAAAGTTAGGGATTACATGAGATTAAGAGTAAATCTCAAAGACCATTTATGAGATTAACTTGTATAATCTTTTTTTTTATTTTTATCTAAAATGGTTAGGAAAAAGAAGGATGTGGGCTTTTTTTTAAGAAAAGAACATTGTACCTTATTCATTTCACAACTCAAATTTTATTATTACAGTATTTTTATTCACAAAAATTCAAATTCAATATTTTTACTGCAGTGTTTTTTTTTTCACATATACAACTCAAATTACATCTCATGTTATGACTTTAATTGTGAAATCAACATACCCATATCTTATTCAAAGAAGTAAAAGAAAGGAAATTACATTGCTTTGGGAAAAAAAGAGTTTCTCCGGTAAGTCATCTTATTGATAAAATTAGTTTTTTAACCGTTAATTTTTATTAAAATTATATCAAATTAAAAAAATATATAATATAAAGAGTTTTTAATACAAATTTAATAATTAAAAAATAAAAAATTATTGATAATTTATTTTTTATTTCCTTAAAAAAAACTTGGAAGTAAAAAGTTTACCTTTATATATAATTGGAAATAGGAACAATGGATGCTTTATTACCAAAACTCCAAGTAATCATTATCTCACCTCAACATGATGTAAGCAAACGATATAAAGCTTTCTAGTTCTTGTAAACTATTAATTTAGCCTATTCAGCAGCCAACTAGCAAAAAAAAAAAAAAAAAAAAAACAAACTATTAATTTAGCCTGCAAAAGGGTTTTAGAAAAATCTATATCAAGAGACCGTTAATAATCTATTACGATCTTAAGATTCTTCACTTTTTCCTCCTTTTGAGGTAAAAAAAATATTTTATGATGCGGTTGGATGATGCAGTAATAATTAGGCAACTCATACATCACTTGCTGAGGTTGTCCACAGTCTATCTAGGGTGAGTAGCATTAGATCCTATGTAAAAATGTACTGCTCATAAACTTATTGTTTATTAAAGATAGAATGCATCAGAAATTCCAAGAAAAATGCATTGTTTATAACAACAATTAAAAAATAAATACTCGTCAAATTGATAAGGTAAATGTCATTCTGAAAAAAAGGTAATTTACCTTTATCGATTGCTTTTTTTCCCCTGTAGGGTGGCATGAAGCCTTTTCTGTAATTTTTGTCAATCAAGCACTTTAAGTAATTAACCACATAAAGTACCTTCCAATTTGTGGGCAAAAGATTAAAATGTGTTTCAGACACAAATTATTCTAGGTCATTTGTCTTATAATTTAAGGTCCGTTTAGTTTTCTGATTCGAATTTTTAATTTGAATTGAGATGTGACTTTATTTAAGAGCTTTTTACTGTAATAAAAAAGTTAAATGTGACTATTTTTGAGAGTTTTTAATGTAACAAAACTTGAATTTTAAACTCAAATCGGTGAAATGTACTAAACAACTCAGCTCTTGGAGTATGAGTAAGAGTAGTGCAATTTGGACAATTAATTTCCAAAACTTTTCACCAAATTCCTAATGTGGTTCAATAAATTCGTTAACCATGATTCAAAAAAATTAAATACACAACCACACCATCATTAGACAGTGTTTGGTGCTATTTAATTTTAAGCCTTGACAAATTTATGCTAGACAAAAAACTTAGCACATTTGTCTAAATAATTCACTATGCTTTTTCAGTTTTTTACCAAATACAAAATAGGACCCAACTTTTTAAAACAGTACTTTTGACTGGCTCAAAAGCGTTACCAAATGGAGCTATAGTAGTAAAAAATGCTCATCATAAGACACTAAATCAGGCAGTCAACATTATTAACCCGCTTCTCCATATTATCATTATCATTGCTCATGTGTCCAATTTTAATTTTATGAGGACAAATTACTCAGAGGAGTAGATAAAATAGAATATATATATATATATATATTAAATCATGTAAGAAATATTTTTCAAATCACATCAATTAAAATATGTAGTACGGTTTCAAAATTTTCAAAACCACTAACCAGAAGAGAATTTTTAAAAATGTCATTAATAAAGTAACATACCATTTTATTTTTACTATTGTTCTTTAATTTATCTTATTACTAATTTACAGATTATCTTTTTATAAGTTACAAATTATTTTTCATAATTTATAAATTATCTTTCGTATCTTGAAAGTTATTTTCTATAATGAAATCAAAATTATACATAAGAATATAAATAATAGAATTAGAAAAAAATAATGAAACCACACCTCCTCATGACCTATTAATTAGACATCAAACTAAAGAAACAAATACACACAATACCCCATGCCACGTGGTGTGGTGTAGTTTGAGCATTTTTTGTGGGGTTTTTTTTTTTATTATTATTATTGTAAGCATTTTTTGTGGTTAAACAGTTATTTTGCTCACTCCTGCTTAGAATTGGTAATTCCAGTAGTAACACAATAATACGATTTAAAATCTGTATAAAGTTAACGAGTTTATGTTTATTATAAATGAGTTTAAGTCATAATCGGGTTGACATAATTAACATGATTCATAAATATATTGGGTTAAGGTTGACCTCCTAACACGAATTATCACGATTAACTATTTGTATCATCTGCAATCTAATGATATGTGATATATCATGAAAATTTATATGAGATATTAAATACAAATGATCTTGATTTTAATATTTATCAACAAAATTCATTTATTTTTCTTAAAGGAAAAGATAAATTGAGTAATAAGCATGTTAAACTTGTCTTGACCGTGTTAAATAAGTCATTATTATATTAGTTATTTATTCAATATATTAATTTAAACAGGTTATATGAGTTAGCACGATTAACACGATTAATAAACGGGTCATGTTTGGGTTGATATTTTCTGACACGATCAATGAATGGGTTGACATGAACACGAGCCACTAATATGAACTGCCACCCTTAGCCCTGCTAGAAGAGTCAAATCATGATATAGAGGTGGACCCCACAAACATGTAGCAAAAAACGCACGCCTATACTCCTGCAACATAAAAAATAAATTGAAATAAAAATAACAAAATAATAGAGACGACAAAAATTTAGGTGGGTTAGAAAAATTTTCTACGTCCATGGAAGATGGAGAAAAATTCACTAACAGTTTTAGAATTACACACTCATACAATTTCTCACTTTTTCTCTCTACCAAAACCCCTTACACCATTTGTCTATCTCCCTCCTTACTTTTCCCTCTTTCTTTCAAAAAGGAAACACTCTCTCTTTCTCCACTTATCTCAGAGCACACAAAGTCTTGCACAAAGCACTTATTTATAGACTTCTAATAAACCATACAAATAATCCTTGTCTAAAAACTGAAAACAACAACTTACTCAAAAACACAAGATTGTTATTTCCTTAAAACTAATTTGAGTCACTTACCCAACAATCTCTACATTGACTCAAATTCTCTCAACTCACTCAATTGGGTGTCCAATCTCGACACCCGTCATAGCAACGACGATGCAAACTTCAACAAGAATAAACATGTATCAAGTTCAAACTTTCATCAAATGTGACACGACAAACTATATTCTTTTTCTTCAAAGCATCTTCATTGTCATAAGTCTTCACCATCTTGCCTTTATTGTCTTCATCTGTCATCATTTTGTTGCACTATTTTACTCCTGCAACTTGTTTCACAACAAAAGAAGACTTTTCGTGGCTTAGCTCACCTTCATAGCTTTACCTACAACTGTAGTCCCAATCAATTTATACAAGTTTTTCACTTTTTCACCCTTCATGGCTACCAAATCACATCTTTTGACTTGCATAAAACCACCATTTGTATAGTATTCACAACCCAAAGTGTCTAAAGCCCCCAAATAAATCAAACTTCTCTTTAGTTGAGAAACGTGCCTAACATTTGTCAATGTCCTCACAACTCCATCCTTAGTTAAGGAACGTGCCTAACATTCATCAATGTCCTCACAACTCCATCAAACATCTTCACCTTCACAATACCTATTCTAATAACTTTAGGACTAGAATCACCGGCCATTAACAAAGTACCGTCATCACAGGGCTTATAAAAATCAAACCACTCCTTATATGGGTACATATGGAATGGGCATTCAAAATCTATAATCCAAGAGTCAAAAATATTTTCATCTGTAATCACAAAATAAACATCATCTTCACTGTCATACATGTCGCCAACAACATTTGCAGAATCTAAAGTCTCTTTAGGTTCTCGCTTTCTTTCTTCTTCTAGATACTTCGTCAGTTCTTCATAATTTCTCCTAATATGCCTCTTCTTATGACAATAATAACACTCAATATCGCGACTTGCTTCTACCCTTATTTGAATCTGACGTCGCCACTAAAACTTGTTCATTATGAGACATACTACTAGGCTTTTTCATATTTGCAGTCTCTAACAGAATAATTGACACCTCATTCACAGTCAACATCATTTTTTCAACAAAAGTGTAGTACTAAAGTTTCATTTGATTTGTGTAGGGAGGCCAAAAAAATTACCACTTTTTCTTCCTCATCAATTTTGACATCTATACTTAACAATTGAGTTATACACTTTTAAAATTATTTATATCGTCCCTAACATCATTTTTCTCATCCATATTCAACTTATACAATTTGTTCTTCAAATACAGTCTATTTATTAGGGATTTCGACATATAAATTTTTTTCATAACTCAAAAGGAGATGTCTTATTCATAAAACTGTATTTTAGTTTAGGAGCCAAACTTAAATGAATAGTGCTTACTGCTCTTGCTTCCAGTTCTTCCCAATCTTCATCTTTCATCTTTTCAGGCTTCTTTCTTTGCAACGCTTTCAGTAATCCCTACTAAATTAGAACATCTTTCACTGTACTCTGCCAGATGCTAAAATTACTTTTTCCGTCAAATTGCTCAATCTACTCAAATTTTATCTTGGACATCATCTTGACCTTTTTTTTAATCTTCACTATAGCTCTGATATCCATTGTTGAGAAAAACACACCCCTATACCCATGCATCAGAAAGATAAACTAAAATAAAAATAATAGAAATATAGAGAAGACAAAAATTAAGGTGATTTAGAAAAATTTTCTACGTCTACGTGAGAAAAATTCACTAACAAATTTAGAATTATACACTCATACAACTTTTTCACTTTCTCTCTCTACCCAAAACCCTTACATCCTTTGCTTATCTCTTTCCTCACTTTTCTCTCGTTCTCCAAAAAATTAGGCACTCTTTCTCTCTACTTTTTTCTGAGCACACTTTTCTCAGAGCATACAAAGTCTTACATAGAGCACTTAGTTATAGACTACCAATAAACCATAAAAATAATCCTTGCCCAAAAATTAAAAACAACAACTTACCCACAGACACAAAATTATTACTTTCTTAAAATTAATTTGAGTCACTTACCCAACACTTTTTTTTTTTTTTTTTTTTTTTTTGTCTTCACAACCTAACTCTTGTTTAAGATTTTCATAATTGAGTGCTCTTTTAGACTAATTGTTCCTTTAGCTCCAAAACACCAAAGTGCTTCGTTGATTTTAAATTGTAGTATGGGCCTATTTGAATGAGTTTCCTAGAAGCTTTTATTGTCTTTTTTAACTCTAAAAGTTGCTCCTAAAAGTGTTTAAATGATGTGTAGAAGAGTTTAAACACAAGAATTTACTGTCAAAATCACAAAATATGACTTCTCAAAAAGGCTCTTCTAATATAGATTTTGAAACTTGTACCATCATTTTAATAAAAACAATATAAACTTCAATTTAATATGTTTATTGCATATTAGACAATTTTAAATTTATTCTGACGTATTTAATCTCTTTTAAATATATGATTTCAAGCACTAACTGAAAGGTCATTATAGTTTTTACTTCTTTTATTTTACTGATTAAAAATAAAAGTAAAAGCACTACTAAATGGTTCCAATGTCGCAGAGAATTCTTAACGAAATGTTGATTCATGATTGCATTGGAGACCACCTTGATAACCCACACCAGAAAAGAAAACCAAGCTCAAGAGGTGGCTAAATGTAAAATGTAGGGAGTCTTGTTGTTGTGGCTATTGGCCAGAAGGATCTGTTAGCTCAAAAGTCAATACCATTGCAAGCTAACTCTTGATAACATATTTTTGTCCAAAGAGGCTGCAAAAAGTTTGGTTTCAAATAGGCGACCAAACAGGTCCAAATACTTAACCAATAAAAAAAAAAAAGCTAAAATATATATAGAAAGATGCTATTAGTCAGCAACGGAAAAAAAAAAAAGAAAAGAAAAGAAAAGAGAGTAATTAATTTGTTTACATTTCGGTCTCGTTCACTTCACGGATTCAAGTTTTTAATTTGAATTGAGATATGACATTTTTTGAGAGATTTTTACTTAGCAAAAAAAGCTAGATGTGACATTTTTTGAGAATTTTTTACTGTAAAAACCTAAAACTGAAAACTCAAATTAGTAAAATGCACAAGACTGATATCATCTAATCATACAAGGGCATTCCTCTCTCTCTCTCTCTCTCTCTCTCTCCTTTTTTATTTATTTATTTTTTGTCTCGTTCAAAACCTTCTCAAAAGGGCAATATACCTAAACAATGAAAGTGTTGTAGGCCGGCTTTATAAAGATGCTTATAAATAACGTACTTCTAAAAGTTGTTACTCCTTTTTTTTTTTTTTTTTTTTTTTTAATGGAGGTTCACATTGTTTAATTGAAAGTTTACCTTGCAAAATATGATGACTTGCTAAAAAAAGATGCTGACTTTCAAAGATATATGAATAAATATATTAACATAGAATTGCATTATTTTCTAGTCGTTTGTACATGTGCAGAGCAATAAAAGGATTTTCAAAAAAGATATGGTGACTCTACAACATTTCCTAGGGACGTTCACACGCCCCCTTAAGTCCCTTTTGGGGCAGGTTATGAAATTTTGTTGAGATCGGTTTACAACACACCATGGTGAAGAGAATCTAACAGAATCTCAAATGAAATGTTAATTTATAGCTCGTTTAGTTTGTTGATTCAAATTTTTAATTGGAGTTGAAATGTGACTTTATATGAGAACTTTTTACTGTAACAAAACTCGAATTCTAAACTCAAATCGATAAAATAAACAGGACATCAGTCTGTCAATATTAAATTTTCACAATTTAAGTAGGAAAATTACTCACAAATACAATATAATTGTAAGTACTAAAGTTGATATATGCTATACTTTATGTCGTGTTACCATATATAGCATATATCAAATTTTAACATTAAATTTTTATTGAGTAATGTATGGATTTTTTAATTTAATTAGTTCAATATTGGTTCTTTTAAATTATTTTAAAACTAAAATTTTATTTTTACAACATCTGAAACTTTAATGATTGCCTAAAGTAAGCATTGCAGAACAAATCAAATAAAATATTAAATATATTATTTTCATATATTTTTTCGTGTTAAATATAGAGTTAGCATTAAGTATTTACTTATTCTTTTTCATTTTTTCTTCCATAAATGATGGTTAGTACCTTTAATTCCATTTTTTTTTTTTTTTTATAGAACCTTTAATTCCATTATAATCATGGATAATCCATCTTCCAACCCATTTAGTCCATTCCTTTTCGTACCTTGAGAAGTAATTTTCATGAAAAGAATCTCGAATTGTAGGCACCCCCTTTTATTCAGTCTGACCTAGACCTTTGCTCCAACAATAATTCTCAAACTTCTGAAGATGATTAAATTCTCTTTATGCAGTTTTAATATTAGACATCACCCCCACCAGTTCTCAACTACTTACAGAGATCATATAACTTGTTTTGTCCAGCTGAAATTGTCTTAGGGATATCCCCAATCATCGTTAAAATTAGAAAGAAAGAGGGAAATAAGTTAAGATTTGAGATAAATTAAAATTAATAGGTTAATTAGCAGTTTACATAAATTAATAAATAGGTTAAATTACTATTTTCGTCCATAATTTGTCTAGTTATGATCATAACTTGATAAGTTATTATCCATAACTTATTTGATTATGAACTATAACTTAACAAGTTTGTCCATAACTTATTTGGTTATGAACCATAACTTGACAAGTTATGACCTATTAATTTCTATAACTAAAAATTGGCCTATATACTTTCTTAAACTTTTCATATTGGCCTATTTCCTACTATTTCCGTTAAAATTAATAGTCATCCACTATCTTCAATAGTTTCGTTAAAGCCCAAATTAGAAAGTCAAACGAGGCTATGCATTGGCTTCGTTGGTTTGAATTGTGCAGTTCGAATATTTTAGATTTGAACTAAAAGTTCTAAGCTTATGTAGGTTTTACTTTAGTTTAAACTGGTGTTTAGAAGTGTAAAGCTGAACATATAATAAATTATCACATTAGAGAATAAAGTTTGAACTAGTTTTCGATTAGTGTGAGAATTGTGAGTAAACTAGAAATAGAGTCATGGTTTTAAACTAGATATACTGTAACAAAAATGTTCAAACCGATAAGAATTTAAGGGGAGGTTAAGTTCTCTAAAATGTCAATAGAAGAAGTTCTAAACCGACAGCCCAAGTTCAAAAAAATGAACTAAACATTTATTTAAACGTGTTTATGAGTTCAAAACTTGATGAATCTACGAAGCGAACGAACTCTTAAACTCTCGTACGCGTCAATGCTAAACCTCTGCGAGCTCGATCTCAACACACTAAAGATTCACCAATAATATCATATGATCAGAACCCCATAATACAAATTCACAACCCTCAATGGCCCCAAAAAGGGTCTTCCGTCTGTCAGTAGCAAAACAATGAATGAGACGGGCCTTCACATTAGCACCGGCCTCCCTTCTATTATCTATTAGATCTTGTGGCCCTAAAAAAATAAATACAGTGGGTGTATTTTAAATATTTAGATCAATAAAGGACAACACATTTACTTCATGTATTAATATGTGTTCTATTTACTTCTATATTATTGATTGTATGCAAACTAAGGCGCCAAAGACTATTAATACTAAAATTTAAATCGTGCATATATAGGACTTGTATGCGAAAAGAGATTATTGCAATATAATAGTCCAAATGTGTAGTCCACAATATGTGTAATAAAGATGCAGACTTTATTCTTAATATGATTTCACTAGGCATCCACTTCCAATTAGGGACATAGCTTATCTTGATGCAATCGAAAATAAAAACATTGATATATATACTTAATGATGAACACACACACACACACACACACACACACACACACATATATATATATATATATATATATATCAGATTAGACTAAAATGTAATTTTTACTTATGTTTTACATTCTAAAATTAATATACAATTTTTAGGAATTAATGCAACAAGCGGCACTATTTTTTTTTTTTATGAATATTCGGTTTTTTATAGTTTTCTTTATTTTTTGTCTTTAAAAAATAAAATAAAATAAAAACGATGTCAAAAACTATGAAATTTTACAGATACGATCTTTATATTTTTCTGGACATGCGCGCAAAAAATAGCATAAAAAAATGACATAAAAAAGTAAAAAGTTGTCAAAAATCCTCCGGTTCACGTAGTGGGCCGCCCAAGGGCCGAGATAGATCAAAAATTATATTTTTATTTATGTTTTCAAGGTGGCATGAGTTAGTTTTGTAGCAATAAATAAATAAACAAATATGTTCCACTTTGCCACCCGATTGATTTTTTCTTTGTTGATATCAGAGCCAACGTATGATTTTGTTGTGGACTAAAAATTTTTCTACTTATGCATTGAATTGAATTTTTATAGAGATTACACTCTTAAGGTTTGTATATTAATTTTTGAATATATATATATATGGTGAATTTTTTATTAATTATTATTTATTTAACACTTGATTCCGATTAGTTAACATGCTTGTTTTTTTATTTAATCAATACAACTTACCGGTATGTCAAGTTTTTTATCCATTAGATTTGTATAAATTCACGTAAAAATTAAAAAATATGTAGATTTAATAGTTAAAAAAATCTGACATACCGGTACCCCAGACGTACTAAAAAATCTCTCTTTAAATTATTTAAAAATTAAGAGTTTATTTTTAGACTTTCAAAGTTAATGATTATTAGAAAAATATATTTTAACATTTAAAATAATATTATGCGTTGAAGAACAAATGAAAATAATATGTCCTATTATACTTTTTAGTGTCACATATACAATAAACATTAATATTTACATTGAAGATGATCTAACAAAAGAACGATATGAAAAGTAATATTTTATTGTTCTTTAACAGTTTTAAGGGAACCAAACTTTAATATTCGTGGACATTTAGTTTCTAATTCTCAACAACCAGCCTTGCAAAAAATTATGTTCTTGCTAGAAGTCAAATAAAATTTAATCTGACTTTTCACAATATTTCACATTAAATGTTCATAATACATGTAATTGCAAACATTAATTAATGTGGAAAAAGGTCCACCAGATCCTTTATTTCATATGTTTTTTAATTTCGGATTATTACAAATATAAAATACATATAAGTGCGTGTATAAATTTGCAATGATATGTGAAATACAGGAAATCTCTACACTATATGAGATCAAACAAATAAATACTTGATTGGGTGAATACATAAATATACCTCCTAATTTTTTATCCCTTTATTTTTCAAAACAAATGGGTATGATTTAGGTTCAGAACTATGTTTAAACTTGAATTCCTCACTCAAATTTTTTGTCAAAAAAAAAAAAAAAACAAATAGAGAGAAAAAGATACCTCTGAATAGTGGTTGAAAAATATTTTAAACATTTAAAAAACATCAAGATCATAAAACAAAACGATATTTTGAAAGAAAGCACGATATTTTGTAAATCTGCCCATGTAAATCCGTTGTATGATTATGAAATAGAAATACCATAACCAATCATTTTCTGAAGACTTTCATTTCAACAACCGCCTTGTCTGAACTTCTCAGCCAAAGTAGTAGTAGTAATAATAATAATAAAGTACATACAATATAGTAATATTTATGTCACATTGGGTAACTTTATCGGTAAATTTAAAGTTCACATTGGGTAACTTAAAAAAAATGACGTTCTACATTTGTGGGAAAAAAATGAAAGAAAGAAAGAAAACAAGACAGTAACTGTAAAAGGACCTGAAAATCGGGCATGTTTAGTTTGCTAATTCGAGTTTTTAATTCGAGTTGAGATGTGATTTTATGTGAGAACTTTTTACTGTAATAAAAAAGTTAAATATGACTATTTCTGAGAGTTTTTTACTATAATAAAATTTAAATTTTAAACTCGGATATGTGAAATGAACAAGGCCTATGTATACAATTAACCCTGTAATATTTCTACTCTTACTAGGAAAACTAGTTTATATACAAGGTAGGGGTAACAATTCGTGTCACGTGTCATGTTTTGATCGCCTTTTTTTTTAATTTATAAAAAAATTTGTAGTCAACCCGAACACGACCCGTGGCACGAAATTTTTTTAAAAACCGCAACACGAACACGACACGACCACTTTACGAGTTGACACGACACGACCCGAAAATAACTAGTGACACGAAATTGACCCGTGAATCCGAAATTGACACAAAAATTTTATACTTTTATTTAGTTTTTTACATATTAGAAATAATTTAAAATTCATAACACACTAAATTTCAATAACATCCATTGAAATTAGGCAAATAATAGTATAAGATTTTGAGTATAACTATCATGATATCACAAGTTTATAATAAAATTTAAAATATGAAATGAAAAATATATGTATTTTTTTAATTTTTTACGAGTTTCATGTCGTGTTCAGGTTAGGCGGGTCCAACCCGAAATTGACATGTGTTTTTTGTATCAATTTCAAGTCGACCCAATTTTGACCCGAACTTTTTTTTTCCTCAACCCTAACCCACAAAATTCGTGTCGGTTTTGAGTCGTGCCGTCGTATCGTGACCCATATTACCGGCCCTAATACAGGGTCATGTGATATATTGCATCCTTGTTAATCAGCTTTGGAAAATGGAATTTGCTTTGTAAGAATATTCTTATCTCTCTTTTGGGTTGTGCATGATTTGTTCATGGCATATTGATATCCACTAATTTTTTGCCCCCCCTCTTTGGCTTGACATGATACCCACCTAATTAGACCTAATTTCTATGTGTGCATTAAAGAAATTGATCCAATCTTTGAAACAAATTGTATATATTCCTAAAGATCTCAAAGTACAACCATATCTCATAAAAATTAGGTGCCTTTTTTTTTATGTGGGTTCACTGTATCTGGTGATAACTCTCTTTATTAATTTATTGTATTTATAAACTTATTATATGGTTGGATGATAATAATATGATTGGTTGCACCTGCTCGCTTAAACATTATGAAGTCTAACCCCTTTGTTCTTTATTAACCATTTTTAATTCTTCACATTCCTCTTTTTTTTTTTTTTCCTCCCTTTTCCCTTCACGTTGTCAAGTAGTTAGATCAATGCAAATTTTCTAATTAGTTTTTTTTTTTTTTGTATAAAAATAAAAAATAAGGATTATTCCTATCCATTCGTATTGGTAATTCTTTTATGTACTATATGATATGATATGATAACGAAAGAAGTTTATGATCAGAAAATATAAAACTAATAAGAAAGTAGACATACGTGTTTCAGTTTGATAAGTAGTTAGGTTCAAGTGGCGAACCCTTTTTGAGCAATATTGTTCAATTTGATTCTTAAATGGCTTTTACTATATTTAAGGTCCAACATGTTCACGTGTAATTGTTTTTAAGGACGTCAACATTGTGATTTTGGTTGACATCGACCGAATATAATTAATATTTTAGGACAAGTCAAATATTATTTTTTTCCTACTTTTTATTATCTCTTGACTATTTCTATAAGTCGCGTGATGATATGGTTGAAGAGTATTTATATTTGAAAAATACTTCTTCACATGGCTGGTATTAAACAGTAATAAAATGTGAATCCTCTTTATAAATTCCATAACTCTTTTTTTAGTTGATAGTGTTCGGCACCACTACTGCCTATGATATTGTTTTTTTTTTTTTTAGATGGTGGATGAAATGATCATGACAACTAAATGAGCGCCCAAGTCAAGAGAATTATATATAATTAAGTTGAATCATAAATGTAACGGGATTAGGGAGGGACTTTAGGTCTCATGGCAATATTATGGTGGTGGTGGACAAAGTGGAGGGATAGGCAGTGCCGGTTTTTTAGCTGACTATATTGTGCATGCTAGATTTCTGACATACTTAGAATCTGTTTAGTTGGTTGATTTGAGTTTTTAATTCGAGTTGAGATGTGATTTTATGTGAGACCTTTTTACTGTAGCAAAAAAGCTAAATGTTGTTGTTTCTAAGAGCTTTTTATTGTAGTAAAACTCGTATTCTAAACTCGAATCGGTGAAATGAACGAGGCCTTAAAATCTCAAGATCTCACTTTTCTAATCATGATGGTCATAGAGGTGGGAGTTGTGCGTGAATGAGAGCTCAACGTTAATATTGGAGTCACTTGAGTCCTCGCTGATCTATCATTTATAGTCTTGGTGGTAAACTTATTTGTCTGTGTGACTGAGAAATTTTGTCTCATTTTTAGTTTTTATTTTGATGTAATAAAGGCATTGTTGATTTTATCATTGCAATTTTTTTGTTTTGTCATGTAATAACGAAAGTTTTCGTCCAAACTTTTTATTGCGGTCTAGCTTTGATCCTATGCAGTGTTATGAGTGACCTTAATGCTCTGAATCTTTTAGTCTCGGTTGACTGTTTAATCCTTCAACTGTAATGGTTTTATATAAGTAACCATTAAAAATTTCA
This sequence comes from Morus indica, assembly GCA_029231665.1. Classification (NCBI taxonomy): domain Eukaryota; kingdom Viridiplantae; phylum Streptophyta; class Magnoliopsida; order Rosales; family Moraceae; genus Morus; species Morus indica. The sequence continues at coordinate 4,440,294 of JACAGA010000024.1, read as the reverse complement.
AAAATTGATTTGGGGCACATGCTCAATACAACGTGCCTCCGCCACTGATTTAACCAAGTTTAGGCCGTACAATTTCTAGAACTTTAAAAAAAAAAAAGAAGCTATATATAACTTCCAATTTTAAAACCAAAGCATCAAACGACCATTTCCTCCTTTTCTTTTGCTTTCATTTCATATAGTCAGTAATTACTATTGAATTGAATGAGCGGCCAATTATCCATATATCGACTTTTAGCCAACTTTTTCTTAGATATGCAGATCAATAAGGGGTAATCGGGGGGACCAATTTTGAAACAAGACACTATAAAAGCCCTAAGAAAGCGAAGGAAAGGGGACCATATATCTACATCAAATATATTTGCATGCATAACAAATATATATATAAATATAACAAGGGCCACTTACAATGAGCATTTTCCACCCTGTAGGTGACAGGCCATGTGGAAATGTTGAAATATGCCTCGCTAAAGATCAATTTTATCATAACAACTCCTACATGAACATGTTTTGTTGATTTCCACCCTATATATATACACACACATATACACACACGTACGTAATATCTAGATATGAAAAGTATAACATAACATTCATTAGACGTAGCATTTATATTAGAAAGATGAAATATAATTTTTAAATGATTAAATTCATTAGTGTTACACCTCTTCAATATCAATATTACGTAGAATATCTGTCATGTTACGTTTTTTGCCGCCAAAAGCAAAAAAAAAAAAAAAAAAGAGTTATTTAATTACTTTTGCTTTTTTCAATGAGGAAGCTTAGATTATGTGTAATTAATTTCCTAGTGATCTTGCTCACTAAAATTGGTGCTTTTGTTTTTCCATATTTAGAAGAAGTGAAAGGATGGAAGCGTAAAAGTTTATTAGGGGGTGAAGCATGCATGTCTATTGTCGAAGTTCTTTTCCCCTTTTCCCTTAAAAAGAAAAAAAAAATAAGAAAAGGAAAGAAGAAGAAGAAGAATTGCAGAATATATGAACTGGAAAATGCACTTATACAATGCATTAGCCATTCTCTAATTTCATGCATGGAAAATAGCATGTACTTGGACTACATTCACAAGAGAAATTTGTTTCCAATAAGCCACATTTCATACAACTTTTTCTTTTAGATTGAACAATGACCGATAGATATTTCATCTACAAATATAAATATAAATATATATATATATATATATATATAATTAACAACCCCTCTAATGTCACATGTAAAAGTAAAAAACGTAAAATAACAGTCATTTAATGTAACATTATTGTTAGTGAGGTGTCATATATATAATTTTTAGATGGCAAAATTTATTGGATTTATATCTTTCTAACATCAATGTTATGTTCAAATTCAATTACTATCATTTCATAGAGTGATCGTCCCACTGTAAACAAAACATGTAAAAATATTATATATATATATATATATATATATATAACAACATATTTCACTACCTACGTATACTGGCTCCAATGTGCACACAGAAAGTTCAGTAAACGAAAGAAAAATTCAAAAATACGACGAAGCCAGCTAATTTTGGTGGCCACTGTCAACTGACATGATCCTCATACGATATTCAGACTAAATAAATAAGCAAATGGTAAATTTAATATAATTATTGTTGAAAATAAATGGTAGGAACAAAGAGACAGCATCCCGAGAATGATATATTGGTCCTGAACACTCAGAAAAATAAGAATAATAATAATAATAATAAAAAAGAATCGCCCTGCAAATATATTGGTGGGGTCAAAATGATGATAAAAATGTGAAAGGGGAACATGTAAGGCTCCTAGTGGGGGTGGACAATCTCTGCTGCAATCAAACGCTTTGGTCGCTTTGTAATCCTCGCCGAGATTTGCCAGAGCTATTGCTCCATTACCTATTTTCCCGTCTCCTTCGTCTATTTGCAGAAATTCAGAGGTAACATTAAACATGAAGGATCTGATTATTCAATTCTCTTTTGGAAAATAGACTCAACCCTATTTGTTATGGGGAGAAAGGGAGAAATAGATCAAGATTTGAGATGAATTAAAATTAATAGGCCAATAGTTTACATAAGTTTTTAAATAGGCTAAATTATTATTTTTGTCCATAACTTGTCTGGTTATGAACTATAACTTGACAAGTTATTGTCCATAATTGTCTATAACTTGTCTGGTTATAAACCATAACTTGACAAATTTATCCATAACTTATCTGGTTATGAATCATAACTTGACAAGTTATGGCCTATTAATTTATATAACTAAAAATTGGCCTATATACTTTCTTAAACTTTTTATATTGGTCTATTTTCTACTATTTCTCTTTGTTATACTGATTTAACTCAGTTTAATTCAGTTCAAATTGTGAGCACGCAGTCCGAATTATATTTTTCGTTTGAACTGAATTAAACTGTCTAACTTAGCGTTTAACTCTCTCATTATGTTCAACCGTTTAAAATCATTTTTTAACAAGAAAAATGTGTCTATTCTCTTTACTTTTCACACTTACTAAGTATAAATTCGAATTTTATTCCCTACCCATATTACAATTTTAACTGTACATCGAAATATCAATTCAAATTACAATTTAAACCACACCGTTTGAATTTTTATGTTCAAATAAAAAAAATCAAATCAATAAAATTTAAACGAGTGAACCAAACAGTCATTCAGTTTTATGAAAACCATTATAAGACCAATGCCATACCATTTATTGACCAAGCAGAGACCTTAAACTAGGTTTCTAGATTATTGAATTTTGAATCCATCTTAAAGGTAATGGTAGGGCCAGAAAAAAATTCAGTGCTGTGAAAAAAAAAAAAAAAACAGAGATAATATTATATTGAGATAATATTGTAGTGAAGGGAGAAATAGTTATTCATTTCAATTATTAAGTGAGGATAAACTTATAATTTTTCTTGTAAAATAGTAGCGCATAACAACATATTTTAATTAATTAATGGGACATCGTTATAATTTTTCTTGTAAAATATGAACATTATAAAATTTATAAAATATGGATGAATGGTAATCATAATTTCAAAAATTATTGAACAAGGGCTCGTACCTTCACTTAATATAATGTGGCCCCACCACCTCTTAGAAGGAAAAGAAATAAAGACATTATAATTGTTACACTAACACAATAATAGTAACTTACAAATTATTTGTTTCTATGTTATTTAGTTCCATATATCTCTCTCATGTTCTTTCAAATTTTTGTACACTATCGCTCGTTCTATGTGTAGTTTTCATGGGTCTCGCGTGTTTAAATATTTTTGTACATTGTCACTAGCAATAAAATAAAGAATTACATAACCTATTACCTATTTTTCATCAAGAAATGCTATTACCTATGAGTAATTTTGGCTGTATGTATTCTTTTTTTTTTTTTTTTTTTAACTTAAGGTTTGGAGGGTGTAAACTCTACACTATTTTAAGATGGAATTAGGTGTGAAGTTACCTTGATCATATCTACAATCATCTTCTTATATATATATATATATTTATATATATATAAATATGTGAAATGAACGAGGTCTTAAACTCAAATCAGTGAAATGAACGAGATTGTAAATTTACTTCCAGTCCTATATTGGTGCATGTGGCTTGTGGGCATGTTTAGGTGCTAATAAAATGGGGTCACTAATGTGATTGTCCTACAGTGTGTGCGTGTGTGTGTTTTTGAGTTTGGCATTGCAATGTGGACCATACAAATTAGGGAAACAAAAGTGCATTGAAATGGGTTCACTACATATGAATTGTGATGAAGAAAGAAGGCACATGTTGGGAAGTAGGTTAGGTAAGTCTAACACTGTTAAAGCATCTTCAGGTTTTTTTTTTTTTTTTTTTTTTTTTTTTTTTTATTAGGCGATAATCTAGAGGCCTTAATTGATGCTTTAAAAAAAAAAAAAACACAGAATTTCTAGGAATGACTTGTTCTTTTTAACTACCGATAAATACTATTATTTTAATCAATAAATTAAATTTTCAACAAACCTAATATGTGATTATAACAGTTTTTTTATTATAATTTGTAAATGCTTAATGTGTACAACCACAGACTATTAAAATCTTAATACAACGATTGAAAAGGACAACCTGATCTAGAGTAAAAATTCCCTGAAAAAGAGACTTTTTAATCAAAGCAAAGGGCTTAAGGAATCGGTTGATGACAAGCTCATTGACAGGTGTTTTCATTAAAGTTAAAACATTCTTTTTTATTTAAACTAAAACGCGCCATATATATATATTTCTTTTTATTTTTTTATGTTAAAAAAATAAGATAAATATCCTTTAAAAATACATGAGTTAAAATTTTTATTTTATTAATGACCTAAATAACTATACTAATTAAGGGTATTAATTAAAAATAATGGGTAAAAATTCAAACCCACGTACTCAAAGGTAAATTCTCGTAATTTTCTCATGTGTATGTGGGTGATGTGTATGTTTTGGTGGTGTCCGTTAACTAAAGGGAGAAAGAAAAAAATAGATCAAAATTTGAGATGAATTAAAATTAATAGGCCAATAGTTTATATAAGTTAATAAATAAGTCAAATTACTATTTTTATCCATAACTTGTCTGGCTATGAACCATAACTTGATAAGTTATTATCCATAATTGTCCATAACTTGTCTGACTATGAACCATAACTTGACAAATTTATCCATAACTTATCTAATTATGAACTATAACTTAACAAGTTATGACTTATTAATTTATATAACTAAAAATTGGCCTATATATTTTCTACTATTTCCCTTAATTAAATTAGGCCCATTCGCCATTAGTTTGCAGAAGGATTAAAGTTTTGTAAATAGGTAACACTGCTACATAGCTGTAACTGAAATTGCGCATTATCCTAGCTATCTTAAAACTGTTACTTGTTATTAATATATAATTAATACGGATAATTTATTTTCTTATTTATTGATTCAAGAAATACATTGCTCTTAAATTCTTCAATGAAGTGTAGATTTTAACAACCTCAGTGCCATTCCGTGATTAAATCCTATTACGGAATGTAAATTGTAATTTACTTAAAACACAATCAACAATAACGATCACCGACTTCGGTCACCTATCCTTAATAGGTTACCATGCTAGATCAATGATAAAATAAAAAATAAATAAAATCAAGTTTTGAGTAGTTTTATTTGAGAGTTAAAATTTGTGCTTACTATGTACTTAAGTCTCGTTTACTTTACCAATTTAAATTTAAAATTTGAGTTTTACTACAGTAAAAAGTGTTCAGAAATAATTACATGTAACTTTTTTATTATAGTAAAAAGCTCTTACATAAAATCACATCTCAACTCGAATTAAAAACTCGAATCAATGAACTAAACGGATTCTTATTATTAGCACATTTAGTTACCGATCATTTCACCGATTCGAGTTTATAATTTAAGTTTTGCTACAGTAAAAAACGTTCAGAAACAGTCACGTCTAACTTTTTTGTTATAGTAAAAAATTATCACATAAAATCATGTATCAACTCGAATTAAAAACTCGAATCAATAAACTAAACGAGCTCTTATTATTAGCACATTTAATGAGATCAAAGAAGGTGCACTCCTCATTAAAAAATATTAATAAATATTCTTAACAGCGCATAAAAAATCTATTTGTAATAAAAAAATATGTAAAATATCACATTTAATTTTTTTTATTATAATAAAAAATTCTTAAAAAATATTATATCTGAATTTAAATTTGAAAACTCAATTCTATTAAGTAAAATTAAGGGCCCGTTCACTTCGTTGATTCGAGTTTTTAATTCGAGTTCAGATTTAATTTTATGTGAGAGCTTTTTATTGTAGCAAAAAAGTTAAATGTGATTGTTTGTGAGAGCTTTTTACTGTAGCAAAACTCGAATTCTAAACTCGAATAAGCGAACCACAACATCGGTCGTCAGCCAAAGAAAAATAATGAAAAAGATCAAATGGGCTGTGAATGTGGCGATCTATAATAAGTATGGGTGTGCGTGGCAGGATAATCACCGGGAAGATCGGGAATGGCTCGTACATGGTACTAGGGACCCACAAAATGTAGAGCTCTGTAGTCTTACAAGTGTAGATTATGTGTGACAGGTTGTACAGCGAATAAAAAAGTGTGTCGGGGAATCTTTTCTGCCAAAAATAAAAACAATAGCTACCGGATTATCTGTTACATGTTAGAAGAGCGTTACCCCATTTATGTGCTGCACTTTTAGAACAGAAGCTTCTTCTTTTTATCTCTGTTTTTATTTATTTTATTTTTTTTTTTAAATAAGGGTTCTTCTATTTTTTTGACATACATTAATAAAAATAAATTAATAAACAGGTAAACATTTTACGTTCAAACTTTAAGAGTCTGTTTGATTCAAGAATTTAAATTATGTGATTTAAATTATTTTTTATTTACGTGTATTTTTTATGAGAAAAATCACTGTAGCGAATCACGAATCATGATCCGAATCCGGGGACGAATCCCCCAACTAAACAGACCCTAAACCACCTCCAAAAAATGAAGAAGAATTAGAGCCTGTAATTGCTTTTAGTTACTGCTAATAAAAGTTTTAGATCTCGTTCATATCACTGATTCGAATTTAAAATTTAAATTTTGTTATAATAAAAAACTCTAAAAAATAATCACATCTAACTTTTTTATTACAGTAAAAAACTCTCATATAAAATTACATCTCAATTCGAATCAGCGAACTAAAGTGACCCTTTTAATTCTTCTTATAAACAAAAGGTTTACTTAGTGCATAATTGCATGCATAATAATTTTTTTATCCTATTTTGGTTTTGAAATCAAATCTACCTTTCATTGTATTTTCATTAATTGAATAAAAAATATAATTTTTTTTATTTCAAAATATTTGATTTAGTAAAAGTTATAAACAATTTGGTAAATTTTGAATACGAGCTGTTATCTTTTGACTAGTTGAGCCACATACATAGAGAATAACTTTATAAGTTTGATCTCACCTTAAAACTCATAGGCTCCTTAGATGTTAAAGTCCATTAATTAGAACAAAAAAAAAACTAATTCAAAAAGTCACATTAAAAAATTAAAGTTATATAAGAGTTTTTGACAAAAAAAATTAAATATGGACATATTTAAAAGGATTTATTTTAATTCAAAGAAAAGTCAGAAAAAAATATTTAAAAGAATGATATTATAAAAAAAATAACTACTAAAGAATATTAGGGACAAAACAACAAAGACGTAGGCAAAAGAAAATAATAAATATAAATAAAAGAGTTAAAAAGAAAAATAGAGAAAAAGTTAGAAAATAGAATTAAAGTTTCACGGGAGTTTTTTCTTTTTTTTAAGTAGGGTTGAATGGAATGCTAAAAAGTTGAAAAAGCAAAACAAGAAAAAAATTAAAAAACAAAACTGAAAAAATAAAAAAGTTGGAAAAGCAAAAATGAAGAATAAAAAAGGGCTAAAAAGGAGGGGAAAAAAAAGACTAAAAAGAAAAGAAAAAGGAGAAAAAAGAAGGCCCCGTTCACTTCACCGATTCGAGTTTTTAGTTTTAAGTTTCTACAGTAAAAAGCTCTCAGAAAATGTCATATCAAAATTTTTTGCTACAGTAAAAAGCTCTCAGAAAATGTCACATCTCAGCTCGAATCGAAAACTCGAATCCGCGAAGTGAACGAGGCCGAAAAGAGTTTGTCACGTTGCAGCTTATGAGAAGTGAACAGTAATACAATTAGCGTGCGTGTTTATTTACTTTACCATTCAAGTTTAAAATTTAAATTTTATTACAGTAAAAAATTATTAAAAATAGTCACATTTAACTTTTTATTATAATAAAAAATTATCACATAAAATCACATTTCAATTCAAATTGAACAAAATTATTAGGATTTGTATTTATTTTCTGCAAAAATGCTAACCTTTAAGTGGATATCTAACCATTAACACTAAAATGGTGTAACTATCACATCAATAAATTTATCTCAAACCCATTTTCACCATTGCTTAACACCAACAAGAATATTCCACATATATTCGTTTTTATCTCCCTTTTTATATTTTTTTACTAAGTCCCTACTATTTATCCATTTCACAAATTATGCTCACATACAATATTTTCTCAGTTCGTATTACTTACAAAATTTTCTCCATATTAAATTAATTATAAAACAAAATTAACAATGTCGGACACAAAATAATTTTTTTTTTTCATTTTTGGGTAGTAAAAAAAAAGTTTGTTGAAAAATAAGAAATTGGGGAACAATAGAAAAAAAAAATGTTCTTTTGGTGCCTTTTTTGCAAATTAAAAAAAAAACAAAAACAAAAATAAAATGACATGGCATGGCATTTGGTGTAGGGTGAAAAATCTGTTTTCATTTTTCACCTCGTCCATATTCGCGGTAAATTATCGTGAAAGTTTACGGGCCCGTTCACTTTACTAATTTGTGTTTGTAATTTGAGTTGAGATGTGATTTTATGTGAGAGCTTTTTACTGTAGCAAAAAAGTTAAATGTGACTGTGTCTGAGAACTTTTTACTATAACAAAACTCAAATTTTAAACTTAAATTGATAAAGTGAACGGGACCGCGTGTGATTGGAGCTAATTTCCACCGTCATATAAACTTTTACACACTAAAATGACGCGCGATGGAGTTGGCCTAAGCTCAACCCCATTATTCAATTGATAAGGAAAACATTGCATAAAGATGGCCAAACTAGCCAAACCACATGGGAGAGATTCATTTGTACTGAAAGATAAGTTAATAAAGACCATGTCCATTTTAAATAATTTCCAGTCATATCATTTTCATGGAATATATACAATAAATATTGATGTTGAATCTTCCTATCTTTGAGAAGATACAAACAAATAGTGCTTACCCAAATTTAGTGTTTTTATCATCAATCAAATAAAACCAAGCACTATTAACCTGTATGTGTAAATATTAATGTTATATGAAAAGAAAGAAAGATGTTAATAAATGAGAAATTATATTGAATATTTGGGTCCACTACTAAATAACCAATTGCAACTTTTTTTTTTTTTTTTAAAGAAATTTTAAAAACTGATAAACAAACATTTCGGTACAATGCTAAGGATTCATTAAAAGCACAAACATATATTTGAGGTCTAAAAATGAGAGAACACACCGACACACTAATAATGAGTACATATAAAACTTAAATTAATAAAACTCCTCCCATCGAGATAGGCTTTCAAGCGCTGGAGGGATCTTTCGCTAAACCCTACAAAGAGGGGACATCTACACGGCATAAAAAAAATTCTTAGAGGACTAAGACAACCTTATCTAGAGACGTACAAACGACCTTAAGCCGATCATTAAAAACTACCAATAAACAGCAAAACAAATGAGGGTCGGGTGGAAAGACCTCCGCTCTTAATACAAACATGAGAATTACATTAAAAAAAACAAAAAAAAACCTCCGACCACCGTTGTTAGAAGCCTCCAGTGAAAGGCAACCGGTCAATGGGCTGTTGAAGGAGATAGCCAGAGCCAAAAGATCGCAGCCACCAAACGACAAACTAGCCTGGAGACGAAGCTTATTCATTCGACTTTCAAGCTCCAAAACCAGTTTAGATCCACCCAAATAAAACACACTGTACACCGCCACCACCAACGAGAGGCTCACGACTAGACAAGCCGGAAGATCAAGTTTCATGGTCGAGAGCCCAGTAGCGCGCTCAGAGGCAGCCCCGGAACTCTGGCCGTTGTTCACTCTTTTTTCTTTGGTTCGTGTGGGGAGAGAGAAAAAGAGAGAGTTAAAAACCCTAAAACGTAAGAATGACAAAGTTTGAGATAAAAGAGAAGAACGAATAAAACATAAGCGAGAGCAATACTTGAATAATTAACCAATTACAACTTTGATCCATTCCTATTGTTTCGGAAATAAATTGAGAATTCTAGAGAGTATGAGAAAAATATTCCCTGCCAATAGGGTTCTAGTTTAAATTAACAGATTTGTGTCAGATTCAAACATTTTACATAATTCTTTATTTTCATTGGATTTGGATAAGATCTAAAATTCACAAATATGAACAAGTGGGTAATCAAATCATAGAAAGTTCCACTCTTTCTTACGTCAAGTAACTAAATAGTTAGCTCTAAATTCTTCAATTGTATGTTTGGTACACCAGAAATGGATTGGGACTAGGATAAATAACCCTAATGCCATGCTTATTGACTAATATTAACTGGATTCATAAGCCATTGACCTAAAAATAACCCTCCATTTTTTGTCCTGTATGAAATCCCTTCCCCCCAAACACACAACACAATCTACTGCCAACCACCCTCTACACTTAACAACTGGTCCCTTACAATGGCAACGGGACCGACCTCTTCCCTCCCCTACAACGGCGATGACGACACCGAGCTTCCATTCCTCCGCAACAGTGATGATGACTGAGTTCCCTTCTACTTTTGTAAAATTTCTTTCTTGTGGAGTCGAAATTTATGTAATATATATGATTAATATTCTTGATTTCGTAAAGATTACAAGTATAGTCTCGTGGTAAGTCTATACATGACTCTATAACATTTTATCTTCGGCTATCTACTTTTTCCCATAAAATCATCTTTATAGCGTGACGGTCTCACTCGGTTCATGATAAATTCATTTAATTTATCTCTCTAATTCTCTTTGTAGTAAGGTCAATATAATCATTTGTTTTGACTTATGAAATTTGAACTTCAAAAGATTGGTGAATTTTAATTCCTTTAGTTTTTAATTATTTTTTAAAATTTTATAATTAATTTAAATTATTTATTAGTTATAACATTTAATTTAGTCCACTCTAAAAATACATCAAATGCTAAATTGTTTTTTTTTTTTCATATGTCTAATTCAACAGTTTACTATGCACTAGATCTTATTAAGCAGTCCAATCCTGATAATCTTATCCAATCAGACGTGGCGAAGAAGATTCAATTCACTCTAGGCCTCGTTCATTTCACCGATTCGAGTTTTGTTATAGTAAAAAGCTTTCATAAACAGTCACATCTAATTTTTTTGCTACAGTAAAAAGCTCTTACATGAAATCACATATTAACTCGAATTAAAAACTCGAATTAAAAACTCGAATCAACGAACTAAAAATTTCCTAAATTATACCCTTTTTCTCTAGAAATGTGAGAAGTTTGGATAAACAAGTTGGAGTCAAGTTGTATTCACTAAATATCCTCCCAGTTCCAACAAAATCAAGAAGAGATATGGCTCTAACTGCGTCCTCGCTAAGAAAAAAAAAATAAAAAAATAGTGACCGTTTTTTTGTCGATCTTATACGATAACGAGTCATGCCATTCAATCAAGGGAAAAAGGGAAAAGAGGAAGAAATTTACAAGATTTAGCTCAGTCCAAAAATGGCCCACAAATTTGTACCTTTTTTATTTTTATTTTTGCCTTTTCTCAATCCTTTTCCTATGTGCTTGATTTTCTTCAAAATCGTGTCCATTAGTCTATCTTTTAGAACAGTTCTACCAGTGAGAAACACAAGATATGGAAAAGATTGAGAAAATCTTGAAGTAATGATATTTTGATATTAGGATACATATTGGTAAATTGTTTTTTAGTAAAATTGTTCTAGAGGGTCAATTTCGATTTGGCTGAGGTCTCGCAGCTTCTGCTGGCAATTTTGAAAGAAACTTCTTGACAAGAGGGGACAAAAGTGAAAGCAAATCAATTTGAGATTTCATCAAATCTTTAATTTTCTTTGCCTAAAAGTCTTCCCCCAATATGGTTTGAATAGCAAATCAAGTAGGTAAAAGTGAAACTTCAAGGAATATTTGTTTGGTTATTTACATCCTTCTCCTTCTTCCTCCTTTTTTTTTTTTTTTTTGTTCTCATCCTATGTATATGTGATGACAAAAAAAAAAAAAGTGTTTTATAGTTACATGAACCACCACAGAGTACTATTTATTTGGGTAAGGGAAAAACTCTAAATAAGTTAATTTAATACAGTTAAGATGTTGTTTTAGCATCTGATGGAGAAGTTTAGGTAGGTTATTGTTTTTTTCTCACTATATTAGTGTAATTTCGCGTGCGATACACGTGTGGAGTAATCTGGATGTTAAACTTTAATTACCATGTTATTAAACATATAAAATTTGAATATAAAATCTCAAAACGAAAAAAAAAAAGAAAAAAAATGAGTTTTGGAAGAAAAATGGGGTGAAAAAACTAAAATGAAGAAATAAATAGTTTTGGTAAAAGGGACCAAAATGAAAAATAAGTTCAGAGTAAAAATTTAAAAAGGGTTAAAATTGACCAAAGAAATATAGGACAAAAGGAATCAAAATGGAAAAGAAATAAAATTTATGGGAGAAAAACAAAAAAAAAATAAAGTTTTAGGGAGAGAATAAAAAAAAGGTAAAAAAATGTACCAAAATAAATAAATTTTAAAGTACCCAAATAAGTTTCGGTCGAAACCGTGTGCCAACAGTACCGAGGATTGAGTTTTCTATTATATAGATAATATGAAATTATCAGACATACCCCATAAAAAATTCAATTTTTAATTTTTACCCTTAAAATATATAAACGTTTCAATTAAATCCTCATTTTTCTCCCTTAAAAATTTCTTAACGATAAAAGTGTCCACACACAAATTTTATATCTTTTTAATTTTACACATGAATTTGGTAAAAGTTTCAATTGAATTCTCATTTTGTGCTAATGAAATTTATGTACAATCATTTTAAAGTACTCCTTTAATTCTGTACACTTCCCTTTAAATTAAAGTTTTTATTATAAAAAAACATCTTTACATAAAATTATAAAAAGACAATTTAATTACGTAATTAAATTTTATTAAAAAAGAAAGTAATGATAAGGTTTGTTTTTGTTTTTGTTTTTATAAAGTTTTGTTTTTTCTTTTCTTTTCTTTGTTTTGCTTGTTGTTTTACTGTTTTGCATTTGTCATTCTGTCTTTTTTGTTCACACCTCATTGATATTTTTTTTTTTCCATTTTTGTTTTTTATTTTTTTTTGAGATGTTTTTGCTGTTTATTATTATTTTGTTTAATTGCTTATGAGAAAAAAGGCTTAATGCCTAAAGCTTAAACTAAAAAGATAGGGAGATGGAGAAATGATAAGCATAAAGTACCAAGTTAAAATTAAATGATGAGTGTGAAAAGATAAATAAAGTGGTCAATTTATGAAAATATTTAAGGGATTTTGAAATAATAGGGATATGTAACTATAATGATTTTTTGTAACGAATTTTGGTCACATTCAATTTGTTTATTTTAAACGGATCCTTTTTTCATTGGGTTTCGACACTTTTATTTGCCCTTTTACTTCATCTATTTTCACTAATGGATTTAGTCAATATTCAAGGTTGAATTCTCTTGTAATTAGAGGTCATATGTGACCATTACTATATAAGTTGTTAAATTTATAAGGAAGTTTTCTGTAAAAAAAAAAAAAAAAAAAAAAAAAAAAAGAAAAGAAAAAGAAAACTAATACCTCTATTTTCTTTTCTTTTTTTCTTTTGATAATAATATACCTCTATTTTCTCAAAAATAACTTTTTAACTTTCGGAATCTACTTTCAAAACTCAAATAAACATCGATATTTAAAAGAAAAAAAAAAAAGTAAAAAGTAGAAGGAAAAAGGCTCTCAGATTATAATTTTTAGTTCTAATTTTTATAGTAATTTTTTTTTTTAAAAATATCACATTTAATTTTTTTATTACAGTAAAAAATTTTTAAAAAATATTATATTTTAACTCAAATTAAAAATTTAAATTTGTAAAATAAATGAGATCAAAAAGTAAAAAAAAAAAAAAAAGTGTTCTCACTGAAATAGATTCTTTGCACCACCCGTGATGGTCTAGGATCCTGCAATTTACCGGCCCCAAATGATGGACAAATTATTGAGAATTGGTTTTATAGATGAAATGCGATTTATATCAACTGTAGGGGTAATAATTAATATTACAAAGTAAAGTTCTTAGCTCTCTGTATTAAACTTGAAGAATATGTCTCAACTTTCAAAGAGCATATGATGAATAATATCCACATGATTTAAATTAACGACACGTGATTTTAGCAATTTAATTAGGTGGTTAATTTTAGGGAAGTTCTACTGTTGGAAGATAAAATTACCCGACACAAGTATTAAGAGGTAAATTGAGCGATCTTAACTGTAAAAAAATAAAAAATAAAAAATTAAGGTGTGTTTAGTAGATAGATTTAGAATTGGTGATTAGTTTGAGATGATTCTGAATCATAATTCAGAATCTGATTTGATGTTTTAAATTAGCTCAAATTATGATTTTAAAATCACCTCTCTTATTGATTCAAGGTGATTCAAACCCTTAATTTTGAATTATAATTTAAACCCAAAATCATAAATTTTAATTCTGGATTTATAATCATAATTAAAATCACTATAATTTTAATTTTCATACCAAACGAATCCTAAATGAAACTTATGAACACAACAACCAATTTAACAGAAAGTGTATGAACGATTGATATACTTGCAAACTTAGAACATTGAAATTGCTAAAAAGAAGCACCATAATATTCCAACTTTGGAACCGTAAATTAGGCCTCGAATAATCGGAAAAAAAAGCTTTAATTTTGAGGCACATTTGGTAGGGTTTCAAATTTAGGTAGTTTGAACATTTTGAGTTTTAACAATGTATGAGGTAATGTGAGGTTTGAACTTTTATTTGGATGTCTGTAAAAAAAAATAAAAATAAAAATAAAAATAAAACGGGTTTAATCCATATGCATTCTCATTTTTAAGGTTGAGGAGGGTTCAAATATCCCATTAAAATTTTAATTTAAATACGTTTTTTAAAGCCCCAAACGAAAATTCTATTGAACCTGAGAGTTCAAACCCGTTTTACTCATTTATCAAACAAGCTCTTATTTGTTACTGAAGGCCCGTTTATTTCACTTATTCGAGTTTTTAATTCGAGTTGAGACGTGACTTTATGTGAGAGTTTTTTACTGTATCAAAAAAGTTATATGTTACTATTTTTGAGTGTTTTTTATTGTAATAAAACTTAAATTCTAAACTCAAATCGGTAAAATGAACTGAGCCTAAATCTAGTCAAATTATGTGTCTTTTTTTTTTTTGGTAGATAAACTATCACATGAAAGTGACAAATTGGAAAAAAAAAAATGATTAAAGGAGATATAAACACATAGTAACTTTGATTACACTCAATGGGGGTAAAAAATCCAAATTAGGGGGTATGAATGGAATTATCACAAGGTTGATTTCAAGATTATATTCCATTGCCCATTGGGCAGCTCAATCAATGGGGGGGTAATTGTAATACTAATAGAAATGGGAATGGGATTATAAAGGAGGATTGATGGATAACACATGGGGCGTGTAGAAGAGAGAAGATGGGCATGCATGGGAAGCAAATCTTAAAAAGGGAATAAAAAAGAAATTGCCTTCTTCCTTTGCCCACCACTCCTCCTCCCCCCCACCTGCTCAAGATATGGTAAGCGCCACATGATTTCCACACCCCATGGGAAAAAGGCACCATTGCTGACATCACCTGTATCTCTTCCGGGGATTTTGGTGGGCCCCACATTTCTCTCTCTCTCTCTCTCTTTCTCTCTCTAAAGTCTAAACTCTACTCCCCCCACCTTTGCCCTTTTGCTTTCATACAAGACTTTCTATTAATTTTTCAGATTTTCTGTATCCTCACTCTCTCACTCTCTCTCCTCTCCTATTCTTAGTATATAGTATTTTCTATATATATATTATATATATATTATATATATATATATATATAAAACCACCCCACCGCCACACCCCATCAACCCCCCTTCCCCCCATATATACATTTATGGAGATTTATAATTTTGTCTATTTAATTATTCATTTTTAGTTAGTTGTTCTAGAGTGGAGGGGTTCTTTTTTATTATTATTATTATTATTGCATTGCTTGTCCCTTAATTCAAAATCAACTTGGAAAATTTGCAAGATTTGGGAGGAAACCTGGTCGGATCTTGCTTTGTAGGGGTGTGTGGATTTTGGTGGGTCTTATTTCATTACAAAGCTCCTCTCTCTTTTTTTCATCTCCCACAAATCAAAACCAAAACCCAAAAGCCAAAAAATAGTTAACAAAAAAAAAATCCCATCAAGAAAAACTTGTTTCTTTGCCAAAGATTGGATTTTTGGTTTAGTGCAATGGGAATGGCAGCTACAGAGTCACAATTTCATGTTTTGGCTGTTGATGACAGCCTTCTTGATAGAAAGCTCATTGAGAGGCTCTTGAAGACCTCATCTTATCAAGGTAACTTTCTTTTTTTTTTTTTGTTTGGCGAGAAAGAAACTTTTTCCTAGAGAATTCAATTCTAGCTCAATGGGTCTTCTTTTTCTGCTTTCTGATTGCTGGGTCTCGGATTTTCATTGTGTTCTGTTTTTCTTCATGGCAGTTACTACAGTTGATTCTGGTAGTAAGGCTCTTGAGTTTCTGGGTTTTCACGAGGATGACCAAATCAATCCAGATTCTCTTTCTATTTCCCCAAATACTCATCAGGTACTGTGGTTTTCTTCTTCTCTTTCTCCCAACTTTTTTTCCCTTTTCTTTCGACTTTCTTCATCATTTTCCTTTCTGCTTTTCTGAAAAATCTTTTGTTTTTTTGTTGTTGTTTTGCAGGAAGTGGAAGTGAATCTTATTATTACAGATTACTGTATGCCAGGCATGACAGGCTACGATCTGCTAAAGAAAATCAAGGTATGGTTTTTATTTTTATTTTTATTTTTCGCTTTCTCTTTGTTTCCAGATTGAGAATTTAGCAAATCTTAATTAGTGGGCAGTCGAAATATTTTTCAATTTTGTCTTTTAGGAACTTTTCTAACAAGCAACAACCACTTGGTCCTCAATATCAATGAAAATCTCTTTGGAATATTTTCCCAACCAACTTTCCAACTCAAGAAAATTAGGCTATAGACTTTCTTTTCCCTTCTTGGAAACTTTTATTTATTGGGATTCTTTCCTGATATTTCAGGAATCCTCATCTCTGAGAAACATACCAGTAGTGATCATGTCATCTGAGAATGTGCCTTCAAGAATCACAAGGTAATGATCCAAAAAAAAAAAAAAAATCATTTGGAATTTTATTTTCCTGGAAAATTCTAGGAATTTTGGATTTCTTTTTAATTAAAATCGTTGGGTAAATATAGATGCTTGGAAGAAGGGGCAGAAGAGTTCTTCTTGAAGCCTGTACAATTATCAGACTTGAAAAGGCTTAGGCCCCATATGGTGAAAACCAAAGTGAAGGATCAAAATCTTGACAAGAAACAAGAAGATCAAGAAAACCCAGAAGAGAAATTAGACAAACCAGAGATTCAATCAGAAAAATTGCAACAACAACAACAAATGGGCAACAATAATAAGAAGAGAAAGGCAATGGAAGAGAGCCTTTCTCCTGATAGAACCAGACCAAGATACAGCAATGGAGTTGCCACTGTTGTTTGATGGTTTGTCTCTTTTGAAAATTTACCCTTTTCATCTGAACCTTGTAATTTTGTTTAACTCTTTTTTCCCCCCTTTCTTTCTTTCCCTTTTTTTTTTTACCCCTTATATTACTGCTGGTTAATACTGGCCGAATAGGAGTTGTAGAGAAAGAGAGCTTTCTCATGTATACAGTTTACATGGAAATCTTTCATTCACAAATTTTGTTGTGCTAATCACCACAAAAAAAAAAAAAAAACCACAAGTGTATGTGAATTGTGATTAATGTATGTTGTAGAGTAATAGATTGAGAATTGGCCAGAGCCAAGAGCTAATTTTGAGTTTAGAAACTTTTTTGTTTAATTGCCATAATTTATTACATGTCCCTCCTAATGCCAAAAGCACACTCTTGAGCTGCAAAGCTTTGGTTACAAAGTTGATAGGGAAAAACAATTGGGTCAAACTAGTAATTCTAGTTTTACAAAACTTGTTAATGTTGATGAAATAAAATGCAAATGCATTCATGGTATTTTAACAAATATTAAAGTCTCGATCATTTCTCTAATTTGAGTTTTTAATTTCAGTTTTATTACAATTAAAAATTTTCATAAATTTTTTTTTTTCTATAGTAAAAAGTTTTTATATAAAATCACATTTCAGTTCGAATTGAAAATTTGAATCTGCAAACTGAACGATATCTTATTAGAAAATTTGTTTGCTTAATTGGCATAATTTGTTCAACGTCTTTGTCATTAATCTGCTTCTTTAAACTCATGTTTGTCAGATTTTGATAGATAATGGCAAAATTCGGTCCTTGAATGAAGCTTTCTTTCCTCCCTCTCTTTTTTGATTGAAGCTGCATGGCTGAAATCAAAACTATTATCATTTTTTTTTTTTCTTTTTGAGGTTAAAACTAGATTAGAACTTTACATTATCAGATTCAAACTCGCTTTTTCGTTGGCAAAAGCAATGGGTTGTATTGTTCAACTATTAAAAAAAGGACAAAATAAAATAAAATAAGCAGTGGGTTTCTTTTTTTTTTTTTTTTTTTTGCCCTTTCTTCTCTATGCATCGTTGTATGCACATGATTAGTTTAATGTCATACAAACTTTGCTAAATGGTATAGTTAGGATATATATTAGTTAACGAAAAATATTATATAGACGTACATTGGGGAAGAAGAAAAAAGAAAAAAGAAAACCTAACCATTAATGAACCTGTGATAAGTTGGTATTATTATTTTAACCGAACAGTTGTAATAAATTAAGGAAAAAAATGTATAACAATTACATGACGTTTGGTAGAGGGATTCATTTCCTGATTTGAATCATGATTCGTGGTTCGTTACAGTATTTTCTCTCACAAAAAATACATGTAAATCGAAAATGGTTCGAATCACATAGTTTGAATCCTCCAACCAAACGTCAATGATATTGAATTCTTACCGATGTAAACATAACTATTAAAAATTCGTCTATATATATACACTATATAATATTGTAATATCTCTTATGGGTGAGGTAAGGTTACCGTAAGGTTATCATAATCTCGTAGAGTTACTAAACCTATGTTTGAAATAATTATTTATCATATTGTTATTATCACTTTACGTACTTATTTTTTTTTCATTGTGTTAACAAAATTGCGTTAGCAATTCTGTTATTTATGTTTAAAATAATTATTTGTAGTATTGTTATTATATTTATGTTTGAAATAATTATTTGCAGTATTGTTGTTAGCTAAATTAGGTGAGGTAACGTTACCTAAAAATAAAGTAAGGTGCAAGTGATACCAGCCTTCTTGAATGTAGCCAGTCATTCATTGTTGACATGAGATAAATTCGAGTTTATCAAAATGGTATGGAATCTAATCTTTAAGCTGCTAGACTTTAATCAATTGTCAAAAAAAAATTGTGGCTCAAAATATGTGATATTCTTTTTATGGAAAAACATGTGAATTTTAAAGTCAAATCAATAAGACATGAAGATATCATGAGTAATACTATTATTTTTTCTATTATTAATGCATCGTCCACTTCGTAGTTTTGAGTTTTCAATTCGAGCTGAAATGTGATATTTTTAGAGAGTTTTTCACTGTAGAAAAAAAAAGTTAGATGTGATATTTTTTTAGAATTTTTTACTGTAAAAACTTAAAACTGAAAACTCGAATTGGTGAAATGAACGATGCTAAAGTTTGATATTCTTTTGCAATATTGAACACAATATTAAGGTACCTACTATATATTCTTACATCAATTATTAGATTATATGATAAATAAACGAAATAAACAAACAAAATCACGTTGAAATATTACTTGGGACATATTGCATGCGGTGTACACGAAGCAGTTGTCTAGTTCAATGTACTTAAAGATTCATATACAATTTTATAAAAGATTATAAAACGTTGCTTCCGTTTATAGTCAAAAAAACAATTTTTAATACGTCAAATACGAGGGTTAAGATTCTGGACGTTATCTGTAGATACGTTATTTATTTATTTATTTATTTTTTTGGGCTGAATTCTTTTGGTTTACTTGGAAGAAGTTATTTATTTGTAAAGAAAGACTTATAAGGGTAGATATCTCGGGAAGCAAGTCATCCTCATGGGCCGTATGGATCACCCACCACCAAATAAATCCACTGTAAATTGTTATATTTACACCCTAAAAATTTAATGAATGCTCATTTAATAAAAATTTAAAAAATTTATCTTTTTATAGATATAACTTTCATAATATCTATTTTAATCCTTTCATACTTCCACTTAATTTTAAGAATTGTCTCTGATTAGACACTTGTATAATCGTGTATAAATTATGTATATTTATACATAAATCGTGTATATTTATATGTAAAGTTATATATATTTAACATGAAATACAATAAATCAGTCAATATACATATTTTTATTTTATGTGTTCACTAATTGCTATAAAAAAACATGTTTTGAGAATTAATATACATTGTCGTTTTTTATAACTTAACAAACATGATTTATATGTAAATATACACGATTGTACAATTATACAAGTACCATATAAATATACACAACTTATTCTAAATATACACACTTCATATAAAAATGTACAAGTATCGTTCTGTTCAGGCACCAGAGACTTACCCCTAATTTTAATGTTAATTAAATTTATAATAATATATACTCTTTCAACTATTACTATTATATATATTTTAATTAAATGCAATTCTCTTACCTTTATTATCAATTGTCTTTGTCTTACCTCCTCCTCTCCCTTCTTCTTTGAATTAGTAAATATAAGAACAACTCTCCCAGTTTGATCCTTACAAAGTTGCTCTTTTAATTACTTTGACTAATTAGGCAAAACTAATGAAGACTTGTTCTACGTTACTTATTTTCAGAATTTTTTTGATTTAGTATAGAACAAAAAGTGAGAGTATTTTTTTTTTTTTTGAAAAATACATTATAATTGTTGGGGTTTGATAAATCCGGAGGGTATGACGTGGCGGGAGTATGCACATGTAAGTATTTGACCCATTGGTGATGGTTCTAACATGGCCAAAACACTTAACATGCCCTCGAAGTAGATAATGATGGTAGGATCTCCGACGGTCGTGTGGTTCGCTTAGGCCCAAATCAGGCCGAAAAACACGTGTTCTAGGATCCTCTTTGTTGCTAAAATCACGAAAATATTCCTGCAAAAAAGTTAGAAAATCCAAAAAAATAATAATGAATAACTTCGCAAATGAAGAATGGGGTAAGGAGTGATTATGTAGTTGATGGAGGAGGTGACTCGAGAGGTGGATAAGGGTTTTTGATGGAGAAGGGCTCCAAAAGCAATTTTTGAGTTGCTTTAGAGGCTTTGAATATGTAGCTTCGTTGGTGGATAAGGCACTGATGTAGAAAAATGATATGGAGGAGTATGGTGAAAGAGCTTCGAAAGTCAATGCAGGTTATTCTGAGAGCGTGGAGACCGTTTGGAGCACTCCCTTCGATGGTTATAAAACGTTGCTTCCGTTTATAGTCAAAAAACAATTTTTAATACGTCAAATCCGAGGGTTAAGATTCTGGACGTTATCTGTAGATACGTTATTTATTTATTTTATTTATTTGGGCTGAATTCTTTTGGTTTACTTGGAAGAAGTTATTTATTTGTAAAGAAAGACTTATAAGGGTAGATATATCGGGAAGCAAGTCATCCTCATGGGCCGTATGGATCACCCACCACCAAATAAATCCACTGTAAATAGTTATATTTACACCCTAAAAATTTAATGAATGCTCATTTAATAAAAATTTAAAAAATTTATCTTTTTATAGATATAATTTTCATAATATCTAATTTAATCCTTTCATACTTCCACCTAATTTTAAGAATTGTCTCTGGTCAGACACTTGTATAATCGTGTATAAATTATGTATATTTATACATAAATCATGTATATTTACATGTAAAGTTGTGTATATTTAACATGAAATATAATAAATCAGTCAATATACATATTTTTATTATATGTGTTCACTAATTGCTATAAAAAAACATGTTTTGAGAATTAATATACTTGTTGTTTCTTATAAGTTAACATACATGATTTATATGTAAATATACACGATTTACATGTAAATATACACGATTGTATAATTATACAAGTACTATATAAATATACACACTTTATATAAAATGTACAAGTATCGTTCTGTTCAGGCACTTTCTAAGTGCCTGACTAGAGACCTTGCCCCTAATTTTAATCTTAATTAATTTATAATAATATATACTCTTTCAACTATTCATATTATATATATATATATCTTTAATTAAATACAATTCTCTTACCTTTATTATCAATTGTCTTTTGTCTTACCTCCTCCTCCTCCTTCTCCTTTGAATTAGTAAATGTAAGAACAACTCTCCGAGTTTGATACTTACAAAGCTGCTCTTTTAATTACTTTGACTAATTAGGCAAAACTAATGAAGACTTGTTCTTCGTTACTTATTTTCAAAATTTTTTTGATTTAGTATAGAACAAAAAGTGAGAGTATGTTTTTTTTTTTTTTTTTTTTTTTTTTGGAAAAATACATTGTAATTGTCGGGGTTTGATAAATCTGGAGGGTATGACGTGGCGGGGGTATGCACGTGTAAGTATTTGACCCTTTGGTGATGGTTCTAATGTGACCAAAACACTTAACATGCCCTCGAAGTAGATAATGATGGTAGAATCTCTGATGGTGGTGTGGTTCTCTTAGGCCCAAATCAGGCTGAAAAGCACGTGTTCTAAGACCTTCTTTGTTTCTAAAATCACGAAAATATTCCTGCAAAAAAAGTTAGAAAATCCAAAAAAATAATAATGAATAACTTCGCAAATGAAGAATGGTGTAAGGAGTGATCACGTAGTTGATGGAGGAGGTGACTCGAGAGGTGGATAAGACTTTTTGATGGAGAATGGCTCCAAAAGCAATTTTTGAGCTACTTTGGAGGCTTGAATATGTAGCTTCGTTGGTGGATAAGGCACTGATATAGAAAAATGATATGGAGGAGTATGGTGAAAGAGCTCTGAAAGTGAATGCAGGTTATCCCG
Organism: Morus indica; assembly: GCA_029231665.1. NCBI lineage: Eukaryota > Viridiplantae > Streptophyta > Magnoliopsida > Rosales > Moraceae > Morus > Morus indica. The sequence goes on along the minus strand of JACAGA010000024.1, from coordinate 4,417,321 downwards.
AGAGCGTGGAGATTGTTTGGAGCACTCCCTTCGACTGTGGAAGAGAGTGGCTCTAAGGTTGGAGGCTTGAATACTTTTGAGAAAGTGTGAAAACAACTCTCAGGATACTCTCAAGTGGTGTTAGAAGAGGATTGAAAAGTGTTCTTGAGGAGTTTTTAAAGAGGTTAACACTTAAAAACTATGGAGTTTCTCAAGAACTTAAAGAAGGCTTCAAGTCTTTGCAGCAAAAGACTTGAAGAAGAAACTCAGAAAGAGATTTTGGAGTGAATTCTTAAGAGAGTGATAGTGAGATTTGATGTGTTGATCTAGTGTACAAGTGTGTTGGTGGTGAAATGAAGAAGGTGAGGGGGTATTTATAGAAGGAGATGAGAGTGCTTGACAACTGATCTAACGGAGGTCTGAACACTCATTTCCGTTTGAAGGAAGGCTATCAGAGGCCTTTCTTAGTTTGACAAAGAGATGGTCCGGAAATGGAATGGAAGAAATGGCGGCGGACTATCAGAGCATTCCCATTCGGAAGAAAGGTGCAGATAGCTTTCTAAGTTTGACAAAGAGACTCACTAAAAATGGGACTAAAAGTTTCTAGAGATTTGCTCCGGTAGCATTCTGATGAAATAAGGCACAAGCAATTTTGTTTGGAGTAAAATCCCATCTAACTTGCCAGAAGAGGCAAAATGACACCTTAGAAGTGGAAATAATTAGAGGCCAAGTTCTGGATTTTAGGCTGACATGAAATGGCTTCAGACTTGAAATCTCCAAGAGTGTTTGGCTCAACCAAGTGCTCCGAAGATTTTCCTTTTTGGGGGCTGATCAAGTGTCAGACCTTTGTTCGAGGATGTTTGTGTGAGAATGACCAAGTAGCCATTGTACTTGCTCTGATAAGAGATTGCTCTGACATCAGGTTGCTCCGAATGCGCACGAGTGCTCCAAGTGGACAACCTAATAAAGAGTTGGGGAAGCATCCTTGACACGAGAAGTGTTCCGGGAGGCATGTTTGATTGCCAAAAAAAACCTCTGAATGAGCCAAGATTTATGGATTTCTCAAGCCTTTAAGTTGGAGAAAATTTCTGAAGGATCATGCTTGGGTTTTGGGCCTTTCAAGTGTTGAAACAAAGGATCTTAGACTTCTAGAGACAAGGGAAAGGTTTTCTTAGGTTGAATCCTTCATCACCAATTCATGCTTACTTTGACTAATTCTGAAAACCCCCCAAGCGGGTTTCAAATTGGGTCAAATTAAGGACAACTAGGCTTATGTGATCATTCATGGCCTACTAAACCACAACCCATGGGAGTTTCCTGAGTATGGTTTGAGTCTTCGTAACGAGCCTAATTATGGCGTGGGATGCAAAGGATTGGGCTTGGACTCTTAATGGGCCTAGTACGAATTTAGGTATCAACACTAATTATAGTAAATATGGGTGTATGTTCTTTTATTTAAAAAAAATATTATTTCCATTTATAACTAATGTGGAGTATGTTAATGAGCTTTAATGTCAGTTTTTTTTGTGTTTTAGTTCTTGTTGTGTTGAGTTGAGTTGTTTAGTTTATAAATCTAATTAGCTATACAACTGTTTCAAAATAAAAAATAAAAAAGATATACAACAATATTTTTAAGGGAGAATAAGTTAAGACTTGAGATGAATTAAAATTAATAAGTCAATAATTTACATAAATTAATAAATAGGTCAAATTACTGTTTTTGACCATAATGTCTGGTTATGAACCATAACTTGACAAGTGATTGTCTATAATTGTCCATAACTTGTCTGACTATGAACCATAACTTGACAAGTTATGGCCTATTAATTTTTATAACTAAAAATTGGCCTATATACTTTCTTAAGTTTTTCATATTGGCCTATTTTCTACTATTTTCCTATATTTAATAAGAATATGAACAATATTTCTAATTTTTGAAAAAGAACCATTTAAATTGTTGCCTAATATCTCAAAATTACTTGAACTAACACTACTATTATGGCGAGACAGATTCGAATTAAGACCTTATCGAATAGAATAAGTAGCCTTATCACCCCTTTAAATGACCAATGACATGTTCTTTTATGCTGTCAGGATAGTTTTTCTCGATACAGTGCTAGGAGATACGATCATTTATGAAATTTTACGTTATAACTTATAAACTCAAATGATAAAGTTACAAATTTAAATGATAATTTGTGACATTTTAGATTTTACAATAAATCATTCGAGTTTACACGTTCTAATTTAAATTATCTTAAAATTTAAATTTTATAAATTATCATAACTTTTATAACTTTATCATTTGAGTTTACAATTTTTAACATAAAATGTCACAAATTATATCTTTAAACACGGTACCGGAAATATCTCCAACGGCATAAAAGAATCCATGGCATAGTTTTGCTCCTATCATTAACTTCGTGTACTTTTCAATCACATACTTAATTCCCCGATGCAAGAAAGACATATTAGACTTAAAAAATAAAAAATAAAAAACCTGAAAGAACTACTGAACAAAAAAAAAAAAAAAAGACAAGCAAATTCTTTGAAGGATTAGGACATAACAAATTTGTTTCTGAATATTTATTAAAGTTTTTTTTTTTTTTTTTTTTTTTTCCCAGTGCACTCTGAACTTATCAATATATATTTAACTTGGAATCCGAATTTTTAATTTTGACAAATGCTATCCTAAATTTTCAACTGTGGTCCAATGGCTAATGAACACAATTAATGGATAAAAAGTCCTGAAAAGCTTGGCCTATTATCTAAAACTTTCATGGTCAACAAGTTAGACACTGAACTTCTTAATTTTGACATTGGAGACCCTAATTGCTGTTTGTTATTAATGGATTGAAGAAGGTTAGTTTATGTATTCATAATCATGATTTAGAATGATTCTTATTTTACGTGTATTTTTTGTGAGAGAAAATATTGTAAAAAATCATGAGTCATGATTCAGAATTAAAGACGAATATAAGAAACAAACGTCCCCATGTGAACGTTAAAAGTTTGAGGTCCCAACTTGCACATGACCAAAATTTAGGATATATTGGTGTAATTTACCATTTCCTTAAATCAAATATTAGTATAAGCATTCCTCTCACACCACTCTCTCCCCTTGTGTTTATATGTATTCGCCTTTTGTCTTCCATATTTCTTTTCTTATTATTCCAAGATCCCACTGTTCTTGCGAAATTACAAGAGATATGAGACCAGGGTACGCTTCTTTTAAAACTTTTTTAGTTTTGCACCCTCAATTTTTCCTCTTATAATTATGCTCTAAGTTTTTTTTTTTTTTTTTTTTTTTTTTTTTTTTTATATATAGCTTACAATAAATCGACACCCTCTTTTTTTTTTTTTTTTTTTTTTTTAATAATTTGGTGTTCTAATTCTTCAACTCTATTATGAAAGTAAATATAAGTATTTAATGTGGAAGGTTAAGGGTCTGTTTAGTTATCTGATTCAAGTTGATATGTGACTTTATGTATTTTTTATTGTAATAAAAAAGTTAAATGTGACTGTTTCTGAGAGTTTTTTATTGTAGCAAAACTCGAATTCTAAACTCGAATTGATGAAATGAACGGGGCCTAAATTTCTCTTTTTTTTGGTGAATGACAGGTAACTGCTCCCGGGGGCATATTCCTCTAAGATTACGTTCATTTTACCGATTCGAGTTTAGAATTTAAGTTTTATTACAGTTAAAAGCACTCAGAAACAGTAACATCTAACTTTTTATTACTGTAAAAAATTTTCACATAAAATCACATCTTTTAAATTAAAAATTTAAATTAACGAACTAAACGGTCCTTAATTCTACCTAGATATATTGAGCTACAAAGTTGAGCAAAATTACTTGAGCCCAAACTATAGCAAAACTTTGGGTTAATGCATGGGCTTAGATTTCATATGGGTAGAAATAGTGGACCAATGTTGGGCTTTTTAATGGGGAAACCACTAGTCAGACATCCTAACATGTATGCTGGGAGTTTCTGAAGTGGCATCATTGAATATTTGAATTGTTGTATGCATCTACAAGTGATATTTAATGTAGTTTTAAGAGAGTGTGGGAAGTTTTTCGCTTCTTCAAGGCCATCAGAGGAGGCCATTAGCAGGGTGGCTGAGTGTGTTGATAGTACGGTGGGTGAAAATAATCGCTATTCTCCTTTTAATGAGAGGAGGATATAAAACGGGCCACGTTTGGAATGGCAGAGTAGGGCTTGAACTGTCTTTTATATTTTAATTCTGAAGAGAGGATTTGAATGTTTCCTGCTTGACAGTATACGTCCATTCTTATGAGCAGGTCCTTGTCAGATACACTTGTTCATGTTTAGAAGAAAATCTAAATGCCTAGTATTAAGAGAGCGAAGGGTAAACTAAAAATTATTTGCGCTGACATAGTTAGGCACGACTTTTAAGATCTACGGTTTTAAGAGGGTCTCGCATTTAATAGAACAGATTGAAAACGAGAAATCTATATAGTCGACCCTAATTAATTTAAAATTAAGGCTTATATTTATTGTTTTGTATTAATAGAGAGGTAATGAGGAAGTGTTTAAGGTGTCCTTAAAGGTCGGGAACCGACGGCAGTACTTAACCAAACTATCTCATCCCGAAGAATAAGAACCCGCGAAAAGTAATGGACTACCGCCCTATTAGTTTGGGCAATGTTATTTTCAAGATCATTACTAAGGCAATCACAAACAAGATTAAGGGCTGGCTCTCAAAGTTCAATTTAGAATGTCAAAGTGCCTTTGTTCCGGGGAGACTAATCTCCGACAATGTGATTACCTCTCTTGAACTCCTTCATTCTATTCTAAAGAGGGTCAAAAACAAAAAAAAAAACAAAAAAAAAAACAAAAACAAAGGTGTTACGGCCTTAAAACTCGATATGAGCAAGGCCCACGATAGAGGCCTTCCCATAAATGACAAAATGTGGGTCTATTCCTAATATGGTTTTATTGTAATCCATTAAAGGATAAAATTGTAATTTTAAATATAATATTATAATGGGGGTATTCATAAATTTTGTGGGTATAAATTTAATTTATCTATATTAATACAAAATTCTATTTTGACAAATGTAACAACATAATTCACAGAAAGTATTTCAACCGCACAAGAATGTTAAATTAAGAATGTTTTTTTTATTGTTGTAAATAATATATTTATATAATTAAATTAAATAAAAAGTAAATTTAAACTATTGAAATTTTATAATTTGAATATTTTATTATGACTGATAAAAATATTTATTTATGCGAAATTTTTTTATCAACTGTGAAAGAAAATTTACCAAAATCTTTTTATTAATTATAAAAAAAATAAATTATTTATTTCAAACCGTTTTAAAATATATTATTTATTTTAATTATTTACTACAAATTTACTGCTGAATTTATTTTATTTTTTATTATTGTTGAAAAGTCAAGTCAAACTGTTTGACTAAAATTGGCGGCAGCAAGTACAACACTGTTTACTTATACCGATGGAAATCGTACGGACAGGATGTAATCTTTTGTAGTCTCATTCACCTGATCTCCCCAAGCGGGTCCCGCTAAGTCCCGCACTCACACGTGGCATGATTTGGCTCTTCCAAGACTCACTGTCAAAAAGCAAAAACTGAAAAAATAAAAAATAAAAAATAAAATAAAAAATAAGAACTAATGGCCAAAAACGACAAACAGATTCGCTAGGATTAAAGTTGATCAACAGAGTTCCATTCCCACCATTAAAAAGCAGAAGAAGAAAGGTTCCTCACCTCTCTCTCTCTCCACTCTTTCTCTCTCTAAAAGACTTTCTCACGCTGAAGCTCCCGACACTTTCTCCCCAATCTTATCGAATTCAGGTGAGATCGATTTTCCACTCAGAATCCCAATTTTGCTCAAAGTTTTCACTTTTTCTGATCAATTTCTTTTATTTTTATTATTATTTTTTTGTTGTCGTAACGTCGAATAACAGCTGCGTATTTTTGCGTTGCCGGATTCTGCGTGTATTTGGATTTATGCATGAATTGGGGCCAATTCTAGGGTTTTGTATTTGTAGCTTGTATTTGATTGGATTTGTCGTCGGAAATTGATCAATTTAAACCCTAGTAGTCGGTTTGATCTTAAGAAAAGTATAAATGATTTCTTGTGATTCGCTCTCTCGCATGCAAGATATTTGGTGTGGATTGGCTCCGTGATAACGATATTTTCTTATTTTCCTCTTTTTTATTTGCCGCCTATAGCTGAAAATTTCATTATTTCGTACCTAATCTTCTATTTGGATATGCTGGGCAATCTTTTTTTGTTTTTATTTTAATGGTGAGTTTCTCTCGTAGAATTTGTTTTCCAATTTCTGGTATAGAATTGGAAGAGCTAATTCGATTGCATTTGTTCTTGTGAATTTTTTCAATCAGGCTATAAATCATAGATGCGTGATATGTAAAGCTGAACTCTGAACTCCGAGTGCAAATTGTCAGGATTGCTGATAGTGTTAGAAGATTATAGCTGTTTTTTAATCTTATGAAACTGTCTATATAACTTAGAAGCTTTAATTATGCCGAGTGGGTCCGTAAGACGAGTTTCACGTCAGGATATCCAACTGGTAAGCTTCTGTGCTTCAATTTTCTGCTGGTGGGAATAAATTAATGATTGTTTGAGTTCTTATTTCTCCAAAAGTATCATTTTCAGAACAAAGTTCAAATATGGGTTTGTTAAGCGCCTAGTCTGAATTTTATTCCCTGTTCAAACTGTGTTGAACTCTCCCAGCTCAGAGTTTATCCATTCACACCTCTATTTCAATTTTCAATCCATTTTTGAACAGTAAAATCATGCCCATTCTCTCTGCTCTTAACACCTATGCAAGCACAAATTTGGATTTTATTCCCTGATTAGATGTTCAGATTTACAGTTTAACTGCACATGTAAATGCTAGTTCGAATCAGTGAACCAAACGGGATCGGGTCAGTCTACAGGGCCATTTTGAGATATTTGCAAAGCCAATTCACATAGGATGATAGGAAGAAAACAATAGGGTGTCAATTACTGTCCGCTGTGCTGATTTGTCTGAAGCTTTTGTATGTAAATTGACCTTTAACTTGTGAATTTCAACGAAAGAAAGAGCAAAATAACCAACGTTTAATCCATGCTTTGTTAACCAGCATATACGAAGTATACCGAAAATTCTTTGCTAGAATTTTTTTGTTTAAATATGTTGGAGAAAAATTGATGAATTAATAATGATCGCCCTCCATCCATCCTTCCTTTAGGATGGTTAACAAATAACTCTAATCGAAAGCCGAGAAATAACTTGAGCTTTTTCCACCTTCCTCTTTTCTGGAATTTCTTACTCACTCACCATAAACAAATTTGAGTTTTCCTACATCATGTCATAGCCTTTACCGATATGGACAGATTTTTCTTCTTTCATGGCTAAGCTCATCTATTTTTATGTAAAAATCCAGGTGCAGAATCTTATTGAACGATGTCTGCAGCTGTATATGAACCAGAAGGAAGTTGTGGATACTTTATTGGATCAGGCAAAAATAGAGCCTGATTTCACATCGCTTGGTAACTACCTTTTCCTACTTGATTCTGAGAATCACATGCTAATTATGTCTCTTTGAATCATTTTCCCTTTTTAGTTTTCCGTAGACAGTTGATATGGGTGATTCTCCTTGGTTACAATGAATCCACTGATGCTCCGTTTGCACACATGTAATTCATTACCTAATTCTAGGTGCCATTCCCAGATGTTGATTTTCCTCTAGATTATTTTCTCTCATTTGTAAAAAGGAAAACACACACACACACATCAAATTTTCATGTTCTCTGGCGACCTTGATTGTCCCAGAGTAGTCTCAAACTAAAGTTTTTCTGCCCCCAAAAGATGTCACAAGTTTGGCATCCTACTACTTTTCAATTCATGAATTAGTCTCTCCAAAGATCCTGAAAAGTACCTGCAGTAGAGTTGTATTAAACCTGATCTTTCATTGTCTATTTCTTACCCTAAGTGGATTAGATTGTGAGATAGTGGCAGTAATGGGCTGGCTTATTATGGACTCTTATCATGTGAGAAATTTCCTGCATACATCATATAGAGGCCGCAGTATGTTGATTATGTTTTAAGGACACAGTACAAAGGGTTTTGCAAAGTTAGGAGTTAAAGCTGCTTGTTTTATGGAATTCATAGTCATTACTAGTTCTTGAATGTCATAGTTGTATTTCCTGCCTGGAATTAAAGACTTGCTTGGTTTGCAGTTTGGCAGAAGCTTGAAGAAGAGAATCAAGAATTTTTCAAGGCTTATTATCTCAGATTGGTGGTGAAGCACCAAATCAATGAATTTAACAGGTTGCTTAAACAACAAGCACGCTTGATGCATCAAATGCACCCCAGTGGAGTTGCTCCAATAACTACGTCTAATGGCTCCAACATTCCACCATGTAAGAAGGCTTTGTTTGGTTGTGCGTCTACAAAGGTTTCATATACCATGAGCTTACTTATGCATGGGACTTTAAGGACCCATTACTAATGTTTAAATGATTGTTCAAACATGTTGGGCACAACTCACAAGAATGACAAACAATTTTCAGAGCAAAACTGCGTTTTGGAAAGCTATTATCATAGATATTTCCAGAGACAAAAATGTAAAAAACTATGTATTGATGGATTCTTAAACTTTCGAGACTTACATAGTTCTCAACTGAAAGTTTTGCTCATTCAGAAGGATATCCTAAGCATACTTTATGTAGTATTAAGTTTATCCGGCTAATCTATCTCATATACAAATATTGTATATATAAGTATATATACAGACACATACATAGAATGCGCGCGCGCTTGTGATTCTAGTGGCTTGTTTAGTTTTAATGAACTTTACAATTGATATACTACTTTTTCTGATAGTGCACCAGAACTCAGCATGCTACACCCCAGAGCATGTAGGACCAGCTCTAAAGCCAGAAAATATGCACCATGCAGTTGGTTCCTGCTTACCAAATGCATTTACCAATGGTGGGTCCTCAATGCACACCGGTATGCACAATGCTGTTGAGATGACTGCTCATGCTGGTAGGCTTGATACCCCACAAAACATGCTCTCAACTCAGAACTCCAACATGGAACTGATGCAAGGAATGAATGGCGGGATTATCAAATCTGAAGTTGGTGGGATCATCAAATCAGAAGTTGGCGGAATGATCAAACCGGAAGTTGGTGGGGTCATCAAATCAGAAGTTGGATATTCAAGTACTCCCTACCTGTTTGGCGCTGAAAACAATGTCCTGGAAGGACGGCCCAATATTGGAGATGTGTCGGTTGCACATTTCAGTAGTGTAGATTCTAATTCACAGCCCCTGAATGATTCTCTTCTTGATGCAGACACTTCTTCATTTGGATTTTTAGGTCAGATTCCTCGAAATTTCAGCCTCTCAGACCTGACAGCTGATTTTTCTCAGAGTTCCGGTACGTCCTGTCTCTTTTCTTTATCTTCGTCTGGGTCACTCTCTTGCGTTTGGCCGTGACGAGTGTGCAAGTGCATTTCATTAATAGTATTGTTTTGATCCTTGCTGTGTAATACAAATACACACAGATATATATGGTGCACAAGATCCTTGTAAATCTTGGTCTTTCTTACTGTAAATTGCGTTCTCGCACAGATCTTGGTTTCTCTTGTAATAAACTGAAAACTAGCCACTTGATAAACACATACATGGTTTACTAAATTGAAGACATTTCAAGTTTAACACTGGACGTGAAAATGAAAGTCGATACTTCATGTTTTAGATATACTGGAAAGCTATTCTAGATCACCCTTCCTGGCACCAGATGCTGAAGACTTTCTGGATTCTCGTGAAAGAGGAGACCCTCAAGGTAGTGTTTTTTTATTTTTATTTTTTTATTTTTTTATTTTTTCCCTTTTATGTTATGTTTGTTACCTTGGAGGAAAGTAATGCTATTATCTTGCCCTTACAGGAGACAGTAAAAGGTTGGACACCATATCGGAAGGATTGAGTTATGAAGATTTTGGCAGTGATAGTTTATAAAATTGCAAAAGGTAAAGATAGTAGCTATGTCTGCTATTTATTGAGGGTATTTTCTTCCCTTTCTTCTTTCTGTCCTTTTTCTGCATAAAATCCAGTATGATATCGATATGTGATACAATCTAACAATATCGCACACGCATGCACTAAGTTAATTCTTGAGGAGTGAGAGAGCTCCCCTGTTATTACATCAGACTGTTGCGAGTAAAATTGAAAATTGTTTGGTGATGGGATCTTGTAAAAGTAATGGGTCCATCCTCACCATAAAATTGTTGTATCCATGCTATAAGGGGAAGAAACTCAAAATGCCTAGTTATTGCATCCATTTAAAAAGCACATGTTATAAATCAAAGAGTGTGCTTTACAGGGGATTTGAAATGAATCTGTTGACTGTAATTTAATCAATGGAAACCCTTCAAAACTTTCTTTGCTGTTTCAAATAATTTGCTGTCCTTTTGTTGTTTATTGTCTGTTGTTCTTACTCCCCCCACCCGGATAATCTCTTATGACTTGGGGTTTTGTGCAGCTCTAATTTGACCGGGGGATCGGTGTACATAACATTATGGGCTTGGATGCTTCGGCATCATGAATTTTAAACTCTTAGAAGGTAATGATTGGTGTGTAAAATTTCGCTGACGTAGTGATGAAAATTGACATTAGAATGGTTCTTTAGAAGAGGGAGAAAAAAGGTTTTCAAGTGGTCTTGTAACCATGTAAGACATGGAGGTTTTACTGCTGGGTTTGACGATAATGGTGTGTTTTTAATTTAAGTGTATGTTTTAACGTTTATGTATCATATTGGGCGACAACTATTTAAGTCACGCTTTTCCTTATGCAATCGGAGTTCGTGACAATTGGTAGACAAATCCTACTTGAATGAGAGTAAGTTATGATTACGTGTCTACTTAAAAATTTTAACTGAGAATGTGACATTTCGAAGCATGGGCCTTGGTCTTTTGCTTATTGGAGTTGTGCAAGTTCGAGTTCTTTAATAAGCCATTCCATGATATTTGAATTCTATCATGTAGTGGTAAATTTATGTTATAATAGTATGTCGCATTTGCCTTCCTTGCGAAATAGAGAGTGAGTCTTTGTGGTAGGGCAAAGGGGGGGAAAGGGGGCTTGGATTTCAACCGTTCAACGTTGTGCATTTATCAAACTTCATTTAATTCATACTTAAAAAAAAAAAAAAAAAGTTCAATTCAATTCTCAATTTTTCTTGATTTTTGAAAAGAAAGAGTTGATAAAAAAAAAAAGAGGAGAGAGAGAGAGAGAGAGAGAGAAGAGAACGTTGAGCAACGCCACTAGGCCAAAATGATGACGAGTATAACCTCTTGCAAGAAATTTAAAGAGTCACTTGTGAAGGTTTTTGGATCTATACTCTCACCAGAAAAGAAAAAAAATGAACTAAAATGAAACTCTAGCCCATATTAGAGGTATAACTATTTCTAAAACAAGGAGTTAAACGGCCGAATCATATCAGAATCACATGAAACAATGTTTATCAATCCGTTTACCTTAAAATTGTTGTATTCAGTAGTTGTCTTAGGCCCCGTTCATTTCGCTGATTCGAGTTTAGAACTCGAGTTTTGCTACAGTAAAAAGCTCTCACAAACAATCACATCTAACTTTTTTGCTACAGTAAAAAACTCATAAAATCACATCTCAACTCAAATTAAAAACTCGAATCAGAGAACTGAATGAACCCTTAGTAGACCACATATACTTAACAATGTTTGTCAATCCGTTTACCTTAAGAGTGTTGTATTCAGTAGTAGTCTAAGTATACCACATATACTTATCATGCTCATGTGGTATACCTGTCTAATAAAATGTTAGCGTTTAAATGATTATACATATTTTTACATAACCATATTAAATTGTTGTATTCAGTAGTCTAACTGTACCATATTATCATGTTTATGTGGTGCACTAGTCTAATAGAATGTTGGCATTTGGGTTATTGTACGTATTTTTACATAACCATATTTTCTCTCTCCTAATGTACTTTTCATTAATTATAAAATCCTAATTATCCTTACAAATATTCCATCTAATGTTTTGTATTAAGTAATTTCAACTCTCAAACCATGATCATTTAAAATACATTGTACAATTAACTGCCCCGTGGAGTTGCTGCGTTCCCTTCAAAAGTAATTCATGCAAAGGGAAGAAGAGTAATGGCGGGTCTGGGAGGAGAAAAATAAAGGTGTAAATTTGGGTCAGACCAACCGGACCATTTGGCCTGAAGCCTGTTATTGTGGCTTGATTCCGGCTTGACACACGTGAGTTTTTGACCAACTTAAAATTTAGGCCTAAAAGTCTTGTCGAGATGACTCAAATTGCATTTTTATTTTTTTATTTTTAAAATTTTCATTATAAAGTCCGGGTCAACTTAACATGTTGTGTTGGGCTGACCGTCCTCCTTTTAGGGCCGGCCCAATTAGGTAAATAGAGGTCCGACTAGGCCCAAAATTTTTATTTGGACCGTCAATTGACTCGAACTTTCACCTATAAAGAGAGCGGCGATCTTCAAGGATACTAGCACAAATATGGCAAGGATGGCGCTTAGTAATCGATGGAGCAGATACTGTGTGGCGATGGGAGGAGAGAGGAGCTGTTGATGGTGTTCTAAAAATAAAATAAAAAAATGAAAAAGAGGGGAAACTTTGAAAAATAAATAAAAATAATAATGGCCATTCCTTCTATTTATAGGAGGAATAGTGATTCACACAAAAAGTGAAAAAGATAAAAGTCTCTATTATACTTATTTATTTTTCATTCTATTCCATTCACTCCAACAAGTAATGACACGGATTCCTATACTAGTTAATAATTTGACCACTCATGGATTAACTTTGACAATGCTAGGAAGGGGACATTTCTCAGTTTTGCAAAATGTCATGTCAGTCTCGTTCACTTCGTCGATTCGAGTTCAGAATTTAAATTTTGTTATAGTAAAAAGTTTTCAGAAACAGTCACATCTAATATTTTTATTACAGTAAAAAGCTTTCACATAAAATCACATCTCAACTTGAATTATAAACTCGAATCAGTAACATAAACGGTTTATTTTTGAAACGCATTTAGAAAAGATATTTATTTTTGAACTACGCTCACAATTAACTCAAGTACCAAGTTCATCCCTTCATTACATATTCGACTCTTTCCACGATTGCTTTTTTTTTTTTTTTTTTTTTTTTTTTTTTTTTTTTTTTCGTTTTCACCCTTCATACTCTCATTTTATGTCGATCTGCAAGTTCTCAACTGTAGAAAAGTGCCAAAAGAATTTTCGAAGTTTTAGATCTAACGAAGTAAAAACGTATGGGTTTATTTTTTTTAATTTGTTATGTTTTTGAAAAATTATATATATCGCTAAAATGTGTTTTCTTAAAATTGTTGATTGATACTCCGTGTCTTGATACTATCAAACTGCTAAGCTAAACTTTTAAAAAGAAGAAAATAGTAGAAAATAAGTCAATATAAAAAGTTTAAGAAAGTATATAGGCTAATTTTTAGTTTATAAAATTAATAGGTCATAATTTGTCAAGTTATGGTTCATAACCAGATAAGTTATGAACAAACTTGTCAAGTTATGGTTCATAACCGGACAAGTTATGGACAATTATGAATAATAACTTGTCAAGTTATGGTTCATAACTAGACAAGTTATGGACGAAAATAATAATTTAGCCTATTTATTAACTTATGTAAACTATTAGCCTATTAATTTTAATTCATCTTAAATTTTAGTCTATTTTCCTCTTTCTCCTTTAAAAATACCCTCTATGTATTTTGCGCCTATTTTTTGATATTTCTATTTTGGACTTGAAATGTCATTTTTAGATAGTACTACAAATTAATTCATTAAAAAAAAAAAACTAGTCATTCATGTACCCAATAGGAGACAAAATAATAATATGTTTTTCCTTTTGTTTTGAAGTAGTTTCAGATACAATGAATAAAAATCGTAAAGAAAATATTATGTCTACTATCATCGTTTTTGTTATCTTTACATTTATACCGTTCAAAACACATTTAAGTTTGTGCCGTTTAAGTTAGTTTTTACCGACCAGAATAAAAAGAACGTTTTTACTTTACCACTTCAATGGCATAAATATTAATTTGTACTATTTTAAGTGGCAGTAAACTCGTTCATAATACCAATTCGACTTTAAAATTTGAGTTTTGTTACAGTAAAAAGCTCTTAAAAACAATTACATCTAACTTTTTTTTATTACAGTCTAAAATTCTCACATAAAATCACATCTCAACTCGAATTAAAAATTATAATCAGCGAACTAAATGGATCCGAAAGATATTCAAATCCCAAAATTACTTGGGTATCATACAAACAAGGAGGAACCAAGTCTACATTTTAATATAATAAGGGAAAACGGGGTGTAATTTTCCCAATGTAGTTTACCAAGCAACTCAATTGCTTCATAATAAAGTTGATTTTTAACTCATAACAACTAACAAGAATCACCACACTAACCCTAAGCTAGGATTCCAGTGTTTTGATACATTCTCTTATTGGCAAGTTTTAAAAAATTCACATATAAATTATTCATATAAATTACAATTAAAAAAATTACATCTGCCAATACACAAAAAAAAAATAATAATAATAATAATAATAATAAAAATAACTCATGAGTTGGTTTAAAAAAGCTAGGACCGTTGATAGCTAACACTACTCTTTAGAAGATGTTAGTTATTGCAACTTGTGTTATCTTTAATATTGGTTTATGTGCTACTGTGTGAACCTTAACCATATGTCATGATCAGTAGGTTTCAAACTTTAACATGAATGTGTGATCGGATGAAAAGGTGTTGCTGTAATAAGGAGATGATATGTGACATTGCTCCAGTATTTTACTCCAAAATGTGTTTGGCTTCGGGGTGACAATTCGTGTCACGTGTCGTTTTTATGTCGTGTTTTGATCGTTTCTTTCTAAATTTACAGTCAACCCGAACACGACTGAAATTTTTTAAAAACTGCAACACGAACATGACATACTTTACGTGTTGACACGACAAGACACGAAAATAACCCATGACACGAAATTGATCCGTGAACCCGAAATTGATACGAAAATTGTATACTTTTATTTAGTTTTTTACATTTTAAAAATAACTTAAAATTCATAACACACTAAAATACAATAACATCTATTTAAAATAAGCAAATAATAATATAAGATTTTGAGTATAACTATCATGATATCACAAGTTCATAATAAAATCAAAATATGTAATGAAAAATATATGTATTTTTTAGTTTTTTATGAATTTCGTGTCGTGTTTGGGTTAAGCGGGTCTAACCTAAAATTGACCCGTATTTTTCGTGTCAATTTCAGGTCAACCTAATTCTGACTCAAACTTCTTTTTTCTCAACCCTAACTCACGAAATTTATGTTGTTTTCGAGTCGTGTTGTCGTATCATGACCCATATTGCTGACCCTAATTTAGCTTATGTATTAAGATGGTCATTGTAGCAAGTTAAACTGGTGTTCGTGGTAGCAGTATTATTGATTGCTTTCTCATTTCAAGTTTTTAACAATCCATGGCTTGCGGCAATTTTTTGGTCTGTACTATCCATAAATTTCACGCAAATTTTCAGCAAAGCAATAGTTTTATTAACATTTATTTTAAATTAGAGGACCGATATTACCAACGATACTGATCTAAAGAACTAAATGCTTTTCAAGCTTCAAAAGTGTCAATTTATTTCAATGCGATTTTAATCAATTCTAACATTAAGAAACATGCACTGTACTGTACTTAAAAAATCCCATCAAATTTAGAGAGAAAGAGAGAAATATGTTAAGACTTGAGATAAATTAAAATTAATAAGCCAATAATTTACATAAATTAATAAATAGGTCAAATTACTGTTTTCGTCCATAACTTGTCTAGTCATGAACCATAACTTGACAAGTTATTGTCCATAATTGTTCATAACTAGTCTAACTATAAATTATAACTTGATAAGTTTGTCAATAACTTATAATCATAACTTAACAAGTTATGATCTATTAATTTTTATAACTAAAAATTGACCTATATACTTTCTTAAACTTTTTATATTGGCCTATTTTTTACTATTTCACTCAAATTTATCGGGAAAAAAATGGGAAACCCAAAGATGGGATGGTCTTGGCGTTGTAATATCAGTATACGCATGTTGTATCTATCATCCAATTAACTCCTATCAAAAAGAGTCATAGAGATTAGGTTTAGCTTAGTAAGAGATGCTAATATTCTCCCACAAATTAGTTTAATCATCACAATAACCAATTTCATCATATTGCATAATTTAAATTTCAAATCCGAGTCTTTTACCCGAAGTAAAAAAATCTCAAAGACCAGACTTCAATATTTTAGAGAGAGCAAAATATATACAAACAGCAGCAATAAGCTTGGTTAAAAATCAAATCTCACTCAAAAAGTACTTGCTGTCGTCGGATATGCTGCTTCAGAAATTAAGTTAGTGATGAATGCAAACACTTAATGTTTATAATAAGAATTGCCGCGGGCCAGCAGCTTCAATCGATCCGAGCATATCTGCACACACATTTTTGTAGCGGATGCAAGCCCTTGTACAACTGCTGAGCTAATATTTCTGAACATCCTCAGGCAGGTCCAGTTCTAAGGGCGTTTTCTAAATCGGCAATCAGATCATTCAAATCTTCAATTCCAACAGAGATTCGAACCAGATCTTCGGTTAGACCTCGGGCCTCACGCACTTCGGCCGGTATGCTTGCATGAGACATGAAACAGGGCATGCTTATTAGGGACTTCACGCTCCCTGTTAACAGAACTCACATGGTAAGTAAGCGCCAAACGACCAACATTTTTTTGGAGCAACTTGCATGTTAACCTCAAAGCAAAACCTTAATCCATTAGAACTCATTTTAACCAGAAGCTCAATACTTTGAATGTGGATCTTAGAACCAACTGTTTTAAGAACATTCCAAGGATTAACAATGAAAAAGCTTCAAACGTTGAAGAATTAAACATCCTAGACAAAAGCCACCAGGACTTTCCTGCCAGTACTTTTGCCCTCAATGACGACAGAGTATTCAAGATGGTACAGTGCTTCGTTTTGTTCAACGAGAAATGATGAATTCCTTTTAAGAACAATAAACGGTCTGTAATAGCATAAATAAAATAAGGGAAAGAAAAAACATTACCAAAGCTGACGGTTATGCTGAAGTACTTGGTAGTCTCAACAATATGCTTTGATAATGCCACTGAGCCTGTCAAGAAGCTCAACACAGCTCCTGCACCCTTTGCCTGAAATATGTTTCCATGCAAATATTGCACAAAAGGTGTTTGCTTAGAAAGAACTATATAAACAAAAATTTTGGGTTATTGCAGCAATGAATTAGGGTTTCCACTTCATGCGAGTACCTGGGAATAATGTAACGCATGTCCAGGATGATCAGGAAGACCAGCATAGTTAACCTTTTTGACTCGTGGATGGGAGGCAAGAAATTCAGCAACTTTTTGCGCATTATCCTGCCAAAGATTCAAAAATAAAAATAAAAAACTCTTACAAAGCTGTGATCGTTACAATTAAAACTAACAAAAGAGAACACATGAACCAAGAGAATTTTGCATCTGAGAATTCATAAGCCAAATTAGAAGTTTAGACCATCATTGACTAGAGGCAGACATATATGAAATGTGCATCGACAAGTTTAATAGTGCTAATTCACAATATTGTCTTAAAATTAATTCCCTGTACACCAAGATATTATATATCACTATGAACTGTATTATCTACTTTAGTGGCCATGTAGAACCGAAGACAATATAGAAGCACTCTCATAGATCTGATATTTGCAGTTGTGCACATGTTTATGAGAAAAGTATAAAGGTGTGACATAGGCGATGAAGTTGCACCTGTTGCTTCTCAACTCGTAAGGCCATAGTCTTGATTCCCCGCAGACATAGCCAACAGTCAAATGGAGCTAATCCAGACCCTTCTGCATTTTGTAGAAAGTACAATTCTTTTGCCAAGCTGCTAAAAGAAGAAACTTGTGAATGTTATAGTCATAACATAACAATAACAAAACTACCCTTCTGCATTTTGTAGAAAGTACCAATTCATTTGCCTAGCTGATAAAAGAAGAAGCTAGTGGATGTCAGATTTTGGAATAAACTGTTGAAAAGCAAATACTTGTGATATGGAACAAAGGAAGAATCGTCAGCTATATATCTCTACTTGGTTTCTTGTGTCAAATGTGATGGGAAACAATAGATCATCTTATGCTTCAGCAATTCAGTTGGTTTTGGTACCAATAAGATGGCAAGGGTTCTGGGGAAAAGTATCATGACTTTTTTGCTTTGGACAATATGGATGGAGAGAAACTCAAGGATCTTTGAAGACAAGGAAATGGATTAGATCAATTTGTTTGAGAATGATATATTTACAGCTTAGTTGTGCACTTCAATGGATAAAACTCTTAAAGATTTTCCTTTTTATTGTGTTAAATTGGAGGGACGTTATTGGTAGCTAATTCCTTTTTTGTCAATTTATTCAGCTTTCTTTTTGTTTTTCCCTGTTATGTTTTTTTTTTTTTTTTTTTTTTTTTCTTTCTAGTCTCCTGCTTTTAGAGGATATCTGATCCTCCTTCCTTTGTGATTGATTTATTTATCAACGAAAGCAAGTTTTCTCACCCATAAAAGAAATTCATATATAACAAAAGAAAATACGACGTCTATAGCAAAAAGAACACACTGCACGACCTTTCTCCTTTCACAGCCAGTACACCTGCCATCAAGTCACTGTGTCCTGCTATGAACTTCGTTGCCGAGTGCATAACAATGTCTGATAGGAAAATGAAACAATCAGAATTGAAATCAACAACTAAAAAAGAGAGCGAGAGAGAGAGAGAATGTTACAACTTGTAAAATATGATTTTCAGAGCATATGTTTGGTACCGGCTCCTAGTTCAAGTGGCCGTGACAATACAGGGGACATTATACTGTTATCCACCAACACGAAAGCACTGTGAGCATGAGCTATTTCTGATATTTTCTGAAACAGGAATAAAGAAAATTACTTTTTTCCATTCAAAATAGCATCTTCTATTCTGGCAGTGCTTTCCTTGAAAAAGAAATTGATAATAAATGCACCAAAGGCTACTATCATATGACAATTCCTGGTAACAAGAACTAAACAGCAACTTAATCATTTTATTGATCTACCCAAAATTAAGTTCAACATCAGCGCTATATCTTTCTGATGCAAAGAATGATAATCCTCTGCCCGATTTATGTACAACCTTTTAGAACATGAAAATTTCAGTACTTCTTTATCAGCGTTATCGTAAAAGAATTTACTCATGCAAGCATATAAAATAGTCATGTGTCAGACCTGGGATATTGACCAGTAAATAAATCCAACATATTTTCTTCTCCATTACTATCCTCGTGTATAAAAGGAAGATGAAAAAGAAATAGAATAAGATAATATGACAAAGGTATCTTACACGAATATCAGAAATCATTAACCGAGGATTTGTGGGACTCTCAAGCCACACAAGCTTTGTCCGGGGGCTAATTGCAGAAGCAACCTCATCCAAATCACTTGTATTCACTCGTCTGCACATTGTGATGAATGATAATTATAACTCGATATCCACTAGTTTAAGCTACATGAAGATAATAAAAAAAGAAACCATACTAACTTAACCACGACCCCTGTCTTTGGAAGTACTTTTGAAAGCAGCCTATCAGAACCACCATAAAGATCATCTCCAGCAACGATCTCCTGACCTAAAACCACATTACTGAGTTTTCAGAAAAATGATCTGAACACACAGGAGGTAATAGTTTGCAATCAGTAACAAACAAATGGAAACCTGGTCTAGTATACATTTTGTTCAACCCAGAATATACTCTCTGCAATGTAAGTTTTTTGAATCTAAAGAACCTCAATCCAGCTAAGATATTATATTAGAAATATGAGCTGCGTCCAGTATAAATAAACTACACTGGATCATTGAGAAAACAACCAACCTATTAAAATGTTCATAATGATTTATGCTATCTTTATTTCCCAAAGTTTTGAGAAGAACATCATTATCATTAGAAGTAAACGTTACCAAACACATACATACATATATATATATAAAGACATACCAGTCCCAACAAGATGGGCTACGGAAGCCAAAGCAGCCATTCCACTAGTGAAGCAAAATGCACGATCTGCTTTATCAAGCTTTGCCAAGAGGCTAAGAATACAAATAGAATAAAGTTCAGTCTAAGAAACTCCAAATAATTAAGTAGTGATAATACGATTGTCAAAGCTACTACATCTATGATTCATATACCATCAAACAGAATCAGACCTTTCCAAAACATCCCGTGTAGGATTTCCACTTCTGGTATAATCATATGGGCCATTTTCTATTGCTGAAGGCTGAATTAAAAAAAAAAAAAAAAAAAAAAAAAAAAAACAAAACAAAACAAAACAAAACAAAAATCGTAACCAACATATAAGGGCGATAATTTTTCAAAAACCGCAGAATGAAGAAACCTAAAATCAAACAATTCTCATTCTTCACTTTCAATTATTACCTGCTTAAAGGTAGCCGTTTGGTAAAGCGGAGTACTGACTGCTTCAAAAGGATCAAACTTGTTCTCAAAATTCATCAGGATCGTTGATATGCTTGGCTCTTGTTGCTCAATATCTGTACTACCAGTACAACAAGTGAATGAAAAATGCACAAAAGGAAAACCATATGTGCGACACAACAACAACAACAACAACAACAAACCATTTATGCACTCTACAACGCCATCAGCCAAAGCTGAGGCACTCAGATCCATCTCTCTACCAGTCGAACAATAAAATTTTAAGTTCTTCGAACGCAACAATCGTTTTCTCAGTGACACTCGGCTGCAGAACCCCGAACGCCCAAATGTTGCTGAGAAACTCCCAGTAGTTAAACCCTTAGAACAACATCAAGGGAAAAAAAAAAAAAAAAATGAAATGAAATCAGAGAATCTTAAACGTCTGCATTGCTCAAAAAATACGTAAAATCGAATGAATCCCCTTGGGATCACTCAACTGAAAGCTTTAAAGAATCAATCTTAAACCGAAACGAAACAAACAAACACCAACAAGTCAAGAATACAGAAATTACGTCCTTCAGACCTACTCCAAAATGGGATTTTTTTTTTTTTTTTGAGTTCCTTCACTATCATCACGAAAGAATATCACAATTCCAAATCAAGAAAAAACGCCAAAATTCCCTCTCAGTGTAGGAAGAACAGCTTCACATAAGATGTTAACCTTAATCATCACTTCATATAATGTACAAAATAGAAATCCTCCTCAACGACTTTTGACTAACTCTGAATTGTTGGCTACATTTCATAAGATTATTCTAACCGATATAGCTAAACATCCAACAGGTTAGGAGCCAATAACCAACAAATTGCTTTCACTTGTGAAATATAAATACGAAGGAAAAAAAAAAAAAAAAACCCTCAATATTTGCTTCAAAAAATAACATATAATTAACCAAAAATGTTATAATTTACAATATCTTCTATTGAGAATTGCAGCTCCAACTCGAGCGAAATAAGAATTGAAAAGAACGACTTAAGATTTAGGCACTTAAGGCAAGAAAAACAGAGAGAGAGAGAGAGAGAGAGAGAGAGAGAGAGAGAGAGGAGAAGAAGAAAAATCATCCTTTCTTTTTCTTTACTTTTCTACTTTCCCGCATTTTCTGAGCAACCAAACAGGAAGTGATGAAGAAGAAAGGCGAAGAGGCTTACGACGTCGTTGAGATCAGAGGCGAGGAATGGGGTGAGGGAGATGGAAGAAGCGGCCATGAGTATAAGAAGACAAAAGCTAGGGCTTCGCTGCAACGGCAAGCACTTGGCAGAGTGGTGGATGATATTGACATTGATGCTAGATAGCCTCCATTTTTTCTTCCTGTGCTACCAAAATATAAGTTTTATTCTTAAAAATAATTATATTTATAGTTTGATTTTTCTAACTAAATTTTTTTAAATTTTAACTTAAATTAAAATTTTAAATTAACGAATTAAATAGATTTTAATTTTTTTTTTTTTATATATAATTTGTCGATTGGCTTATGCCTGCCTCGGTTTTTCCTAATGGAGGCTGCTATCAGGGCTAAGTGCAATGTGGATGGACAAAAATATGGGGGAAAAAAAAAAAAGAAAACATTTTCTAGGAGCATATTGGTTATTTATTTATTTATTTCTAGAATTTCTACTTTTCAAGATGTCGTTTTTTATTACTACGGTATTGCTGTTAAAATTGTTGTTATAATTGGTGCATTGCGTATTAATTTTTTTTTTAATTTTATGAAATAAGAGTAATTACGCATGTAGCTGAGAGATGCTCATAGATTAAATTAATCAAACAATTAAAACAATAGTTTTTTATCCTATGTTTTTACTGTATCAGTTGGTATCAGAACTGAATCGATTTTTTATTAATTTTTGTTTCGGGATGTCCCCGATACGTAGAGGTGTTCGTCGTAGTTTGCACCTTCCACCGCCATTACGCATGTAGCTGAGAGATACTCACGAATTAAATTAATCAAACAACTAAAACAACAATTTTTTATCCTGTGCTTTTATTGCATCAGTTGGTATCAGAGCCGAATCAATTTTTTTATTAATGTTTGTTTCGGGATGTCCCCGATACGTAGAGGTGTTCATCATAGATTGCACCTTCCGTCGCCGTTGCTGCAAAAGTCAAACTCCTCCGCCAACAGATTGACGCCCTCACGCGGCAATTTGCAGCCCTACCGCTTGTGGTTCCACCACCAACCATTGCTGAAGAAAGAATAGTTCATATGGTTTAAATTCCCTACTTTACTTTAAGACGAAATTAACTCAAGACTTTTGTAAGTAAAATAATATATATATATATCTATATATATTTGTATTTCAATGCTAGATCAAATGTGCAATAACAGAAAATCCTCATTGTTAAAATAAGTGTGATATCTTTTTGTTTAACAATTATATATAATTAAAGGATAAATACCTAAAACACCACCTTGTTTTGTTTCTTTGCCCCTTTTGAATTATATGATTCAGTCTCATGGGCCATGAATTAATAAAGAAAGATGTAAAATCTTTTAAATCTATAAATGCGAAACGTTTTGGTGTCGATCGAACATATCCATCGACTATACATATTTCTTTTATTTTTTTATTTTTCAAATTATGTGTCCGCTCAATCTTTAGTACCAATAAAATTGATTGTCTCCATCAAAATCATATTGTTTCTTATTGAGCATTTTATTCGAATTTACTAATAAAATTGAGTGTCTCCATCGGAGCCATATTTTTTAGAGTGAAAGACTATGTGAATTGGTGTTTGTAATGTCTGTTTTGATTTTTAATTCTATGTGGCACAAATCTTCCTATGTAGCATTTGTGATTAGCGTGTGATTTGTGCATTTCTGTTAGCAACCTTGAATCAAATCAATTTAATTATGTGTCGTTATTTTTACACTTTGTTTTCTTATTTGGTTGATTACAATTTGGTTAATTTGTTTCCATAAATATCCCGATTTGATTGAATAAATAAAGATTATATTAGATGTCAACACATGTTGATTAGGTTATGATTGTTGATTATACAAGATAATATTTTTAATTTGCTGGTTACAAATTTATCTCATCTATTTTTTTGTAATTTCTTAGAATTTTGGAGTATGTGGATTTGATCTGTGTGCATAATTGAGTCTAAGTTCATTAAAGATCAATTCAATCATTGACTATGTTTTGCTGGACATTTCTTTCAAGATTTTTCTGATCAATTTCAAATCTGATTGAAACTATTATTGATTGCAATTTAATTAACATATCATGAGTTGTTTGTCTTGAATATTTTGATAGTAGTATGATCAGATACTTTGTCCAGTCAATGAGCTAGTTATATGTCTGCACATTGCGAAGGATTTCGAATCTGTTTATACAATGATAGTTGAAATTTCGAGAAGACTTAAAATGAAAAAATTTTGTGCATTCGAAAGGTGTCAACCCAAATTAAGTGGATAGATTCTAGACATCTCTCATATCCGGGTAGTTCACTATTTAAGGAGGTCATATTGTAACTATCATTTGTAGAGAGCACGGACTAAAAATTTGTGAATTCATTGAGTGAAAAAATTGAGTATTCTCATTTTGTGCTTGAGCATGAGAGAAAACTAGAGCTTTTGTTAAGCTTCGTTTGTAACTCTCAAATCTTGTAGTTTGCGAACTTTGTGAGGATCTAGAGTAGGTTTGAGGAGGAGCCGCAGACGGTTCATGGCTATCAGAGTGGTCAGGAGGACTGAAGGAGGACATCGTGCTTGGAGTACGCCAAGAGGACCAAAGGGGAGCAGAAGATTTAGAGTCAGGCGATGAGTTTGAAGGCGAGTCAAGAAGAGTCACCGTGAATTAGGAGTTGGTGTAGATTTGAGAGGTTTTTTGTAATTCCAAGCTTTATAACTATTTAGTGACAATAAAGTCCTCTTTGTGTTGGTATGATCAACACACGTTATTTTTTTTTTAAAGAGTTTTTGGCTACCATATGGTTGTATTTATTTAATTATTTTGTATTTTACTTTAGAACATTTTTAGTTTTCGTATAAACATTATTGATTTAACGATTTTGTAGGTACAAAACGCTATTATTGGTCTGTCTAGTCTAACAATGTCTTTTATGTACTCTATAATATGAGAGTACTCACGGCAAATTTTAGGGGAGTAAATTAAGGCCTTATTTATTTTACCGATTTAAATTTTTAATTTTAAATTTTTATAGTAAAAAATTTTAAAAAAATATCATATTTAATTTTTTTTTATTATAATAAAAAACTCTTAAAAAATATCACATCTTAACTTGAATTGAAATTTAAATTCACAATGAACGAGACTTAAATAATAAGCCTGCCACACACAGTTAGCAACAACTATAGTTCGCCGCCGGTTCTAATATTATGATTCGTCATCAATAGACGAGTTTGTCACTGATTTACTGATGGTTAATAAACTGTTAAATTATTTATCAAAATCAGTTAATTTACCATCTTATATTGTTCAACTAATAATAAATTATAAATAATGCAATTACAGTTTAACCATTTCTAAAAGGTTTTGATTTAAAAAAAAAAGTCAGTGTTTTTTTTTTTATTTTTTGATAGCAGCAAAATAAACAGTACCAATTTTACCGGTCTCAACTTTAATTTAATTATTAAAATATTTAAATTTTTTTATATAATAAATAAGTGATTGTTTATAATTCATTTAAAAAATAAATACAAAATAATAATTAAAAATTGTTTAGTTTAATTTTTTATTTAAATTGATATGTATTTTTATATAAAACTTTTTATTATAAAAAATTAAATATAATTTTTTAAATTTTTATTATAATAAAATTTAAATTTAAAATTTAAATTAATAAAATGAAAGAATTTAAAATAAAAGACATAATAATAGCAAAACTAAGCTAAATTAAAACGCTAGAATAAGCAACAACAAAATATAAAAAACGACAAAGCGAGCGAAGCGAGGAGCTCTCGAGAGAGCTCTCGAGAGTTTCGAGTGTGGCAATGGCGTCTCAATTGCAGAAGATCGAAGGCGACGACTCAGTGCTCCTTCGCGTCACCCATTCTAATCTCAAGACCTTCTCCTCCGATGTCCGCTTCTCCCTTCAGGTATTTCCTCCATTAACATCTCAATCTTCTCCTTTTTTTTTTTTTTTCTTTTTCTCGATTCTTGAGTATTTTCCGCTTTGGCATTAACGATTCATTCTTCTGCGTCAGACGACCGTGGAGGGTGTAAAGGATAAGCTATGGCGGAAATGCGGAACTTCCGTGAATTCGATGTCTCTAGAGCTTTACGACGACACCAATTCCAAAATCTCGAATTTGTCTGATAATTCCAGACCTCTTGGATTCTATTCTCCTTTCGATGGGTTAGTTACTCAGTCTTTTATTGTTTTTTTTTTAATTTTTTTCCTGATGAAACAGAAAAAAAAAATAGTGAAATATGGTTTGAATTGGTGGTGAAAGGTATCGGATACACGTGGTAGATCTGGACCCGTCGTCGGTGACGTCCGGTGGGTGGTTGGAGGACACTTCGCTTGTCGAGAAGTACAAGATTTCAGATGAAGATTACCAAAAACGCGATGGTAAATTCCAGAATTCAATCTTAGTTTTGTATGAGTTTTAAGGAATTATGTATTGTTGTTCGACTCTCAATTTTGGAATGGGCTAAAAATTTTTGGTTTTGCATGTTTCCCCTAAACTTTTAACAAATTACTGTTGTTGAGTGCCTGCAAATTGATTTATGACTGTTAAGAGTTTTAACGAAAATGCCCTCGTGCACGCTACGTGTGCTGGTTTGTAGGGAGAGATTGAAAGTTCATATGACGATCGGAACAAATCATTTCATGTTCACGGGGCACTCTTTCCAAATTTTAACGTTATTCATCGATTTGGGGTACGCTATAAAATTGTGTTAATCTCACGGGGTAATTTTTCCACAATTTACAAGAGATCAACTTTCCAATTCAGTAGAAATTGAAGACGTGAAAGCGCCAAAAAGAATTTTGGCATTGCTAGTTTTACGTCAATTACTAAAATTCTAGAACACGGTTTTGGTTGAACAATTGTGAATGGTGAATGTGGTAAAGAAGAGAAATGAACTAGTGTTTGTTAGGGATGGTAACTAGTTCTTGTAGCTGAAGAAATTATGCTAAAAAATATGGAGATTCTTTTTTTTTTTTTTTTTTTTTTTTTTAATGCTAAGCAGAAATGTGGAGCTTGGTCTACTCATTCTTTTGATAGGTTAATTACTTTTAGAACAAAGTTTTGCTTCGTAGATGAAAGGGTTTTTGTGCTAGCTAGTGAATGTCCATGTGTAGAAGTGAAACTGCTAAATTTGTGCTGTTATTTCATAGTCAACACATTGTATAATTGAAAAAATAAGAAAAAGTGGAACAAAAGAATTTAGCTTTTTTGAAAATGTATGTAGTTCTATAATAAGCTTTTATTTTCTCTGCTAGACATAAGTTTTCAGACCTTGATTCCCTGAGAATTTATTTATCTTTTTATGCTTAACTTTTCTTTTTTTGGGTGTTTTAGGCACTTTCAGAAAATTCAAGGAAAAAGTAGCATCTCAAAACCCATCAGCTTTTGAGCCAAAAGTAAGCCTTCTATAATGTTACTCTATTATGTCAGCAAGCTGCTCTTTAGTTAATAGCATTAACCGGCATAAAATTTTAATTTGAGTTGAACTTCTCTTGCTAGTTGTTGTAAAATGGAATTGAATGACATACCTCTACTGTTCTAGTCCAGTCAAATGCAGCCATCAATAATCATGCTACATAGAGTTCACAAAATATTGTTTCTAAACGTCATGTGTGGAAATGAATGGTTGTAGTCTTACATTGTTTTTTTTTTTTTTTTTCCTACTGGAAATATATTTACAGATATCAGACAATCACATGGAGGACCTCTCCGCAAATATCAAGGTTAGTTACTCTCTAGACCCCAACATTAGAGGTGGGCGTGGAAACCAATAGGCTAAGCCTGCAATCGCACTATTATTCCTTTTCTGAAATAACAACTTTTAATAAAGCCGCTCATTTTCCTTCTTTTCCTGCATTAGCCATGTTTGAGAACTAATATGGTAGTGGGACAAGGAATTTGAATATTTTGAATCAAACCTACGTCAATAAGACTATGAAACTACTTGATAGTAGGCGTATGAGCTCTATAAGCTGATAGTAGGCGTATGAGCTTTATAAGCTAGAAAAGAGGTATCTTCAGAAGTTTATAAAAAAGAAATCTGTTTTCCTCTTTTTTGAAATTTACTTCTTTGGTTATTCCTACGTTAGTTGGATAATTGTATACTTTATTGCCCCATCCTTCCGTAGGTGCTTTTCTCTTCTCCTTTGGTTTTACTCATATAAGTACATAAATCTTTTCTTGTAATTGTATCTCTCTTATAATTAAAGGTAAGTGTATTATACACGAGTAAGTCTGGTGGTAAATCTCTGACAATTTCATGAGAAGATTACATTTCATTCCAAAAATGGTATTCTTTATCCTATGTTGTCATTTTTGCCTGCAGAGGTGCATGGCATTCCTTGAGCACTTCAGATAGTTTGGAATTTTAGTTATGTGCATTTTTCTTTATTATCTTTTGACAACTTATTTTTTCTATATATTTGTTTATGAGGAGCATAAAAGAATTTTCTTATTTAGTCTTCGTTTTCATATATATTGCATCCATGTCTTATTTTACTGTGGAAAACTAATCATGACTGATAAATTCATTTTTCAATTTAAATGCTGAAGGTAGGAGATAGATGTGAAGTTGAACCAGGGGCAAAAAGAGGTGTAGTTAAATTTGTGGGTCGGGCAGAATCTCTGGCACCTGGTTTTTGGGTTGGAGTCCAATATGATGAACCATTAGGAAAACATGATGGCATGTGAGTAAGCTCTTAAATCTTAAGCTTCTTTTGTCTTTAAAAACTTTTAAGGTGTTTGGTGCTTCAGTTTAATCATATATTTGCTTTTTTACCGCTCAAGTAGACCATGTTTTGTTTGTGGTGTTTCAGCACAAGTATCGTCTTCCATTTTCAGTCATTAGAAGAGTAATTATAACTGTAGTTTTTTCAAGAAATTATGAATATTTTGTTTATGATTGGACATGCAAGGCTTAGAAATGTTGACCTTTGTTGGCCATGTATTCGCTTAATGTTGATAAAATGTGTATCACTCTATTTGCTCAACATTGATAAAGCATGTGTATCACTATAGATTTTATCATCGTTCTGTGATGTTCTTATGTGTAATCAATATTTTATTAACGAGGTATTAGCTTTCAAGTCATTTAGCTGAATACTTCCTTGCATTCGGTGTTGCTACATTATGCACTATGCAGAGTGAATGGCGGTTGATGCTTGCTTGAGGCATGCAAAATTTACTCATTTAACTTTGTATATTTTTTTGTTGTCTTGTTCATGGTGTTAATTGATGTTTCTTTTATTCCTGTCCTAGTGTGAAAGGTACGCGTTACTTTAAATGTCCTCCGCTTCATGGCGCAATGGTTAGACCAGACAAAGTAAAGGTTTGTAAGCAAGTGTGTATTGTCATGATGTTTTAACTGCTCGAACAATTTAATCGCGTATTCCATCAAAAAGACCTTTTCTTGCATTTTTCTTTTCATGCACTCAAAATGTATAGATATGAGTATTGAACCTTCACATTTGCCTGTCATCTACATATTTTTCACATTTTCTCTCCCTACTTTTTTTTTTTTTGGCATTTCAATATTCTCCACATATATACCCTGCTTCTAAATCCTATCCCATTTTAGGTTGGTGACTTCCCTGAACGAGATCCTTTCGAGGAGGACGAAATTTGAGTAGGTAATTTCGCACCCTTACTTTGTAACCTTCTGGTACTGGGCAGAAATGTTTCTTAAAATTACTTTGTCACCAATGCTATCCTTTCCGGTGAGGGATTGGTGGTTATTTATCAGTGCATGTTAAGGATTGAAAATTTAAAATCCGTAGTTTTAGCCTGCTACCTCTGATCGGTTATGTATGCTTTTTGAAACTAGTTAAGCGAACTGAAATAGTCGTGTTGAAAAACTCGGTAGCAGCATTTAAGAAAAATGGTTATTTTTAGCACAAGTGTGTTATTCAGTTTCCTTCCTACCACAATTCTTCGCTTGAATTATGAGTTCATTAGAACAGAGATGGCTTCGTCTTCCATCTGAATTGTACTTTTTTTTTTTTTTTAACTTTGCAAGTTAAATTTGTGAAGCAGATGAGATGTCGTTCTACTATGAGCTATTCAAGAAGCAGAGAGCTTACTGCGTTGTTTTAAATGAACCAAAACTTTACTTCTGAAGCACATGAGATCTTCCCATTCAACAAGTCAACTGCCGTTCTGTGACGATGTACAAGTTTTGTACCATCACATGGCAACATGTGTCTTTAAGTCTGTTTTAGGGTTCATTTCCTACGATAATTTAAGGTGATTTTAATCATAATTATGGAATCAGAATCATGATTTTAATCATGATTCTGGAATCAGAATTATGATTTATGATTTTAAATTCAAATTATGATTCTGAAACTATGATTTAGAATCAGTGGTTTGAATCACCTTAAATCAAGAAAGGGAGTGGTTTTAGAATCATCGTTTGAGTTAGTTTAAAATATCACATCAGATTCTGAATCATGATTCAAAATCATTTAAACACTGATTCAGAATCATGACTTAGAATAATTGTAAACACACTGATTCTAAATTAGGATTTTGAATCATGATTTTGAATCCATCTATCAAATGCACTTTTAAGGGTGCTGCATGATTCAAATCATAGTTTTTGATTCCTCTTGTAAAATATTTAAATTTCAAAAATCAAGAATCATAAACTATAATTTAAATATATGAACTAAACGAACGCATATTGTTTCCACCATGGTAATAATGCATAAAAGACTGATAGTTTTGAACCATCACATGGCAACATGCGCAAAGGTTATTTTCCACCAATGGCCCCCAAGGATATACACTTACTTCTCCTTGATCTCTGTCATTTGAGATAACCATTGGATTTACTTGAGAATAGTGTCATGGGGTGTGGCTTAGAAGAGATTTAAGTACAACTACTGCCGACCGTGGACCAACACTAATAAACTATACTGGCAACTCAAGACACCCTGATAAAAGTGGCGAGCTATAAAACGACTCTGCGAATAAAATCTTACAAAACGTTACGATAGAGTCATGACGTGTCATGAAACAAAGGATGAGGATGATATCTCACTAAATTCATGAATTAAGTTGAGGACAATGGTTAGCTGAATTGCTGTTCACAAAATGTGAGTCAATAATTACGGCTTCATTCATTTCACGGATTCGAGTTTTTAATTCGAGTTTAAATGTGACATTTTTTTAAAACTTTTCACTGTAGCAGAAAAAGTTAGATGTGATATTTTCTGAGAATTTTTCACTGTAAAAATCTAAAATTAAAAATTTGAATCGGTGAAATGAACGAGCCCAACTTCTTGACATACCCCTTAATAATGCATGAATTAGAATTTTTACTATTTATTTTTAATTCATAATCTTTTTAATTAAATAATTATACTAATAAAATAATATTTATTAAGAATAATGAATAAAAATTTAAACTTTTACACTCTTAAACGCCAATTCTCCATTAATAGGGAGAAAGAGAAAAATAGGCCAAAATTTGAGATGAATTAAAATTAATAGGCCAATAGTTTACATAAGTTAATAAATAGGCCAAATTATTATTTTCGTCCATAATTTGTCTGGTTATGAACCATAACTTGACAAGTTATTATTCATAATTGTCCATAACTTATCCGGTTATGAACCATAACTTGACAAGTTTATCCATAACTTATCTGGTTATGAACCATAACTTAACAAGTTATGACCTATTAATTTCTATAATTAAAAATTAACCTATTTTCTTTCTTAAGCTTTTCATATTGGCCTATTTTCTACTATTTCCCTTTTTTCATTTGTAATCCTTTTAGGCAAGAAATATGCCCCTATACAAAGAGAAACCTATTGACCGCAGACTTGAGACTTTATTTTCGGCATCATGAAAGTTAGCATTAATTCTCATATCTAATCTAAACATCCTAAAAAAGCAGAATTAGTATTTTTTTTTTCTTTTTTTTTTTTTTTAGGGGAGGACGAAACGTTTTTTCCGTTTCACCTATTACTCTTGTGAATAATTCTCATAAAAAAATAAATAAAAATGTGTTAAGCTAAAACAAAATCATATCACAGCAAATTAAATAAAAAGAAATTCAAACAAAACAGAATAAAATTAATTAAAAACACACTAAAATAAGTTAGAATCTTTATTAGTGAGAGGTATTTTTTTTCTTCTTTCACCATTTTTTTAAAACAATTTATATAACCGATGCGCATACGAAAGACTAGTTCATATGTAAAGAACAATAAGTGCATAGGAAGAAACAAGAAGTTAGAGAGAGATACGCAGGGAAGGAACAAAGAAAGATAAAAAGGGTGGAGAACTAATAGTAATAAATAAATAAATAAATAAATAAAAGGACAAAAAAGAGAAGGAAAGAAATAGCGTAAGGAAGCCTGAAGCCACCTCTTAGACATTTTCTATATGCTATCTAAAAGGAGTAAATTAGGCTATTACATCTCAAACTATTGGTTTTTACGCAATGCACTTTGCAAGTTTACTTTTGATAAAACTTTAAAATAAGTTGTAATTATAATTTAATAGCTAACAAATATTATAAAATTGACGGTACACGAGATTCGCAGATAAAAAGTAAAAATCGTCATTTTTCAAATCATGTCACAAGCAAATTGCGTTTCTAGAATTGTCAATTTGATAACGTTATCGGCTAATGGACTTTAGTTGCAACTGATTTTAAAGCTTAGGGTGTAATTTGTTAAAATTAAAAGCTCGGGATTCATTATTCCAAAAATTGAGTAAGCGGATTCGAGTTTTCAATTCGAGCTGAGATGTGACATTTTCTTATAGTTTTTTACTGTAGCAGAAAAAGTTAGATGTGATATTTTATTAGAGCTTTTTATTGTATAACCTAAAACTTAAAACTCGAATCAGTAAAATGAACGAGGCCTTAAGGTGCAACAATGTAATTTACCCATCTAAAAATTATATTCACTAGTTTCTCTTCCCCAAATGCCTAAATATGCATTTCACCCCTTACTTTATGGGTTCAATTTAGGTAGCAAGTATATTCCTAACCTATTTATTTTATTATGCATTGCACTCTATAGTTATTACAATTTCTACTTTAATAGTTGCTCCCACTCATTTAACTATTTATTATTAATTTGTGCTTACACTGGTCCATTTATCCAGTCAATTATGCTTTATTTATGTAGCATTTTAATTATATTCTCCTTATTTCTATTATTACCAATTCTTCACCACTTATTATGTCCATTGAGATTATTTATCTTGTATTTAATTATTTGCTTTATTTTAAAGCCAAACAACATAAAATTCACATAGATGTTAATATTCTAGTTGTTTCTAACATGACACTTTCATGTGGGGGTGGCAATTCATGTCACGTATCGTATTTTGATCGTTTTTTTTTTAATTTACAGTCAATCCGAACACGACCCGTGACACAAAATTTTTTAAAAAACCGTAACACGAACACGACACGACCACTTTACGGATTGACACGACACGACACGAAAATTACCCGTGACACGAAATTGACCCGTGAACCCGAAATTGACACGAAATTTGTATACTTTTATTTAGTTTTTTACATATTAGAAATTACTTAAAATTCATAACACACTAAAATACAATAATACCCATTGAAATTAAGTAAATAATAGTATAAGATTTTGAGTATAACTATCATGATATTACAAGTTTATAATAAAATAAAAAATATATGTAATGAAAAATATATTTTTTAAATTTTTACGAGTTTCGTATCGTGTTTGGGTTATGCAGGTCCAATATGAAATTAACATGTGTTTTTCGTGTCAATTTCAGGTCGACTCAATTCTGACCCGAACATCTTTTTTCTAAACCCTAACCCGTAAAATTCATATCGTTTTCAAATCGTGTTGTCGTGTCATAACCCATATTACCGGCCTTACTTTCACGGTTTTCATAGTGCCCTAAACAACCTACTTATGTAGAATCTGGCTTCTATGTATGAGATACAAGAAGAAGATGACAACAAGTTCCCCAGGTATGTGTAAGTAAATTATATTTTGTGTAACTAACTTTTAAGTACATTTCTATTTATTCGTATTTACGCTTTTTTTTTTTAATTTGTAGTTTAATGGAAAAGACAAATATACAAATGAAGACATTGATGAAATTCGAGCGGAATGTGGAGAATGCATCCATTTATATGTGTTTGGATAATTATCTGTTATTTGTTTTGTTAGATTTGTTAACTATTATGTTATATCTTATTAATAGTTGGATATGTGCATTGGATTTAGTTACTATGTGTTATTTGGATATGTAATATCGATATTGATGTTGTTTGCTATGTAGTTGGATATGTGCTTTGTTGATAATCAAGATTAGTATTTTTTTTAAAATTAAGTATTAATGCAATTCTTTTAAAAATTGAACAATTGAATATATGTGGAACCAATAAAAATATCAAGTTGTGACATAAACTATTTAAAAACGGAGAAGATAGACTGTTGTTAATAAACAATATTTAAAATGGGTCGTTTTCTTTGTGTCGTCTGATGTAAGGGTTCTAACTCTGAAATCATAATTATAGTTCAGAATTAATGTTTATTATAAAAAGTAAAAAGTGGTTTTGATTTCATTCATTTAGAATCAGTGTTTGGTATGGTTCTGATTTAAAGTTTAAACTCTGATGTGATGTTTTAAACTATGAATCACCATTGATTCTAAAACCATCCCCCCTTAATTTTGGGTGGTTCAAACCCTTGATTCTGATTATGATTTCAAGACTATGATTTAGACCTAAAATCATGAATCATGGTTCTCATTCTAAAATCAAAACTAAAATTATCCTGATTTGAACCCACATACCAAACAAACCCTAGTTCTAGTGCAATGTTAAGAAACATCGTTAACACCGGTTTTTGGTCGTTGTTAAAAATATTCATTTTTAATAACACCTTCTTTAACATCAGTACGAAAACTGTTAAAAAAAATTTTAACAACAGTTTTTAACTAATGTTAAAATAGTTTTTTTAGTAGCACGAGAATTCCATATGAGTGTTTCGATAGAAATAAAATGAGAAAAGAATAACAAGCAGATTTAAAAAGTAAATTATTCTAAAATGGAAAAAAAAAATAGATTTGGAGTATTAGGCACAATCTAGTTTTTTAGTTTAGGTCTATTTTTCTTTCAACTGTTTTTTTTTTTTTTTTTTTTTTTTTCAAATTTTCTGTTATTTTTCCCCACATGTCATCATGTCCAATTTTGTTTAAAAAATGATAGTTTATTCACATAGGAGCCAAAACCACACATTTCAAAAACGACATGAGACTTTTAAAAGTAAATGTCAGTGGTCGAAATGGGAAAGATGCCTATCTTTAGAGACTGATAGTGAAATATCTGGCTCTTCATGCTGGCACTCCTTATGTTTTACTTAAATTACAAAGGCATCTCCTTAATCGAAGCATTCTATGTCAAC
The DNA here is from genome assembly GCA_029231665.1 of Morus indica. Taxonomy (NCBI): domain Eukaryota; kingdom Viridiplantae; phylum Streptophyta; class Magnoliopsida; order Rosales; family Moraceae; genus Morus; species Morus indica. The sequence goes on along the minus strand of JACAGA010000024.1, from coordinate 4,382,082 downwards.
ATCTACTAATTGTTGTAATGTTAGGGTTAAGACATTTACTTTGACCAAAAAAAAAAAAAATCAAATGCTAAGATTGAAGCACAATTAGATTGATGAGTGAGATTTGTTTTCGTTAAAGGCTTAAAGCATGTTTAATTCGTTGATTCAAGTTTTTAATTTGAGTTGAGATGTGATTTTATGTAAGAATTTTTTACTGTAGCAAAAAAATTAAATGTGACTATTTCTAAAAACTTTTAACTATAACAAAACTTGAATATGTGAAATGAACGGGACCTTAATTATCTCTGTAATTTCTACAAAACACAATGGGTGTCGTTGTAGTTTTCTCTAATACAAGTACATGTAGCCGTATTTAGATGCTAATTAAGAGAGAGCAACCGCCACTTGCTCAGCAAGTAATAGGAGCTAGTAATACCATTAAAATTCAAAGAGAAAAATGTTGAAATTACCCTTAAAAGTATTTGATCTTAGATTTTTATCGTTTAGTCTTGATTAATACCCTTTTAAAGAGAAATAAGTAAAATTCTAAACTCACGCACTCTAAGGATATTTGTCTCCTTTTCCTGTATTCAAACCAAACGGATAATTTAGATTAATTTGTAAGCTGATTTGTTGCAAGTGATGCATAATTTAAATTATGTCAACCAAAAAAAAAACAGAATTGAAACATGTGAAATCCAAAACATTGAGAGAGAGGGCAAAAAATAAATGAAAATGGATGGTTTGTTTAGCCTTCATATTCAACGATCTTGACCACTGAAGAATCTCCTACTTTTTGGAAGATCACCACCTGGTCATTAGGTTTGAGCAATCCCAGAGATTTACCATGAGCAAAGGCCATTTTCAAGCCTGATTCTTCACTAGATTCACCAGATGTAGACTGCACATGAGTTAACAAAAGTTGAATTAGTACAACATTTATATACTAATGTTTTCCTTACCAAATTAAAAATGAACATAATGTCGGACCAAGATAGACGAGATAGAATTTAGAGAGAAATATATCCAAATTCTAAATAATCCTAAGAGATAAACATAATCTTAAATTCTAAATTAAATGCTAGAGATAAAACGTATCCTGATAGATAACTGTAAAAATATAACTTTTAAAGTTTTAATCTTGTACTTCATTAGAACAATTGATGCAAAAAAGCAATGGAAGATAATTATCTTTGTCCACTAATCATGCTCTTCAAGTATCAGCAAAGGAAGATAACAGTGTTTGGTTGGACAGAGAGAAAGCTGTGTATCATTGTGCTTGATGAGGTAATTGCATATCAACATTTCACAAGCCAATTCAAATTTTACTATTGAAAAAATAAATAAATATACATATATATATATATATATATATATATTATGTGTGTATATATCTTATGGGACACACTAAGAACCAAGCATTTCTCTGCTTACCACAATAGGTCTAGCCAAGAATGGATAAACTCCTCTTACACCAAGCAACTGCCTAACCTGCAGCATTATAGGAGCCGCTCAATCGCGCCAAGAAATTCAGTTGTTTACAGCAATGGAAGGTGCTTGATTGTCCCCTTATGCTTTGTATTAGCCAAACAAAAAAAGGAAAGATGGTGTACCTGTGATGAGCTAGTGAAAGGCCATTTCAGCGACTTTGTTCGGGGAAGAGGGCTGACAACAGCAAACACAGGCATTGTTGGCCTGTACTTGGCAACCAACCTATAAAAACAAACTTTGTACTCTTTAGCAACTTCCTGATTCCTTCATATATTTTAGGGCTTTTGGCACTGTTATCCCTTGAACTATTAACATTATGACAGTTTGGTACCTAAATTTATTTATTTATTTTCGCTAATCAATCTCTGAACGTACTTTTTGGCAGTTTTGGTACTTGACTTTAATGGTATTTCAAAATATAATGCACGTAATCACTTACTTATCACATGATAACTTTAAATTTTACTGAATAATCACACAAGGAGCAAAATTGGCTAAAATAAAGTTAATGAACCAATTGTCACTGCTCAAAAATTTATGGACCGATAATGCGAAAAGTTACGTGTTTTCACAAAAATGTAGAAGAGCACCTTGCTGCTCCACCAGAGGAAGTGAAAACTACAATGATTGCAGCCCTGACCTTAATAGCAGCACGTACCTTTAAAAGCACAGACAATTTGTTAAGTCAGCGTTTGTTTGGAAAGAAATGGAATTGTGAAAAACATGAGAACTTTTTCATACTGCTGATGAAGCAACAGACTCAGCGTGCGACATCGGTTCTCCGAGATACTTAAGTGCTCTCTTGAAGTGAAGGGCCTGATTATAAACACTTTCAGCCTACAACATGAGAACAATGCATTTTGCGTAAGCAAACTCTCATAATAGTCTTGAAAGGCAGTGCTCTATGCTCAAATAAATCAGTAGAAATGGTGAGGTGCCTACTTAATTTGCTAAGATAAATTTCTTTTTAGTATTATAAGGATATAAGGACTCAGATCTCTAGTCCACTGTTTGGTGTCCAAAATGACGTCTAACCAATAACATTATATCACTTCATTTAGTGGACTCAAATACTAAAGCATGAAAAAGCTATTTAAAAAGTACTTAAAAGTTTTTAAATGACTTGACATAATGTGGTCGGTCAGACACCATTTGAGAACACCAAAATTGGATAGGGATCTGAGTCCGTATTACAAGGCTAAATTTCTGGAGTTAGAATTTTATTTACTTCAGCACATATTCTTCCAACAGTTTTGATTGCCTCAACGGGATATAGGCCTCGTAGCGTCTCTGCTCCTAAAAGGATGCCATCAGTACCTGATAGCAAATGCAAAAGAAAGACATTGTTTCCAAAATAAGGGTAAGAAAACTGGGAGAGAAACATTAAAAGGCTGAAACTTTACAAACCATCCAGAACAGCATTAGCAACATCAGTTGCTTCTGCACGAGTTGGCCGTAGATTTTCTGTCATACTATCAACGAACCGAGTAACTATGGCAGGCTTTCCGACCATATTGCACTTATGTAGGGCAGACTTCTGGAACAAGAAAACCTGCATAAAGAGATACCAGAAAATGCAGACAGAGAGATCATTGCCTCTAAGATTTCCGAAAACTTTCTATCCTTCATGACTCAAACAAGAATAAAACGCGTCCATGAAGCATAGCATAAAGATATGCAAAATAAATTTTTTGTTGTCTTCCGTTATTGTTTTATCCTTCCAAATTTCAATACAGTTCGTCATTCCTATAGTATATCAAATATCGAATTTCCTCCACTAAATAACAGAACTTTTATCTTGTAAACAACAAGAATTCAGTGTTAAGTCCATCAGAATACATGACAAAGAGATGAAGTTAAAGAGGGATTAGTGCAATATATAGGTTCCCTGACCTTTTCTGGTGGTAAGTCAATTCCCAAATTCCCACGACAAAGGATAACACCATCTGCTTCAAGGAGAATCTCATCAAATTGTTTCAGTCCCTGCATAGATATAGACCAAAGAAACAGAACAATAAGCTCATAGTGTAAACTGATTTGCCTACAATTGATAGTGAAATAAACAAAAATGACTAGTAGTGTATAAATAAAGAGAAGAGCACTAAATTACTAATTACCTGAAAAAAGAAAAAAAAGAAGTTAAAATTTATGTCAATTTAATAGCTTACCTCTATTGTTTCAATTTTGGCAAATATTTGAGTTTCATGCAACTTTTGTGCTTTAAGGAAGGCCCTAAGCTGCATAAGAGAGTAAAGATGGAAAATTACAATGAATGGCTTGATGCTACACATCTGCAAACTATACCATTCGCAAAAATAGATAAAAAAATTTTGTTAAGAAAAAGCATACATACACACTTCATGTTTTCATCATTAGCTGAATATGATCCGTCGTTGAAAACAAGCAACAATAACAGAAAAATTAGAAACATAAAACTGACCTCTTGCACATCTCCTACATGGCGGGTATGTGAAAGAGCTATAATGTCAATATTGTTATGAGAACCCCAGCTTGAAATAATCTATCACAAGTTCGGAGTTGGGAGAAAGAAAATTTAGTTAGAAATTAAATGCTAAACATATAGCGAATCAGCCAATTAGGATACTTCATAAAACACAATTCAGCTGTAACTCTAAAACAAATTTGTTTCCCAAATACGAAAGGAAGGCTTATGAAAATGCAATTTGACACTAATTTGTAATACTCAACATTTATGTTATAACATACTACCTCCTAGGGGCACCAAACCAAAATTAAAAACAAAGTCATGAAACTTTTTTTTTTTTTTTTTTAAATAAGTCATGAAACTTATTAGATTCCTCTGGCAATTAAGATGAGCAAGTGAAGAGACAAACGGGGTGTTTACTTTGCATGAAAGGGAAAGAGACAAGGAAAAGCGTTTTTCTTTCATATCTAGTCACGTATTCACTTACAAAATCTATACAGAATGGGGAAACAGAATGGCAATCATGTTCCCCCAGTATTGATTTCTGGTTAATTTACTTGTGTAACATTTATAAGTTCATACATTATAAAGTATTGATTATTTAGTTATGTAGAGGGCGTTTTAGTAATTAAATTGACAAGAGTATACTTTAATAGATATTGGAAACCGAATTGGATTATTTTCCACTCCACTTTCTATTGAAGAAGTAAACACTTGAAAAGAAATCAAGAATTCCATTTTAATTTATTTACTTTCTTTTCTAAACCCACTATTTTTCCCATTACATTCGTTACAGTTTAGTAAACACGCCATAAAAGGAATTGTCAAAAGCACAATAAAGCAATCTTTTATTGCCTTCTTATTGCTTATTCAAAAATAGAAAAATAATAATAAAAGTAAACAAAAAAAACAACTATTACCTTCTTATCATAGTCAGTTAAAGTGGGTAATTCGATACGGACATGGGCAACATGTACAGTGAACATAAAGCCTGCAAGCGTGGCACTGTTTTTAACCAGACAAATAACATCTTGACCTCTTGTTTCCAAAACCTATATGTCAAGAAGAGAGATAGATTACAGTAAGAATCTGCTTCGTAATATATTAAGGTATTAGTATATTGAACAACTTAGTGCAGTGATTTGTAACGTTTACCTCAAGCCACACAGAGGTGGTTTCACTTCCGGTGAAGAGATACTGACCAAGAAAAATGGTGTCTCCCTTCTTTACAATCTTCAATCCATTGAAAAAAAAAAGAAGAGGATTAGTAGATCAACGATGAATAAACACATTGCTTATACATGTAGAATGTATCGTACATATTTTGTTTATACGTATACTTGTACGAATGTATCATACTAAGGTCCAACATGTATTGTCTACATAAACGAAAAACGTCCCTAAGTTGCCAAAAAAAAAAAAAAATTTGCTCCTTTTCGAAACATGTGCACAAAGTATTCATTTTTATTCATGTCGGTTTTTCAGTAAAGTAAAGATGCTCAGTTTATTCATTGTAGAACTCTTACAAATCAAGAGACAGAAAACCAGTAAGAAAAATCTGTGACATTTTTCACAAAGTACTCAAAATGGACATTCGTCACAATTTCCCCATTAGGGTGTATCTGTGAATATTTATGTGCATCAAGTACGTATGTATGTTACCATGTACTTTTTTTTTCTCAACAAAGTCTATTTCCTGTCTCCTTCATCACAAGCTCAAAGGATGGCTCAATTTCTCTCACCACCACACAGTACATTGACCACGCAATGACCTTGAAGGGGGGCTTAAGAGTATCGAACCTTGAACTCATCCCGATAGGAGAAGAAGGAAAGACATCCTAATCGTGTTAGCATGTACTTGTTAGCGAACTTATAGGCATATATACAAAGATTCATTCGAAATTCCCACCTCAGCAAGTCTGTCATAATTAACAGCCAACATCTCTGCTGATGGTTGTATATCAACGTCTGAAGTGATGGTCACATGGTCATCAGCCTTCAGTTCTATTGGCTTGGCACCCTTATTACAAACTTGAATTTCTGGGCCAACAGTGTCTAGCATAACCTGAAAGTCACCAAATTTTTGGAGTGAAATCTTCCAGAAAATGTTTTGTGTTTTAAACATTGATATATAAAAATGAAAAACACTCCATATTGACATTAGTATTAATGGTGTCAAATCACTAGAACAAATCCAGAAGTTGAGGGAAATTCATCTCATAATATTCATATGGCTGAGAAAATATGTATGACCGAAGGATTAACACTCAAACTAATTAATCACTTACAGCACAAAGCTTCTTTGTGTTTCCAATAGCTGTCCTCAAATTATCAATCGTTTCCTGGTGGTAGTCTCCATCGAACCCGGAAAAATCGAAGCGTGCAACTGGAAAAATATGAAAACGGGGGAAAAAAGGAACTGATTGAATGAAGTAGACAGGAACCAGGTTCAGCAAACAAGAAGGCTAAGGATCACGTATTAGAGATTATTACCTGACATTCCTTTGATTAGACATGCCTCAATTATTTCAATGGAACGCGATTTCGGTCCAAGCGTGCCGACTATTTTGGTCAGTGATGGTATAAGGCTCTGCACCATAGATCACAGATTCAAACGAAGATTAGAAGGCAATGAATTTTGAAAATCTCATGAAGGAATGAAAGAAGCGTATTAAGGAAGAAAGCAAAGCTATAATTACGTTTAATCCGATTGAATGACCATTAGAATAAAATCAAAATTCCTGGAATCCGACCGTTTCCATGATTACTTGAGCAAAAAGACTTGCCTTATATTTATATTCCCAAAATGGGTAGTGGAATGGTTTTTCCAATTCAAAACTGATATTAATTAAAATTTTCTCTCTGTAAATTACCCCTCCAAATGTCTTAATATGTGATTACATTCCATTCCAATGACTGACCAAAACATTATATTTGTGATTCTAATTTAATTCTAACCATTCAATCTATTCCTACTCTAATTCCATTACACTTTCATTTTTATTCCATTCCATCAAACCAAACACCACCTAAATTCTCCATGTCATTTTATAGAAGAAGAAGAAGAAGAAGAAGAACTGCATAACTTCATGAACCATTTGATCAAAACTCTGTTTTTATGTTTGGTGGACAACAAAGAGTAATGAAAAAGACAAAAAAGCTACAGAACTTTTTTTTTGGCGGATCCCCCAAGCAAACAAGTACTCAACTTTTAATCACACATTGCCCACACACACCCAGAAAAAAAAAAAAAAAAAAAAAAAAAAACATACAAAGGAATTAGACTCTAGAGAGAGAGAGAGAGAGAGAGAGAGATTACTAGTTTAGAGGAAGTTAGAACTGAAGAGAGCCTGATAGGCTCCTCAACCACCATTTGACCTCCTTGCATTAAGATCTTTTTATGAGAGAGAGAGAGAGAGAAGTTCCTACTTGGTTGGGGGAACAAAAATTTTTGTGTATTTTGGCGGGGAAGCAAATTGGACCGGTACGCTACAATGCCATGCCTACTTTTATAGGTAGAACTTGTACGGATATTGGTAAGTGAAATTACAAAAGAACCCTTCTTCATTAACTATCAGACTTTTTTTTTTTTTTTTTTTTTAAGATAATTATGAGACTTGGTTTTCATTATTTATTAGATTTGGTTTTCATTGTCCAATTTTTTTATATAGTTTTTGGATGATGTTTAAGGCTTATTTAGGTCTCGTTCACTTTGCATATTTGAGTTTTTAATTTGAGTTGAGATGTGATATTTTTTGAGAGTTTTTCACTGTAGTAGAAAAAGTTAAATGTGATATTTTCTAAGAATTTTTTACTATAAAAATTAAAAATTAAAAATTCAAATTGGTAAAATGAACAATGTCTTAGGCCCCGTTCATTTCGCTGATTCGAGTTTAGAATTCGAGTTTTGCTACTGTAAAAAGCTCTCACAAACAATCACATCTAACTTTTTTACTACAGTAAAAAGCTCTCACATAAAATTACATCTCAACTCGAATTAAAAACTCAAATTAACGAACTAAACGGGTCCTTAATGTATGAGTTTTTTTGCTTGAAAATGTCAGTTCAACTTCTGCTCTCTAAAGGCTTCAAAATTTGACTTTTTATTATTTTTGTTTGGTACGATGGAAAAGTAGAAGGAAGTAGGTAGAGGGTTATTAGATAGAAAATGAGAGAGTTAGTTGTTTAGTAAGAAATAAAAGATGAGAGAAAGGAAAATAGAATGGAAAAGAATTATGGTAGGATCGTTATTTTTTATCTCTCCAATATTAGAAGAAAAACTCAAATTCACTTATTAATGGTTAAATTTACTTTTATGTCCCTATTTTAAAATTTAAATTAATATTAAACAATTGATAAAATAGTCATTTAAGATATTACATGTTTTTTTTTCCTCTAATTATACCAAACACTATAAAGAAAAATTAACTTCATTTCTTTCCTTTACATTTTCTTTTTTTTATGTGTTTTCTTTCCATTCTCTTTTTTTTTTCCCTCCTACCAAACGGAGTATTAGAAAATTGATATATAACCGTTTGCTATATGTATGTGACGAAACACATAAATGTGTTTGCCTTAATTTTTTTCTTTTTATTATTTTTGTTTCAGTTTATTCATTTTACTTTGTTTTGTGTTCCATTGGTGCTACATATGGACGTGTAGGTTTATTAATCAAGCTAATTTCTATTAATTCTTACAGAACTAAAAGTCAAGTCGCGTAACGTTTTTTTTTATTTTTTTTAATTTGTTTATTTTTTTGCTCACAATTTTTTTATTTTTTTAATAACATAGGGGTGGGTTTGGTATTGATTTTAGGAGACAAAAAGCACTTTTTTACACATCTAAAATCTAAAATGTTGTTTGGTAAAACAGATTATTGAATAATTTTACTCAAATCTGAAGTTAAAATCAGAATCAGCCTTAAGGCTGATTCTGATAATAGATTGTGCGGGAATTTGTTGTGAGGGTTTAATGAAATTTTATATTTCCAATTTTACCCTCAATGAAAGTTAAAATTTACCACATCAAACTTCATTCTCATTTATCTCCCCCGACTCTCTCCTCCGCCAACCTCCTCCATCACTCGTCCCCTGCAAAAAAAAATTCTTGTGCTTTCGCCGGTCTCTCCGTTCGCCGGTCTCTCACCGTTCGCCGGTCTCTCTCCGTTCGCCAGTCTCTCTCCTTTCGCCGGTCGGAGCACGGTTGAAAATCCTCCGCGTGATTCTCCGTTTGCAGATCGCCCATCTCCTCCGACGACGACCGACCGTCTATCATCATCAAATCAAGAGGTAAGCCTCTCTAACCGTGCGAAATTTTTGGGTTTGCACATTTGGATTCCGTTTTGATTTTTATTCCGCCTGAATTTTGGGTTTTAGGGTTTCGATTTTTTGCAATCAAAGGATGGGTTTTTGTGTGATTTCTCATCCGATTTTTAGACATTGTTGAATCACCATCAACGGAAATTGTTCATTTGTACATTGTTGCCGGTTTTGAGTTCCTCTGTTTGCGTATTGATTGATCCTCTGTGTGTATTGTTTGCTGTCGTTTTTACTCATTTCTGTCGTTCCTTCCAATTGCTCGCCGGTAGGTTGCTGTCGTTTTTGCTCATTTATGTCGTTTGTTCACATTGCTGGCCGGTTATTTGCTGTCGTTTGTTGCTCATTTCTGTCGTTTGTTCACATGTCATTGTTGCCGGTTGTTGTTTGCTGTCGTTTCTGTGGTATATATGAAAAAAAAAAAAAAAACTCTATTATTAGGATAATTATTAGGAAGCATCCGAAGATTTTCAAATAATTATCTCATAATAATTAAGAGACAGTGATCATTAGACACAATTGTCGTAATTCGAATTAGTATTCTATTCTTGATTAGCAATTTTTAGGTGAAGTATCTAGGAGTAGAAGCTATGATTAGCTTGCCTATTGAGTGAGTGTTTGAATTGGAAATAAGGTTAGTATTACCCTTATTATTGTTTTTGTAAATAAAAGCATGAAGTCTCACATTGTTTTAGACTTTCAGTTATCAATTCTCAAATGGAGGGTAGTATACCACAAGGTAAAGCAATATGGGACCCCGAGACTGTGGATGTGTTTTGTGATTTGTGTATTATAGAAGTGGAAGCTGGACGTCGTCCTGGAACTCATTTGGATAAAGTTGGATGGGAAAATTTAATTCGAAAATTTAATGAAGCAACCAAACGAGTATATAAAAGACAACAATTGAAGAATAAATGGGATGCTTTGAAGAATGATTGGAAGCTTTGGAAGGAACTTATTGGAAAAGAAACCGGTCTAGGTTGGAACATTAAGAAGAATACTATTGATGCATCTGAGGAGTGGTCGCATAATAAATTGCAGGTATACATAATTATAGGATTTGTCATTCTTTATTCTAGTATTGGACTAGGTAGGTTTAATTTTTTCAAATGTTCTTGCAGATTCATCCCAACGCAGCGAGGTTTCGCATTCGGGGAATTGAACCACTGTTAGAAGAAAAGTTAAATAGGATGTTCATGAATACTGTGGCCACAGGAGTGTATGCTTGGACACCATCTTCTGGACAAGTGCCAAGTGAGTCTGATAAAGGTGAAAATGATAAATCTAGTCTACCTGAACAACTTGAGAGTAGTGGTGAGTCAGGTGAACCAATCCTAAGTGAATTGGCACAAGCCCGTAAGAATAAGAGGCCAATTGAGAGAGATGAGAGACAAAATAAAGTCAAGAAAGGAAAAGGAAATGTGAAGGTTGGAGGGGCTGCTAAATTGTCTCAACAAATTGATCGCCTTGTCGATATAGTTGAGAGTAGAAGTACCGGATCATCGATTGCGCCATCTGACACTAGAAACTGTAGCATGGCACAAGTTGTTGAAGTTCTAGATTCATTACCAGGATTACAAACTGGAAGTGAGTTGTATTTCTTTTCGGTTCACTTGTTGTTAGACAAGTGTAAGAGAGACGCATTTATGGCTCTTAAGGAGCCTGAGTTGAAGCTCAATTGGCTTAAGTTTGTACATGGGCTAGGATCCTCCACTTAGATTTCCATTCCTCATTTCCTTGTAGTGCGGTTTTCTTGTTGTATTTTAGGTTGAGACAATTTATATTATCTTTGAGTTTGGTCTTTTTCTTGTATTCAAACTGGAGACATTGTTATTTTTTTTCAGTGTGGTTTTCTTGCTTTATGTTTAAGACATAATAATATGTGGTCCCTTTGAGGTGTGCCGGCCTTTGCTATTTGAATGCCTTTCTTGCTTGTTGAATGCCTTTGTTTATCTAGTTCACGTTGGATACCCTCCAATCATGCATTTGTTTAATTAAGATGTCCTTCTTTGTTATTTGTTCACGTTGCATGAGTAGCAAGCAACTTGAATGACAAGTTTATTGTAGTTGCAAAAGATGGCTGACAATGGTGATGAGTTTACAAATTTCACCAATTTGAATGACAGGTTTATTGTTGTTGCTAAAGATGGATGACAATGGTGATGAGTTTGATCTACAATTTATATGTACCATTGCTCGACTCATTGAATATTACTACAACATGTATGTTCATAAGAATCTGTGTATGACCTCTTCACAAACGGGAAACATGTGGGTGACGGAGTTATTAAGAGGGCATGAAATTAGAAGTTATAGGATGTTTAGAATGGATAAGAACGTGGTTTTGAAGCTATGTTATGATCTACAGAGTAAGTATGGATTACAGGGATCAAGGAATATGTGTGCGACTGAAATACTTGGAATGTTTTTATTCATTTTGGGTCAGGGTGCGGGGAATCGTTTAGCACAAGAGCGATTTCAACGCTCTGGTGAGACTGTGAGTAGATATTTTAATTATGTTTTAGAAATTGTATGTCGTATGAGCATCGATATTATACAGCCTCCGGATCTAGAGTTTAATGACATACCAATAGAGATACTGACGGATCGTAGATATATGCCACATTTTAAGGTAAAATCATACTTTTAATATGCTTCATTCCCTACTAAAATTATGTTCATTTGTACATTAAAAATTCTTCTTTTTAGAACTGTATTGGTGCGATAGATGGCGTACATGTCCAAGCTACAATACCACCAGAAGATCAGGTGCCATTTATCGGAAGAAAGCGTGTGCCAACCCAAAATGTGATGGCTGTTTGTGATTTCAGTATGAAATTTATATATGCATATGCAGGTTGGGAAGGTAGTGCTCATGATACAAGAATATTCTTTTCAGCACTACGTAACCGACAGTTGAAATTTCCAAAACCACCTGAAGGTTAAAACATTGCCTATATTTTATATTATATATGTTTTACATTTTACTAATTCTTGTGTTTTTATTTTAATAGGTAAATATTATTTGGTTGATGCGGGCTATCCACAATTGAAAGGATTTCTTGGACCTTATAAAGGAGAATGATACCATTTACCACAATTTCGAATGGGTCGTCGACCAATGGGCAGTAAAGAGGTATTCAACTAAGCACATTCTTCTCTTCGAAGTGTCATTGAACGCACTTTTGGTGTTTGGAAGAAGAAATGGAAAATTTTGAGAGACATGCCTAATTATTCATTTAAGAAGCAAGTAAAAATAGTTATTGCAACAATGGCGCTTCATAACTATATTAGGATGCATGATCAGCGTGATCGGCATTTTCAAGAACTGGAGGCTAATTTAGATGTTTTTGCTTATGAAGAGCAGCAACTGGAGGATAATGTAGAAGAAGATGAAGCTTCACTATCACAAGAAATGGTTGAAGTACGAGATCAGATTGCGACAAGTTTAATGACCACAGCTTAATTCTTTTGATGGTTCTGTCACTTTTTGAACATGGAATGTATTTTTTTGATCACAAATTGATTACTCACTAATACTCCTTGTAGTGAGTAATCAATTTGTATACTTTTGTATAACGAAACAATTTATAATGATTTAGGAATTGTATACTTTTTTCTTTTTGTAATATACTTTATTATTACTTTATTATTACTATCTCTGTGTGAATTATAATTAATTATCATGAAAAAACGAAACAAAATGTCGACGTAGAACAAGCAATTCGGAAGTCAAAAACCAACGTTGGTTTTTGATTATTCAAAAACCAACGTTGGTTTTTGATCAACTTAAAAAAAAAAAAAAAAAAAAAAAAAGAAAAAAACGACAATTCGGAAGTCAAAAAACCACGTTGGTTTTTGATATATCAAAAACCAACGTTGGTTTTTGATCAAACTTAAAAAAAAAAAAAAAAAAAAAAAAAAAAACCAACGTTGGGTTTTTGATTATTCAAAAACCAACGTTGGTATTATTGATCAACTTATAAAAAAAAAAAAAAAAATCCGAACAAATTGGAGTCAAAAACCAACGGTGGTTTTGATTATTCAAAAAAACCAACGTTGGTTTTTGATCAACTTAAACAAAAAAAAAAACAAAAAAAAAAAAAAAAAACGAAACAAACGAGAACAAGCAATTCGGAAGTCAAAAAACCAACGTTGGTTTTTGATTATTCACAACCAACGTTGGTTTGATCAACTTAAAAAAAAAAAAAAAAAAAAAAACGAAACAAAAATGTCGACGTAGAACAAGCAATTCGAAGTCAAAAACCAAACGTCGGTTTTGATTATTCAAAAATACCAACGGGTTTTGACTTCAATTAAAAAAAAAAAAAAAAAAAAAAAAAAAAAACGAAACAAAATGTCGACGTAGAACAAGCAATTCGAAAGTGAAAAACCAACGTTGGTTTTTATGTATTTAAAATTTTGAATTCAATTAAACTAAAAGAAAAAATAACATTGATGTCACATTTTCAAATTACTAGCTAATGCATGCCATGTCATTAGAAGAATAATTAAATATTATAAGAAACTATAAGTAGACTTCATGAAAATTACTGAAGGGTCATACATTTTTTTATGTGTAAGATTAATTTAATCTAATATTTAAATAATGTTTCACAATAATATTTTGAAGATTTTCTTATTTTAGGGTAATTCTTATGATATCTTATTGGTATGACATCTTACATTAATAATGGCTTAGTTTGGTAATGCTGTGGATTTTAAAAAAAGTGCTTGCAGAAGTTTCTTGCAGATTTTTGAAAAGAACCCCACCAAAATTGATAATTATGATATTTGGTTGCATTAATAAAATTGACAATTTATCATTATGTTATTTTTAGTTGTAATTTTATTGTGAATAAAGAAATGAAAAAAAGAGAATTAATTATCATAAATTTATTATTAAAAAATTTAAAATCATAACATTATATTTTTTTAAGTTAAACAACTATTTTTAAATATCAAAAACAATTATATATAAAAAAATTACATATCATGTCTATTTTGGTCATTTTACATACCCACAGCAATTCTACCTCAAAATTTACCAAACGCTATTTACTGATTTTAGAACCAGCACAGCTACTATAATTATAATTTACCAAACACTCAGCGGATTCTTGTAACAGCAGTTTTTTCCTTCAGCACAGCTAAAAGCAATTAATCTAAAATCCGCAGCAATACCAAACTAAGCATAGTCCTAAAGAAAATTTTCGACTTTAGCCTTGAAAATTCATAAAAGGAGACAGATTAGGTCCCATTTATTTCACTAATTCGAGTTTAAAATTTGAGTTTTGTCACAGTAAAAAATTTTAAAAAACAGTCATATTTAACTTTTTTACTACAGTAAAAAACTCACATAAAATCACATCTCAGCTTAAATTACAAATTCGAATTAACGAAGTGAACGGACTAATTTAACAAACGGATTAAGTTTAAAAAAAAAAGAGAAAAGAAGCAAATATTGATGGGTCCCATTTTCATAATCAATTCAACAGCCACCCAACTACTTGTTGGGGGCAACACGGTAACAACCTTCCCTGAATTCCATCTTTAAGCGCACACATTTCTTATGTTTTTCCTCGTCTTGATATTGTTTCAATCAAATGCTCGTTCACTTCGCTGATTTGAGTTTTTAATTCGAGTTGAGATTTAATTTTATGTGAGAGCTTTTTACTGTAGCAAAAAAGTTAGATGTGATTGTTTGTGAGAGCTTTTTACTGTAGCAAAACTCGAATAAGCGAAGTGAACGAGACAATCTATCTTTTTTTTTTTCGTTTTTTGTTTTTCTTGGGAATAAGAACATATCAACAGCCTGTTTTCCACAGAGAGAGAGAGAGAGAGAGAGAGACTTCTGGGTTTGGTATTGATTCTAAAAGAGAAAAAGCATTTTTTCACACATCTAAAATCTAAAATGTTGTTTAGTAAAACAGATTATTGAATAATTTTCTTCCAATCTGAAGTTAAAAGCAGAATTAGCCTTAAGGCTGATTCTGATGTGAGATTATGTGGGAATCTGTTTTGAGGTTTTAATGAAATTTTTTATTTCCAATTTTACCCTCAATGAAAGCTAAAATTTACCACATCAGAAACACATTTTCATTTTCATCTCCTCGACTCCTCCACTCACCTCCTCTCCGGAATCTCTCTCGTCCTCTGTAAAAAAAAAAAAAAATTTGAGCGTTCTATCCTCTCTCCTTTTCTCCGTTTGAGATTTTGGTCTCTCTCTCCGTTGGCCTGTTGGAGCTCGTTTGGTTTCTCTTCCGCGTGATTGTCCATTTGCAGGTCGCCCATCTCCTCCTCCGACTGCCCGTCTCTCATCATCAAATCAAGAGGTAAGCCTCTCTAACCGTGCGAAATTATTTTGAGTTTGAACATTTGGATTTCGCTTTGATTTTTATTCCGCATGTATTTTGGGTTTTAGGGTTCTGATTTTTTGCAATCAAAGAAAACGATCGAGCATCTCCTCCGATTGTTGAAAGTCGGTTTGCCGGTATCCCATCTCCTCCTCCGATTGCCCATCACCAGATCAAGAGGTAAGCCTTGAAATGGGCCCGTTGCTCCTCCGATTTTTAGTGTGACTTTAGATTGAGTCTGATTTGTGCGGAAATGGGTTTAGGGTTCTGATTTTCTATAAATTTTGTACATTATTGAAAGTTCCTCAACACCTAACCAAGAAATTGAAATGGGCCACTAACAGAATTAGCATCAACGGGAAAAAAAAAAAAAATAAGTTTATGCTTGTTTTAGCACAAGTACTTGCACATTGTTGAAAGTTCCTCTGTAAGTGCTCGGGAATTGATTGTTTTAGCACTCATATGTTAAGTTAAAGCATTCTGTATAAAGCTTGGCTGATGTATATGCTTGAATTGAGTAGAAGTCTAGAATATTGTTTATGCTTTCGGTGTAATGTACATTTTGTACTCATTGTTCTCGTTTGTTGTTGTTTGCTCTTGTCGTTCGTTTTCCATATGTGACATTACCCTCCTTTGATGTATTGTATTCATGATTCATGTCATTTTTCAAGATTTTCAGTTATTGATGTTTATCCATTTTGCCATTCCCTTAATTTACTCTTTCCTTTCCCGTTTCAATATGCTACTTTTTTTCCTAAGTACATAATATGCTACAATTATTAATCCATGATGAGAAAGAAAATACTAGGAGAGAAGCACCAAAATTTAACGTTTCTTGTTGTGTTTTTCTGGGTTGGATTCTTTCCCGTTCTTTTGATTTTCTTCCTCTTTCCAAGTAGAATCTCAAGTCGTGTTTCTAGGCCCAAAGTTGTGTTTCTGGATGCATTCCATGAATAAGAATTAAGAGAAAGTGATCATGTAACACCCATTTTTCTAAACTGATAAAATTCTTAGAAGTAGATGTTAGGAGTTAACTTGAGAATGTTATGGTGTTATGTTTAGTGAATTCTAACATCACAATGAGTTTAATTCCGCAGGTGATCGCGATGAGGACTCGAGGTGCTAAGAACAAGTTCATGCCAAATTGTTAAGTTTTATATGATGATTTGATGAATATGCGTATGTTGATTTAATATCTTTGATAAATTATATGGATATATGGTTTTACAAAATACATATTATATAGCTATGTGTATATATATATATAATATATATGTAAAATATCAATAGCCAACCACCATTTATGTTATTACATTTTTTTGGTGATGATTATTTCTATGATGAATTGTTAAGGGTGAGGATTAGTTAATGTCTTTGGAGTCAATGACCGTATAAAGAAACTTTGACCATGGTTTGCAACACGATTTCTACCTCCTTGACAGCCATTATATCACCCAATTCAAGCCAATTAATATCCTTATTGAGTTATATATTGCAAGCTTCATTCATTTTCGTTTTGGGCCTATTTATGAAAGGAAGTCAACTACATAAACGTACAATAATGTGAGGAAAATGGGCAGATTCATTGTTAACCAACCTTGCCATATATGTGTAATATTAACCATATGCATGGTCGAAGGAAAATACGGTAGTCAGCATACTTGAAGCAAAATAAATAATAATAATAATATCTCTCTGACTCACTCTCTCTCCCTCTCACGCTTATGCTCTCTCTTTCATATATCTCTATCATTTTCTCTCTAGAGCCCTAATTCCCAGAGACACTTTTCATCTTCTTCTCCTTATTTCTTCTTTTCTCACGTTTTTGAACACCACAAGAGAACTTTTGTTTTATCAGCCGCCAAACTCATTTTCTCTTAATCCCTTTTGAAATCATCAATCACTCAAGATAAAATTTGGAGATTGTTAAGGTATGATTCTAAATTATTGATTCTATGATTTTGAGTGTTGATTTCTATTAGACTCTATGTTAGTTATAGTTATTATTTGATTGTTTTGTTGTGTATCTCCATAGAAAGCATGCTATAGAGGTTAGCCATTTTGATAATTAAATTAATAATGGAATTATTGGTTCTTGTTCAACCTAGAAACATGCAAAGGATTTATTTATGATCATTTATATGATTGGCTCGTGTGATTCTTTTAATAATCATTTTATAGATATAAGATGTATATATATGCAGGTAATTATATTTCTTAAAGTATTAGAAACATGTTATAGGGCTGAAGAATAAATGGAGTGCTATTTATACATGTTGAGGATGATGGTTTTGTATTTTATAGAATTATTAGTGAATTTTCGTCCTAGTTTGAGTGCTGGAATTTCTCCAGGTTCCATGTCTAATTTTAAAACAGGATTTCAGGGAGCAAACGAATTGCGTTTTTAACAAATTAGATACTATCAGAAAGCTCTAGATGTCTACTTTAATTTAAAATTGGTTTCAGGTCATTTGGAGTTCTATGTGAATTATTATGAGTTTTTAAATGAGTAAAGGTCAGGCTGCCAGTTTCTATTAGATTTTGTAGTTTTGTGTAATCAGTGGGTTTTTATGTCTTGATGTTAATGAATGGTAAAATGGTATATTAGATGAGATGTTAAGACTTTTTAGTAATCTTATTTATGATTTATGGCATGAATGGTTCTAGAGGCGAGCACCCGAGGACCTCATTCGTTGCGTCACCGTTGCGAAATTTAAAGAGGTTAAGTAAGGCGCTCAGATAAGTACACTCTCACCTGCAACATGAATTGAAGAATTGAGAAGTATATGATTTTGATGTTTATGATGATTTTATGACGTTTTTAATAATCCTCTTATGATGATGTTTTGAAGAAAAATGTATATATGTATTTTTATGTTTTTAAATGGCGTTGTACACCCTTGATGTGACCGGTGAGCGGTCTTATTGCCACGGTTGGTTTGGGATTTGCTACCCCATGCTTTCCGTGGCTAGCGCGCTATGATGGTACAACGTCGGGCCCAATATATGATGGATTTTAAAGTTTAAATATGTTAAAAAATGATTATTCTCAAGATGATGTTTATTGTTGATGAATAAAAATGTTCGTTTAAATTTGTGAGAATTAAGTGTCTTACTAAGCCCTTGCTTATATAAGTTAGTTCATGTTGCAGACAATCTAAAGGGTAAGATGTAGCCATGGAGAATATTAGAGCGGATGCAAGCTATGCGTGATAGGAAAACGGGAGAAACAATCATGGGATGAAAGTGTTTAAGGTTAAACAAAGTTTTTAGTTTTTACTTTTATTGTTTTGAAACTTCAGTTTATGGTGGTTTTGATTTGAAGAATATTTTAGAATTGATAGATTTTAATAACTAAGTTGAACTGAAGGTTGTTTTATTTTTCTTTAAGGAAGTTCAAAATTTAAAGATAGTATGTTTTAAAAAAAAAATTTAGGCTTTTCCTTAAGTCATTCAAAGTAAAGTATTTCAAGTTTAATGATTTTCCGCATTCTTTAAGAGGTAAATGTTTAAAAGTTAAGATAACTGTGACGCTCCGTGAGGGGTCGTTACAGATCATTTGGCACAATTGTTGTAAATCGAATTAGCATTCTATTCTTGATTAGCACTTTTTAGGTGAAGTATCTAGGAGTAGAAGCTATGATTAGCTTGGCTATTGAGTGAGTGTTTGAATTGGAAATAAGGTTAGTATTACCCTTATTATTGTTTTTGTAAATAAAAGCATGAAGCCTCACATTGTTTTAGACTTTCAGTTATCAATTCTCAAATGGAGGGTAGTATACCACAAGGTAAAGCAATATGGGACCTCGAGACTATGGATCTGTTTTGTGATTTGTGTATTATAGAGGTGGAAGGTGGATGCCGTCCTGGAACTCATTTGGATAAAGTTGGATGGGAAAATTTAATTCAGAAATTTAATGAAGCAACCAAACAAGTATATAAAAGACAACAATTGAAGAATAAATGGGATGCTTTGAAGAATGATTGGAAGCTTTGGAAGGAACTTATTGGTAAAGAAACTGGTCTAGGTTGGAACATTAAGAAGAATACTATTGATGCATCTGAGGAGTGGTGGCATAATAAATTGCAGGTATATAGAATTATAGCGTTTGTCATTGTTTATTCTAGTATTGGACTAGGCATGTTTAATTTTTTCAAATGCTCTTGCAGATTCATCCCAACGCAGTGAGGTTTCGTACTCGGGGAATTGAACCACTGTTAGAAGAAAAGTTAAATAGGATGTTCATGAATACTGTGGCCACAGGAGTGTATTCTTGGACACCATCTTCTGGACAAGTGCCATGTGAGTCTGATAAAGGTGGAAATGATAAATCTAGTCTACCTAAACAACTTGAGAGTAGTGGTGAGTCAGGTGAACCAATCCGAAGTGAATTGGCACAAGCTCGTAAGAATAAGAGGCCAATTGAGATAGATGAGAGACAAAAGAAAGTCAAGAAAGGAAAAGGAAATGTGAAGGTTAGAGGGGCTGCTAAATTGTCTCAACAAATTGATCGCCTTGTCAATATAGTTGAGAGTAGAAGTACTGGATCATCGATTGCACAATCTGACACTGGAAACTGTAGCATGGCAAAAGTTGTTGAAGTTCTAGATTCATTACCAAGATTACAAACTGGAAGCGAGTTGTATTTCTTTTCGGTTCACTTGTTGTTAGATAAGTGTAAGAGAGACGCATTTATGGCTTTTAAGGAACCTGAGGTGAAGCTCAATTGGCTTAAGTTTGAACATGGGCTAGGATCCCCCACTTAGATTTTCATTCCTCATTTCCTTTTAGTACGATTTTCTTGTTTTATTTTAGGTTGAGACATTGTTATTCTCTTTCAGTTTGGTCTTTTTCTTGTATTCATGTTGGAGACATTGTTATTTTTTTTTTCAGTGTGATTTTCTTGCTTTATTTTTAAGACATAATAATATGTGGTTCCTTTGAGGTGTGCCGGCCTTTGCATGCCAATCCTAGTTTAATCCAATTTGCTAATTGGCCACAGTGTTGCATACTATGGCTGCCTTCTTTCTTGTTAAGCTAAAGTGCCAAACTAATATGTGGTTGGACAATGACATTTCGTAGTCTTGCTTCATGTTGCATGAGTTGCTTCCTCTTTATTTGTTCACGTTGCATGAGTTGCTACAAGGTTAATAAAAGATGTCCTTCTTTGTTATTTGTTCACGTTGCATGAGTAGCAAGCAACTTGAATGACAGGTTTATTGTTGTTGCTGCTAAAGATGGCTGACAATGGTGATGAGTTTACAAATTTCACCAATTTGAATGACAGGTTTATTGTTGTTGCTAAAGATGGCTGACAATGGTGATGAGTTTGATCTACAATTTATATGTATCATTGCTTGACTCATTGAATATTACTACAACACGTATGTTCATAAGAATCCGTGTATGAACTCTTCACAAACAGGAAACATGTGGGTGACGGAATTATTAAGAGGGCATGAAATTAGAAGTTATAGGATGTTTAGAATGGATAAGAACGTGCTTTTGAAGCTATGTAATGATCTACAGAGTAAGTATGGATTACAGGGATCAAGGAATATGTGTGCGACTGAAATACTTGGAATATTTTTATTCATTTTGGGTCAGGGTGCGGGGAATCGTTCAGCACAAGAACGATTTCAGCGCTCTTGTGAGACTGTGAGTAGATATTTTAATTATGTTTTAGAAATTGTATGTCGTATGAGCATCGATATTATACAGCCTCCAGATCTAGAGTTTAATGACATACCAATAGAGATACTGACGGATCGTAGATATATGCCACATTTTAAGGTAAAATCATACTTTTAATATGCTTCATTCCCTACTAAAAGCATACTTTTTATATGCTTCATTCCCTATTAAAATTATGTTTATTTATACATTAAAAATTCTTCTTTTTAGAATTGTATTAGTGTGATAGATGGCATACATGTTCAAGCTACAATACCACCAGAAGATCAGGTGCCATTTATCGGAAGAAAGCGTGTGCCAACCCAAAATGTGATGGCTGCTTGTGATTTCAGTATGAAATTTATATATGCATATGCAGGTTGGGAAGGTAGTGCCCATGATACAAGAATATTCTTATCAGCACTACGTAACCAACGTTTGAAATTTCCAAAACCTCCTGAAGGTTAAAACATTGTCTATATTTTATATTATATATGTTTTACATTTTACTAATTCTTGTGTTTTTATTTTAATAGGTAAATATTATTTGGTTGACGCGGGCTATCCACAATTGAAAGGATTTCTTGGACCTTATATAGGAGAACGATACTATTTACCACAATTTCGAATGGGGGGTCGACCAATGGGCAGTAAAGAGGTATTCAACCAAGCACATTCTTTTCTTCGAAGTGTCATTGAACACACTTTTGGTGTTTGGAAGAAAAAATGAAAATTTTTGAGAGACATGCCTGATTATTCATTTAAGAAGCAAGTAAAAATAGTTATTGCAACAATGGCGCTTCATAACTATATTAGGATGCATGGTCAGCGTGATCGACATTTTCAAGAAGTCGAGGATAATCTAGATATTTTCGCTTATGAAGAGCATCAACTGGAGGATAACGTAGAAGAAGATGAAGCTTCACTATCACAAAAAATGGTTGAAGTACGAGATCAAATTGCGACAAGTTTAATGAACACGGCTTAATTCTTTTAATGGCTCTGTCAGTTTTTGAACATGGAATGTACTATTTTGTTCAACAAATTGATTACTCACTAATACTCCTTATAGTGAGTAATCAATTTGTATACTTTTGTATAAAGAAACAATTTATAATGATTTAGGAATCGTATACTTTTTTCTTTTTGTAATATACTTTATTATTACTTTATTATTACTATCTCTGTGTGAATTATAATTAATTATCATGAAAAAAAGAATTAATTATCATAAATTTATTGTTAAAAAAAGCAAAATCATAGCATTATGTTTTTTTTAAAGTGAAATAAATATTTCTAAATATAAAAAACAATTATATATATTTAACTTTCATACCATGTCTATTTTGGTCATTTTACATACCCACAGTAATTCAACATCAAAATTTACCAAACGCTATTACACTGATTTTAGAACCAGCACAGCTACAATAATTACAATTTACCAAACACTCAGCTGATTCTTGTAACAGCAACTTCTTCCTTCAGCACAGCTAAAAGCAATTTTTTTAAAATCTGCAGCAATACCAAACTAAGCCTTCGTTACTTCAAAGCTAAGCTCACGTGTGCAGAGCAATGGCTGGGCTATCCTCGTGTCCATCTAACTAATAATTGAACGAAAATAATAGAAAATAGGCCTATATGAAAAATTTAAGAAAATATATAGACTAATTTTTAATTATAAAAATTAATAGGTCATAATTTGTTAAGTTATGATTCATAATCAGATAAATTATGGATAAATTTGTTAAGTTATGATTCATAGTCAGACAAGTTATAGACAAAAATCGTGAATTATGGACAATAACTTGTCAAGTTATGATTCATAACTAGACAAGTTATGAACAAAAATAATAATTTAACTTATTTATTAACTTATGTAAATTATTAACTTATTAATTTGAATTCATCTAAAATCTTGATCTATTTTTCTTTTTCTCCAATAATTGAATGCCATTATCAAATAAGTCAAAGAACCTGCTAAACCCTTTATTCAAACACTCATTCACCAAAAGGCATTAAATCTTGACCCCATTTTTTTTTTTTTTTGGAAGAAAAGCATCACATATTGACTTTTGATACATCAAACATAATGTATAAATACTGACAAGTAACACCTATTTCCTCAGCATTCATTAAAAAAAATAAATAAAATAAAAAAAGAGAAAACAGGTTTACAGTCCAGTCTGCTGAACTATAGAATTTAGCTTTTAACCCTTTAAGCGCTTTATGGGGACTTTTAAACCAGACGAAATAGCCACAAGATGTTTTTGCGTTTTATTGTCTTGAATAAGAGAAGGGAATGGACCAGGGCTCATTTGCGAGACCTGCCTATTCTGAGCAGTAACACCGGATACCGCCAAAGAGACTTGCCTATTGTGAATCGTTGTACCGAGTATTATAACTTAAATTGAAATTATAATTTAAGTTTGTGTTTAAATATGCATATTTAAGTTATGATTTAAATTAAAAATCTTTTTAAATTTGTATTTAGATAAGTCAAAATTTAAATTTATATTTAGATAGTATTTTAATGAGAACTCAGTGATGAAAAATTTTAATAGGATACATGCGTGAGAGTTTATTCGTCTTTTCATTATGAATGCATAGAAAAAAAATCATCTCAATTAGAATTAAAATGAAAAAATTATGATATTTTTAAGAATATAAAAAATATTGTTCATTAACTTGAATTCGAGTTTATAAACTCAAGTTGAAGGGAAAACTTAAACTCAAATTTAAGCCCAAACTCGAGTTTAAACTCAAGTTCAAACTCAAATTTTACAAAAGAACGTAAACTTAAATAAAATTGTAACTCGTTGCAAAAGAACAACCGTATTGTTCCTCAGGAATATATACGTGTCAAATATATTCATAGTGGACTTGTAATGTTAGTGTTCTACAAAAGAGAAACAACCTTTTTTTGTCACACATCGTATGCTTATACATATATTCACAATTTGGTTAGGCCCTTACAAGGAAGCACATTACATTACACACAGTCATACCACAAATCAAAAGAACATCTTCTGAAGAATTTGTACTAAACTACCTGCATAAATCATAGAAAACCGGGTTAAATGGCAAAGAGAAATCACTCCTATCATTGAAGCATGACAGTAGCTATATAACGGTATTATAAACACAGGCAAGAAGGTTAAAAAAAATGTGTCGTAAAAAAGACAACTCAAGGACTAGTTTCCCATTCCTAGAACCAGATTTATGATCTGAGAAAGAAACAGAATCTGAAAACTAAAACGGGCATAACTTTTTTTTTTACTTCCTCAAGAGTAAATTACAAGATAGTCTTTAGATCATGCTCACTCTATGTATGTAACAATCTTATAGTTCCAGCCTCTCAAGAGAAAAGAGAAGGAAAAAGATAAAGTGAATTAAAGCAAATAAAAACCGCTGGCCTCTTTCAGTAATGCAGTACCTAACCAAGATACTTTACCTTCGATTTGCCCCCGTATTTCTGCAGGTGGATGCAGAAAGGTTGCTCTTTTGGGCTTTTAAGTTGCTTTTCTTAGCTCTCGATTTGGAGGTCCCCGTAAAGGCATTCCCTTAAATGGACATAGAATATTTGCCTTCAAGAACAGAATGATGTGGTGCTTAACTATCTCTTGAACTAACTTCTGGTGATTGATCTTCAACATCATCTTGTTCTGCCTCCTCCGTTAACTCGCTAGAAGCACCAGAGCATTCATCAGAGTCAACGTGTCCAGAATTTGGTACGTCATTCTCAGACCGACTCGCTCCTTCACGTGAAGGATCGATGACTTCACCTTCTGCATGTAATTTAAAAGGAAAATAGTAAAAAGTTAGACTAATTGATTAGAAAATCATGGCGTATATACATTTTCTTTTGCTTTTTTTTTCATTTTGTAAGGATAGAAGCTTCCAAGAAGCGTCTTTAATCTAAATAAAGTCCCGTCATGGAATTTTAAGTTTCCAAATTAAAGCTCAAGTGAGTCAAACAGAGGAAACAGAGAAGCGTCAAGAATTAGACAATAACAGAACTGCAAGTTTATTGCATTGACCTTCAGTAGTATCAGATTCTGCTTTATCTTCTTTAGAATTCTGAGTCACAGCAAAATCTTCCGTGCCACCAATCTTTTGTTGATGAATCTGGGCATTCCGTGCAGTCACTTCTTGCTCCTTCTTTTCCATATGGAACTTGTTAAGCTTGTCCTCAAACTCCTCGATGCATACTTTGAGTTCCGGCTTTGCAAACTTCTTGCTCTGTTTAAGTTTGGACTTTAATATAAGCAAAAGGAAGAAAAGAAAACCTTAACCGATATACACTCAGAAAATAGAGCCACAGCTCAAAGCTTAATACCTTGTTAATTATGGCTTTAAAATGCTCCATCACAGAATCCTCTGACAGGACATGTTCATATGTTTTGAATAACTCCATGAGCTTTTTGATTCCCTTTTCAGTGAATGCAAGCTGAGAGAGGCAGTAAGAAATATGTTCCCACTGTCTAATATCTGCAAATTGAATTCACCATCTTAGAATCTAAAACTGCATTTGAATACTCAGATAAGGAAAATGGTTGAATGTTAAGATAACTTCATTTGCAAGACAAAGCTTTATAACTGTACGTACCTGTATCTCCACTAAACCTGTTACAAAGCTTCTCAACAAGAGCTTCCATTTGCTTGTCCTGGAACAATCAAGTCTAATACTGTAAATTCACCGTTTATATAAATCATTGTTAAATAAACTAAATTAATTAAATTGTACCTTCTTGATGGAACCTATTAAGAACTGCATGATGTTGCAGAAAGATTCTCTCTGTAGATTTTGGTTAAATAACTTGCCAAGTATATCTGGAAGCAAATTATATACTGGATTGCTTCCTATAGACAACAAGAAAAGAATTATATTATCACTTGAAAGACAATGTCGCAAGATTAGGAAAATACCAGCATCGGGATAATTATACTAGATGGGTGAAAAACACTACCTTTCTTAGATAGCTCATGGAAAAAGAGTCTAGCCAGATTTGAAATCCTCTCCTCTTCATCTTCTAACCTTACCGCCATTTCATTTATGTAACCTTTCACCTGATTAAGCAATAGGCATTATCCATAATCAGACCTCTAAATCAATACAAGAAAAAAAAAAAAAAAAAAAGAATTAGCCTTAGGCAGGTCTGCAAACCTTCATCATGTCATTTAGTATGAGATGTGAAAGCACCAAAACAGCATTCTTCCGAACAGATACTGACGGGTCTCGTAACCTGGAATACATGTTCTCAGTCCATGGTTCCAACAAGTTAGGAAATCGAACAGCCAAATCTCCAAGAGCAACGGTGCAATTAGAACGAACAATTTCTGATGGGGCACTCTCCACGACTGTGAAGAGAAGCTGGAGATTTGCTTTACTGGGAAATCCAAACGTTAGAAATTAGTGATCAGAGCATGGACTGGTAGTCTGGTAGAGAAATGTATATCTTATATGTTTTTTTATATGAATGTGTGTGTAGTGTCTTTAGGCTAGAGAGAGCTCCTATGATCTCACCAAAAATTTGCATCAATTATCATAAATCGACATAAAGCAAGCATTCCGGACGCCTGTAGTACTGGATGCTGAAAGGAGGATAAACCGGTTGATTAGTTGAATAAAAAAAAAAAACATTTAATCATATTCTTCGACTTTATGAAGCGACTGATATTACACGATAAAAAATCATCAATGCATAATCATATACATATATCCGCATAAGGTTTTAGAAATAATATTCTGTCCTACTCTCGTAACTGCTTCAGATGATGCATTTACTTGATTAAATAAATCTTAAATGAAATAAACAGTGATCAAATCTCAAAATGATCTGTAAATCAAACTAGAGATAATATATATATACATATATATATATATATATATATATATCCATGCATTTTCGAAAGCACATAATGCATCTATTCGTTAGAGTAGAATTTATGCGATCACCTTTTGCATCAAACTGAAATTTCTACAAAGCTTTGAGAGGAAAGGTGCACAATGCCCAATTAGATTTTTCTCCTCTAAACTAGCAGAAACAATTTCTTTTTCGGCTCGCTCAGAGAGCATATCTAGTATTGCATCTTCAGAGACAGCAAGGCCAAGCTCAGCACTGATACCATTTTCCTGCAAAATAGAAATAGAATAGTTCTAAATAACAGAGAAAATTATGACCAAGTAAAATGAAATACATACAAAAATAAATAAACACACACACACACACAGAGACACAAACTATAAAGGTTTTTTTGATTCATCATAGTGAGGTATATACACAAGATTCCTTTTCACCTTTGGAGTTTCACCAGGCTTTGTGCCATTAACTTGCTCTGTCTGATCTTCAACTTCCTTCTCTTTGCCCACTTTCTGTTTCTGGATCTTTCTATGGCAGGATTCAATGTACACTAGTTGGTGCATTGCAACGTGACTTACGACAAACAGATATCTACTAAGCTTTGCTACTTGAACGGTGGTAAGTACAGAAGCATTGCCACCATCAATCTCATTCTGCAAATCCTCCCCTCCACTATAATCAAACACGGAACTGACAGATTTTTTCACCAGATCTGCAGCTAGAGTTTCTGGAGTGGGGTGAATCGTATATATAGCAGCTATTGCTCTATCGGCAGCAGCGTACCATATGTTTTCAGGTAGCCAACACCCAGTAACTAAATTTTGCAGAGTGGTAAATACTCTACTACCGATACTAGACAACAACTTCTTTTTGTCCTCGTGAGACAATCTCTGAAGAGCAATGCAAGCTGTTCTAGCAAGCAAAGGATCTGATTTAGCCCAACGACCAAACCCAATATCGATAATGTCTTGCAAGTGCAACCCAAGAATCTCAGGATGAGACTTTGCAGCCATGCAAAGTACAGACAACGCACCACGACTTTGCTCTGCAGTGGTTCCACTAACATTAAAGCAAAAGAAATCCCATAACACGGATATCTGCAAAAAGAATGCCTTAGTCTATATACAATGAATAATAGAGACAAAAGATATCAACTATAATGTATTAATCAAAGTAATTTTCTATAGTAAGTATCTACATAAAACTGCAGCTACTTAAATATACAAAAATAGAGCCAAACACATTTCAAAAATCAATGATATTAGCAGCCTCTCTATAGTCTAAATTTGTAGCTTTTATATCCTTGAAAATCCTTTTGGGGTTTTGACTAAAATATATGTTTTCTACTTCCCAGTTTAAAAGTATTCATTAGGGTATAGGAATACAGCATTCAAGCCTCTAATCAGTAAAAGAATCATAGTTTCAAGCCTCCAATCACAAGACATAACCCAATAAAAACGACATTTTCAGGGTAATAATCAAAGCCGTGGAAACATCTATAATATTTATCAATGGTTACTCAACTTTTCCAGATAGTGTGACATAATCTTTCCAAAAAAAAAAAAAGAAGAAAAACACGTGGGAACATGAGAAAGGGAGAGAATATTTCAAAGAAAAAAAAAAAAAAACAAAAGAAAAAAGTACGATAATGCAAAACACATTTTTCTCAGCTATCAGAAAACATATAAAACATCGTATGTTTGACGCAACATAATCAAAATGCAGATCACTATTCGTTTATTATTTTGAACAAAGATTTCTAGTTTGCATAAGCAAGTATTCATTTCTGTACTGTATTTGTGCAGAACACCATTACTTTACTGTCTACAAAGTATATCTCAGATCTTTTTTGCCCTTTTGCGAATAGCACATTGATTTAGTGTATCCGATCTTAAAGGGTTGATTTTGGTACAATGAAACAGCCGAGATTCTGTGGGCCCTTTCACATATAAGTTAAGAGAAAATGTTCAATCTAAAGCCTTTAATAAATCAGCGCAAAGTCATGGTCACAACATCAGAAAAGGGACATACCGCAGCGGTGGTTATATCACCTTGGGATACCAACACACCAACTATAAACTCCAGAGCTGCAAGATCTCCTATATTAGATTCTATGGCAAGGTTCAGAAGATTCTTAGCAGTTTCTACTGCATTTTTCCTTATATAAATGGTAATAAATGCGTTCTCAACAGCTTCATATATGGATTTGTCCTGAGAAAATACCTACAGAAAAAAAAATTTAAAAAATAATTAAACTTGACATGTTCAGTACAAAACCCGAATACGCTTCTCAAGATTGATGATGCTGGGCAGATGAGCAGAGAAGCAAGAAAAACGAAAATTCTTAACTTGTCTTTTCAAGTCTAAGGCATCATAGAAAAAGGGGAAATACTTTACCAGCGGCAACATTTTACGAAGACACGATTCCGAGCCATCAATTTGAAACTGTCTGCACCTCATCAACAATAGAATCGTATGCTCTACATCAGTCGCAGAAGAAGATGCCATCAATTGGACAAGGGTGGGCATGGCGGCAGCTATACACTTGGAAAACCTCAAGCCAGCCTCCAGAGATGCAACTAGGGCTCTTGTCTGCTCCAAGTTCCCAACATCTGGCACAGCACTATCCTTCTGAATAACATTTTCTTCCATATTGGGCAAACAACTATCAGTCAAACTCTCCTGTTGCTTCGGGGTCACTCCAGAATTTGCATCATCAATCTCACCATCTCCGTTGCTGGTATCACTTTCAAATGGCATCGCATCTGGAACACTTTCCGAGGTAATATCTGGTTCGAGCTCTTTCAGCTTCTTCTTGTACTGCTCTAAAGTTGCTTCAAAGGAAGCTATTCGAAGTTGTGGACCAAATGGGTTATGCTGCAACATCATTATAAGCAAATTTAGTGCAGATTTTCTGACTAGTGCACCCTTATCCTCCAACCTTCCAGCGGCAACTTTAGCAACCTCATTCCACAAGCCAATTGAAACAGAATGCTCTTCACAAAGTTCAGCCCAAACTTGAAGAGCACGACTCCTAGTATAAGCCGAAACATCTCGACAGCGCTCAACTAGTATTTCCAACATTGCTTGCTTAGTTCGGAGATGAACAGATTTAGTACTCAATTCACCCTCAACATCCTTAAATGCCTTGGCAACCAACTTCCCCAAGACCGCAACAAGAGCATTCCTTATCTTATAAGATTCTCCACCAAAATGCGGGACAAGGAGTCCAATGTTGGTAGATAACAACTTCGGTAACCGATCAGCAAGTTCCACCATAAGACGGCCAACATTTTCAGCCCCAGCTGTGTCCTTCACATAGTCTTTTGGGTTAGCCCTTCCTATCTCTCTAATGAGAGAAATAGCCAGGCTCCCATCAGCGTACTTCTTCTCAGCATCAGAAACCGCATCAGCAATATGAGTAACAACAAAATCATACTTATGAACTAGGTGCATGATCGAAGCACATGATTGTGCCAAGTAATGGTATTTAGTAGCACAAGCCCCAATTATACGACAGAGAGCGCATTTTGTTTCAGAGTCTTTCAAAAGTGTGGCCTTTTCAAACAAAGAATATGCATTCCTGGAAGAACTTGTATTAGAATCTCTCAACTAAAATATCAACACAACATAAGAAAAGGGTTCAAGGAAACTTGATCAACTAATTACCTCAACTTACCTCGTAATGAAAGAAACGTAATTTTCATCCAGGTCTGATGAACCAAAGAGCAACACGAGGTTAATCTCTAATGAATTGGCAATTAAATTTAGTATGCGGCCCCTCTGTAGTTCCCAGTTCCACGAGTTTATCTGAATTTTCTTTCTCGAACTTGCAACCACCTAAGGCCATGACCACAAAACTTAATTATGTTGGGAGTAAAATAGTGAAAATATTATACTTAAATTATTACACATACATGATACATGCGTATGAACATACAAATAGAGATAAATACATAGAGTGAGCACCTTTGAGTTGTTATTAGAGCTAGTGTTCAACTCCTCAGCAAGAATGATGCTGAAGAGAAAGAATGTGTAGATTTTAAAAGCATTTCGGTGTGACCCAACTCGATCAAGAACTTGAGAGTCGCCATCCTCATCTTGTGAAAGGCGAGAAACTGAATCAACATTTGGAAGAAGAACACTGAGATTCAATCGGAGACTCTCAACAAGGTTGAATTTACAAGATGGGGTAAGACTGGAGTAACCACGGACCAATGAGTATACGCGATCAAACACATCTTGCTCTTCCACACAAAAGAGCTCCTTATCGGACAGGTCAAATGACACCCCTATTGGAAACACAATTCCGGGATCAGATTAAAATCAGAAGATACTTCACTATCGACCAAAGCAATTCTTCTCTAATATATGATAAGGAAATTGATTACAAAATCCAATTGTTAGCTTTACTGATGGAAATTCTAACTAGATATGGAAACGCCTCTCTAGCCTGCAAGCAAAGAGCGGTAAGCAAAAATAGAAACTTCCACTTAGCTGATGTATATCTTTCTCATTTCCAAGCTTCAAAAAATATGTTATTATTTTTTTATTTCCACTTGTATTTCATTCTTTTTCCACCCACATTCCAACACCAACAAATGACATTAGCAGCTTCCTAGGTTTTCTCACAGAAAGAAAGGAAGAAAAAAAAAAGATAAAATAAATTTCCAAGGGAGAAAAGTAAAATTGACTTCATAACGCGAAATGAATAAAGAAAACAACCAATCTCTAGTGGTCCTCTTTTCCAAAATTTTTCTTTCCCTAACTAGTTTCTCGCATGTTCTCGGTAATCAAACAGACCTTTTGGGCGAAAAAATCTTTAGACTCATAAAGTTCAGAGAGAGAGAGATTGACAATCGTGAAGCGAAATGCAAAAGGGGGAAAAAAACTAATTTGGAGTGGCCCGCTTTCCAGGAATTCTCATTTCATTCTGTTAGGTATCAAGAGACGGCAAAAAACAGTACAATTTCTCTAAAAATCTTCCTCTGTATTCCAAAATTCCCGCATTTTCTCGGTAACCAAACAGAGCCCTAGGAAAAGGAAAAAGAGGTAGAAAGGCTGACCTTTGACGAACTCTTCGAGTTCGGAAGGACGAAGAGAAGCGATGTCGATGGGATTCTGAGCACAAAGACGATTGTCTTGTTGGTCTTCTGCCAAATCTCGAAGCGTTCTGGGGAAGACGAAGTGAGGAGCCATGAGAGCGAGGTTCTCTTCTTTGGATCTGGTTTAAACTCTGTACTCGTTCCTCGGTTTAAAATATTCAAATCAAACTCGAAAAGTTTGGGAGGAGCGGGAATGTGCGCCCAAAATACATGGGCCGGGTCCCGCGAGGCCCATTACAAGGATATTGCTTCGACGACGAGTAGTGAAAAGGGGAAAGGACTGAAATTATGGGTGCGTTTAGAATTGGTTCCAAAACGTTTTTATTTTTTGTATGAATTTAAAAATGCATTTGGTAGTTTTATTCTGAGATTATTTTCAGTTTTAAAAAAACTGAGATTGTGTTTGGTGGTTTAATTTTTAAAAACATGTAATAATATTTAAAATAATAAATATTAAATATATAAATAAATAATATATTAAATATATTAAATAAATATAATATTAAAAAATAATAATATTAAATATATTAATAAATATAATATTAATATATTAAATAATAATATATAATAAATAATAATATTAATAAATTAAATAAATTAATTAAATAATAATATTAATATATTATTA
Source organism: Morus indica (assembly GCA_029231665.1). Taxonomy (NCBI): domain Eukaryota; kingdom Viridiplantae; phylum Streptophyta; class Magnoliopsida; order Rosales; family Moraceae; genus Morus; species Morus indica. The sequence goes on along the minus strand of JACAGA010000024.1, from coordinate 4,349,224 downwards.
GATAATAATATTAAATATATTAAATAATAATACTATTAAATATATTAAATAAATAATAATATTAAATATATTAAATAATAATGTATTAAATAAATATATTAATATATTAAATAAATAATACTAAATAACGACCAATATTAAATAATATATGTATATAATAATATATTAATATATTAAATAAATAATACTAAATAAATATATTAATATAATAATACATATATTAGTTAGGAATTGAAAACGTGTGAAAACAAAACAAGGAAATGAAAACAAGAAAATGAAAACGGAAAAAATCCGTTTTCATTTTTCTTGAGTTTTTCAGAAAAATCCAAAAACGTTTTTGTTTTTGGTTTTGGTACGGATTCCTCCCAAACACGTTTTCAGTTTCCGTTTTCAAAATTTCTCCTTGAAAAACGTGAAAAACGAAAATGGAAACGGAAACAAACGGACTCTATATTCTCGTTTACTCCACCATTCAATTTAGTATTTAATTTTGTTAGTTGTTACAGTAAAAAATTTTCAGAAATATTTACATTTAATTTTTTTTATTACAGTAAAAAGTTCTTATATAAAATCACATTTTAACTCGAAACAACAAAGTGAACGGATTGGACCCTGTATAAGGGAAAAAACCAGAAATATATTATTTAATTGATAAAGAGAAAAAAAAAGCTACAATAACATCTAATTATTTAAAATGGTCTAAATAATAGGTCAGTATAAAACCGTGACAAATCATGTACTTTTTAATTGTTGTATAATATAAGGCTGAATAAAAATTTGAGTTTAATTACATATATTTTTATTATGTAGGAGATAAAAAAAATCCATAAGTTGTTACAATTACACATAAGTCTATAATAAAGATAAATATATCAGTATTGATAGATATATCAGTACTCCAGATTTATGTTAGTGTCACTCTTTCTGTTACTCTCTTTGTCACTTTCTGCATTTATTGCTTAACACGTAAATTCTACTATCTCATTTTTTGTTAAAATAATAATATATCATGTTAATAAAATACACATGTTAAATAATGAATGCAGAAAGTGACAGAGAGACAAACAGAAAACATGACACTAACATTTTTCTTTTCATAAAATTTTGGGAAATTTAGGAGAAATTTTGGGGAAATTTAAGGGAAATTTCAAAACGTTTCAAAAAAATGGAGAATGTCGGCCGTAAAAACTATTTTTCTTTAATTGACTTTAGCATATTTTCATGAGTTTACAATCGATGAACTAACTTTTAGAGTGAGGTTACTCAAGTTTATTATATATAATTATAATTTTGGAAACTATGATGGATATGAAATTTTCAATTATTCTCATTAAAATATATTAGTACCATTTCAAGCAAACGATTGAGAGAATTTGTAGTTTTTCATTCAGGATTGGTTTCACATAGGCCATTTCACGACTGATTGCTAATAATTTTCTTTATTAATGCTCATTGTTGAGTGTTTTAAGTGTAAGAATTTTAAGAACAGTGTGATAGGAATAACAATGTTTGGATTGGGATTAGAGAAATACCCATTTTACTTCAAACTATACAAGCAGTACTAAACGTACCAAATATGACAATGTTTAGTGAAGAATAACCTAGTTAATATGGATATTGTTTTATTCAATCTTTATTATGATCATGTAGAAAGAAAATCATCTTAATCGGAGTTTTTACGGTAAAATTATGATATTGTAAAGATATAAACATAATTTCATATCATGTTATACATACAGTACTATATTTATTGAATATGACAATACTCAAAAAGAAATAACACGATCAATATATATCTTTTTTTATTCGGTTAAAAAAATCGTCTTAATATGAAACCTAACGGTAAAATTATGACTTTTTTTAAAAAAATAATAATTCTGTCATGATTCTCCAAAATACTGCCATAACACATTTGCTAGTTCAACTAAAATAAACTGTTACTTACAAATAAGAACAAGTTACAGTGTCCTTTTGGTGAACCCAAAAATGCAATTGTATGAATTAAATAAATGGTAAAATATCACCTCAAATATTTAAGTGATAAAACCAGTGAATAGATGCTCATCAAACCTATAGTAACCCAATAAGAATCTGTATTTTTTATAATGTTTTTTACAGTGTTCCTTTGTGTCATTCTCACTTTTCTCTATTCCTTTTTTTTTTTTTTTTTTCAGTTTTTGTTTTTATTTTTTATTTTTTTTCCTTTTTTATTTTTTATACATAAATCTGTATCTTTTATCTACTATTTACCGTATATAAAAAGAAACAAAACTTTTTTACCGTTCAATTCCAACGGGCTTTCCCCCAACCACCACGTGATGGATTTTTTTTTTCCTTCCTTATTTTTCTTTTTCTTCTTTTCTTTTTGAGCATCTTCTTTCTTTTTCCTGTATTTTTGTTTTTGTTTTTTATTGTCTTTATTTCTTTTCATTTAACATTTCATACTTTTTATAATGTTTTATTTGTTTTGATTTTGTGAGAGTTTTTTTTACAATTTATTTCTTTACCGTGTGCTTTTTAAAATGATTTATTTTCCTAACTTTACTCTTATAAAAATAATTTCTTTCACATGTTTTTTTTATATAACTTTTTATTTCTTTTAATTTTTGTCAATGATAAAGATTTTTTTTTTCAAATGTGTCCCTACTTAATTCCTTTTTATATAATTCTTCTTTATATATTTCAAAAGTTATTATTGTGCATATTTCTTAATATACTTAGCTTAAGTGTCCGTTTATTTCGTGTATTCGTCTCTGATTCTGAATCATGATTCATGATTTTTTATAGTGTTTTTCTCACACAAAATACACACATAAAACGAAAATGATTCTAAATTATGATCCTGAATCTATGAAACAAACGGACACTAAATATTTTTTTTAAACAAATTTTTCATGCAATCATTTGAATTATTATTATTTGATTTTATCTTATCTTAACATATTAAAATTCGTATAGTCAATTTTCATCCCTGCCGCATTGGTGGTCACGTGTCAACCTCATCTCTTCTTTTTCTTTTATTACTTAAGATTTCTAATAATTTTTTCAATGTTTATATATATATATATATATATATATATATTCACGCTCTGTCTTTATCTAATATAATCTAATTTATTCTGATTTAATCTAAACTAAAATATTTAAGAGCCAAATCCACTTTTGAACTTGGCTCCAGCCCCCTCCTTCTCTCTTTATTTCTTTTTTTTTTTCTCTCTTTTTTTTTTACTTTTCTTTATTAGTCTTTATTTATTTTTTCTTCTATGCTTTTACCTATTGTATTTTTTGTTTTTTTTTTTCTCTTAACATTTTTTTGACGGTTTTTCTCTTTAAAATATCTTTTTTTAATATATTTATACTTAATTATTTTCCCTGAATTTTTTCTTTTTATTATTTTTTCTTAACTTTTTTTTAATTTTTTCTTCTTTTCTTTTGCATATTGTGTTTTTCGTTTTTTCTACTAATATTCTTTGTCATTTCTTTTGGCAATATCCTCCTTGAAATGCTTTTTTTAGTTAAGATAATTCCTTTCAAATATTTCTCCGCTTAAGTTTTTTCTAAAATATCTTTTTTTTTCCCTCTTGCTCATGGACTTATTTTTTAAGGAGGCCATGTGTTGTGACTCAAGTAATAATATAACAATAAATAATAAATAATAAAATAAAAGGGCCAACAATTTTTTTTCCTTTTGACATGTGTACAAAAAAACTTCTCATTCTTTTTGATACATGGGCCCCACCTTTTTTCTTTTTTTTTAAGCATTTCTTGATTTCTTTTCTTTTTTTTTTTTTTTCAAGTTCCTTTCAATTTAATTTGTTTACAATACGTTTATTTGAAATACGTTTTTTATGCTTTACACTTATTAAAATAATTTATTTTGAATATATCTCTCTTTTTTTCTTAAAAGCTATTATGCTTTACATATGCTTTTTGTCCTCAATAATACTCTCAACAAGAAATTTAAATTTTAAAAAATTAAAATTATAAATTATAATTTTAAATTCATAAATTAAACATCACTGAAGATTTTCTATCGTCTTTGGAGGTCTCTTCCTTCCGCTAACAAAGCTCAGAAAGTCAACATTGCATTTACTTTTTTATTAAATATTTTAAAGTCATATTTAAAATAACATTTCAATGTAAATTTATTATATAATTCATTCATTTCGTTAATTTAAGTTTGTAAATTAAATATAATTTTGAGAAATTACACAGTAAAAAGAGCAAAAAAGATGGCATTTTGCCATTTTGTGTATATTTTTTTTTTCCATATTTTATTCTGTCTATGGCTGTTTTATTACAATTTTTACTTTTCCCCCGGTCTCCAATCGAAAACAGGGCGTCAAGACTCAAAACCTCATTGTAAAACTGGTTTGCTTCTATCTTCTTCCACTTCACCTTTTCAATCTTTTTTCTCGATCGCTTGCCGAGCAAAACAGCGGGGTCAGATTCTTAGTGGGTTCGCTTTAGATCCCAAAGAAGTTTGTTGGGTTTCGATTGGAAAACCAGAAGAGAAAGAGAAGAAAAACCAGAGTGTTAAATAAAAAAAAAAAAAAAAACAATGGCGATGCCATGGGGGATGACTCTGTGGATGGCGAGGATGGTTTGGTTGGCTCTCAGCGGTTGGGTCTCCTCTTGCCTGATCGTCGCCGACGAGGTCGCCGCTTCTCTCCGGACCGGCGATATTGGCCCTTTTCATGTTGGCTGATATTCATGGTTTGTTTTTCACAATCTACTGTTTCTGTTTATGTTATGTTTTTGTCTTCAATTCTAAGCAAATGTAAATGGTTTTTTTTTCTTTTTATTTTTTGTGTGTTTTCTGTGGTGGGTTTGTTTGATTTGTGTGTTTTATAAGATGTCTTGTCTGAGAAGTATAGATATATAGGGTTAATTAATGAAATTTATCAAAACTGTATATTAGTTTAGTAGCTCCTAGTTTGTGGAATGTTTGTTTGTTTCATGGAGTTTATACTTTATTGAAGTTTTTAAGAAAAATCGTCTCTATGTTTCTTCCAACATGATTGTGAATTGCATTGTTTTTCTCAGCAATTATCAGTATTCCCTTAATGCAACTTTCTCGAAGTTGAAACTTATAAGTGTTGTAATTTCTAAATGATCTAAACATGCTCATGAGGATTCTAAATAGCAATTAGATCGATGCGGAACTGAAATAGACTGATCGAGAAAAAATTGCACTTCCGGCCATTGAAGCTCACGGTGAAAAACTGAAAATGGATTTTGGCTCTTCTAAACCTCTTCTATCTCTCACTTGATGGTGTGTGTTTTTATCTGAATAGAGACAGTAGGCTTAGGGACCCAAAACCAATGTCCTCCTCCGGTTTTATAGACTCTGCCCATCACGGAGTCTTCCCCGGACAATTCGGACGTGCACCGATCGTGGCATCGTGCACAACTGAGAATGAACGTGGAATGAACGTGACCAATCACGTTTCTCAAGTGTGAAAGTTAATGGACCACGTTTTGAGAGGATTACCGAAACTTAAGGAAAAGAAATCCAACATTCTCCCACTTGGTCCATATATTCCATCGTTCACCATAATAAGAAATAAAATACATGAATCATGGCGATAAGTCCTCTAAAATGAGTATTATCTTCCATGTATTACAATGCATAATATTTCTTAACTATAGCCCATATAACTTAATGAATAAACCCTATGTTTATTCTAGGTCCAAACATTAATGATATTTCTCAACAAATAAATGAATGTGTACACAAGGAAAACAAATATGAGAAAACATCACAAATAAAGTTTCATTAAAAAATAACATTCGTTCCTACAACGAAATTTACATAAAGGAACCAAGTCCCATTCTGTCTACATGATCCTTAAATTTCAATGGTGGCATGCCTTTAGTCAAAGGATCAGCAATCATCAATTCAGTGCTAATGTGTTCAATAACCATTGTTTTATCTTTAACACGTTCCCTTATGGCTAGATACTTGATGTCGATGTGTTTGCTTCGACTACCACTTTTGTTGTTCTTAGCCATAAAAACAGCAGCTGCATTGTCACAATACATCCTCAATGGCCTAGAAATCGAATCCACAATTCTAAGTCCAGAAATGAAACTTTTCATCCATACACCATGCGAGGTAGCCTCAAAACAAGATACGAACTCAGCCTCCATAGTGGAAGTAGCAATCAATGTTTGCTTTGCGCTCCTCCAAGATACAGCTCCACTGGCTAGCATAAAAACATATCCTGAAGTTGATTTAAGCGAATCAATGCAGCCAGCGTAGTCTGAATCAGAGTAGCCAATCACCTCCAAATTTTCAGTCCGTCTGTATGTAAGCATGTAGTCTTTGGTCCCTTGAAGGTATCTGAGCACTTTCTTTGCAGCTTTCCAGTGGTCCACCCCTGGATTACTCTGATATCTTCCTAACATCCCAACAGCAAATGCAATGTCAGGTCTGGTGCAGACCTGAGCATACATCAGGCTTCCAACAACTGAAGCATAAGGAATGTTTTTCATTTGTTCCCGTTCAAGATCATTCCTCGGGCACTGGTTCAAATTGAACTTGTCACCCTTCACAATGGGAGCTATACTGGGTGAACAATCTTTCATCCGAAATCTCTCTAAAACTTTATTGATATAGGTCTCTTGAGACAGACCCAAAATACCTTGAAATCTATCTCTATGTATTTTGATGCCAATGACATATGACGCATCACCCATATCCTTCATGTCAAAGTTTTCAGAGAGAAATTGTTTCACTTCATATAGCAAACCCTTATCATTGGTTGCAAGTAAAATATCATCAACATATAGAATAAGGAAACAAATTTTGCTCCCACTGACCTTCTGGTATATACATTGATCCATGATGTTCTCCACGAATCCAAATGAAGAGATAACATCATGAAATTTTAAATACCATTGACGGGAGGCTTGTTTCAATCCATATATGGATTTCTTGAGCTTGCACACCAAATGCTCACCATGACTAGAAGAGAATCCTTCTGGTTGTTTCATGTAAACCTCTTCTTCTAGTTCTCCATTGAGAAATGCCGTTTTCACATCCATCTGTTGCAACTCTAAGTCAAAATGTGCAACTAATGCCAGAATAATACGAAGAGAATCTTTCTTAGATACAGGAGAAAAGGTCTCCTTGTAGTCGATTCCTTCTTTTTGAGTGAATCCTTTAGCAACGAGTCTTGCTTTATATCTTTCAATGTTGCCCAATGAGTCTTTCTTTGTCTTATAGACCCATTTGCATCCTATGGCTTTGACACCATCAGGCAACTCAACAAGATCCCAGACTCCATTAGTTGTCATAGAATTCATCTCTTCTTTCATGGCATCAAACCATAAATTTGATTCTTTTCTATCTATGGCTTGTGAAAACGTTTCAGGATCATTTTCAGCTCCAATGTTGTAGTCAGACTCTTGTAGATACACAACATAATCACTAGGTATTGCTGATTTCCTTACTCTAGTAGATCTCCTTAAAGTTGTATCAACATTTTCTTGAGGATCATGTTGTACAACTGGTTGTTCAATAATTTCTGGCAATTCTTGAACATCTTGATCTACTGGATTGTCATCAGTAATTTGTGGAGCTTCAACAATTGGTTGTCCAACACCTGTTTGAACTTGAGGGGTGTTGTGAATGACAATCAATCTGTCACTTGAAGTGGAAGGCTGAATATCAGTATGATTTCTTTCAGAAACAATGTCCTGAAATCGATGACTCCCACTAATCAAGTCATTCTCAAGAAACTTTGCATTTCTTGATTCCACAATTCTAGTGCTGTGAGATGGACAGTAGAATCTGTATCCCTTAGACCTTTCAGCATATCCGATAAAATATCCACTGATGGTCCTTGGGTCCAGTTTCTTTTCATGTGGGTTATAAACTCTTACTTCAGATGGGCATCCCCAAACGCGCACATGTTGCAAACTCGGTTTCCAACCTTTGAATAACTCAAAAGGCGTCTTTGGAACAGCCTTGGTTGGAACTCGGTTCAATATGTACGCAGCCGTTTTAAGAGCTTCTGTCCACAAGAATTCAGGAAGCTTGGAGTTGCTACGCATACTCCGTACCATGTCCATTAAGGTTAGGTTTCTTCTTTCTGCCACACCATTCTGGTCTGGAGAACCAGGCATAGTGTATTGGGCAACTATCCCATTTTTTAGAAGAAACTTAGCAAATGGACCAGGTGCTTGTCCATTTTCAGTGTATCTACCATAGTATTCTCCACCTCTATCTGATCTCACGATCTTAATTTGTTTTCCACATTGTTTCTCTACTTCAGCCTTAAAGACCTTAAAGGCATCCAATGCTTCGTTCTTGTTATGAAGCAAGTAGAGATACATATAACGTGAGTAATCATCTATGAATGAGATGAAGTATTTTGGACCTTGTGAGTCCATGTCTGGACAACAAATATCTGTATGTAAAATTTCTAATATGTCTGTACTCCTTTTTGCACCTTTCTTGGATTTGTTAGTCTGCTTTCCCTTAATGCAGTCCACACAAGTTTCAAAATCAGTAAAATCAAGAGTGCTGAGTACTCCTTCATTTACCAATCTTTTAATCCTTTGAATGGAGATATGCCCTAGTCTCCGGTGCCATAACATGGAGGAATCGTCATTTATAACACTTCTTTTAGTGCCAATGTGAACATGCATAGCATTATAAGTGATATTATTTTGCAAGTTAATAGAGAAAAGACCATCAGATAATGTACCATTTCCAATAAGATTAGATTTATAAAACAAACTGAAAGAAGTTTCATAAAAATTAAAGGAATATCCCAAAGGGACAAGTCTTGAAACTGAAATTAAATTCCTAGAAAAACTTGGAATATAAAATGTCTTTTCTAAATTTAAAATAAAACCACTACTTAAAACTAATCTGCATGTTCCAACAGCCTCCACATGTGAGCGCATCTTATTCCCCGAATAGATGCACTGCTCACTTTCCACTGGCTTCCTTAGGTTTCGCATACCCTGCAAGGTATTTGAAATATGGATTGTAGAACCAGAATCAATCCACCATGTGTTATAAATAACATCAACCATATTAGATTCATAACAGACAAATGAGAGTGGCATACCTTTCATCTCAAGCCATTTCTGGAATTTAGTGCAACCCTTCTTCATGTGCCCCTTCTTCTTGCAGAAAAAGCACTTGGATTCCTTCTTGATTCCACATTGGGGCGGTATTTTACCTTTCCCCTTCCTTTTGGCTTGAGTCTGATCCTTTCCTTCTATTGCCATCATTGCACTTTCTCCTATTTCCATTGACAGCCTACCCTCTTCCTGAACACACATGGTCATAAGTTCATTAATTGACCATTTATCCTTATGTGTGTTGTAGGATATCTTGAAGGGTCCGTACTGCTGTGGAAGAGTGTTCAGAATGTAGTGCACAAGGAAAGAGTCAGACATTTCACCCTCAAGTGTCTTCAGTTGAGCCGCAATGTCTCTCATCTGCATGATGTGCTCACGCACACCTCTCACAGTAGTGAGCCTTAAGGATGAAAACTTCATGATTAGGGTGCTAGCAAGTGCCTTATCTGAAGACTCAAATTGTTCATCAATGGCCTTCAGTAATGTCTTGACATTGGTATGCTGATCAACTGAACCACGAATGCCAGCAGAGATTTTCGTCTTAATGAACATCACACTGAGGCGATTGGATCGCTCCCATTGTTCATAAAGAGCAATTTCATTTGGGGTGCTGGTCGGAGTAATGACTGGTTCACCTTTCCTTATAGCATAGTCAATGTCCATCCACCCTAAATGAAGAAGGACTCTCTCCTTCCACATCTTATAGTTATCACCCCTCAGTTCAGGAATGTCACACTTCATATCAGAGAAATTTGCAGGTTGTAGAACTGCAAAATTAAACACATGCTTATAATTAAAATTTTGAGACTCATAAACTTATATCATGTTTTACCAATGTAAATCATGTTTTGTTGATCTAGTGACATAAAACTTGCCTGTGGGCTAAAGTTTTAACTTAATTAGATCATTCTTTGACCTTATGATAAAACTATCAAATTATGCTTTATTTCCTAATTCCTGTGGGTAAATTAAGAAATTTAATTTGATATTCTATCCTAATTAATCATACAAATATAATAAAAATTCCTGTGGGATAAAATTTATTATATTACATATGATTAATCACAATTAATGTCATAATGTAATCCAAAAATACTTAATATATATAATTTTAAGTAATTAAAGATGCTGTGGCTACTCCCTAATTAATTAAAATTATATGGATTACTTAACATTAATAAATCGTAAAGGTTCATGTTTAATTGCTTGAACTCTATGCAATATTAACCCAAAATATTTGAATATCAATGTACTAACACTGCTAATAAATAAATAGTGTATGCACATAAATATTCAAATTAGTTCATTAAACACATAAAAATTAATGAACCTTTCATTTATATGTTTTATTTATGAAAATTCCATAAAATAATAAAATGGGTGAGCATATACTAAATACCCATATATATACTGAATTTATGATTTTTTTTTAATTTTCGGATTTCCCTTTTTTTTTTTCTTTTTTTTTCTTCATCCAAAACGACACGTCGTTTTGGTCCTGATGGGCTGATTTTCATAACCGGAAACGACAAGTCGTTTTCCTTTCAAATGGCCTGAATTGCATTTAACGGAAACGACATGTCGTTTTTCATTTCCAAAAGAAAACGACATGTCGTTTTGAGGCTGTCTGCATGAAGGAGTTCAACAAAAACGACATGTCGTTTTATATTACCAGAGGCAAAACGACATGTCGTTTTTTCACACTGTTGATGCTTCTTCAACCTCCAGCCGGGTCGATTTCGACCCGGTTTCAACCCGAACGGAAACTCGCCAGTTTCTCTCGATTTTGACGACCAAAATTGATGTTTTAAACTCAGAAATGATAGGAATTCGATTACCCAATGATTCCTAATCTCAGTTTCCATCAAAAACGTCAAAATCAAGAGTTGCCAAAAAAAATTTTTCTTCCGGCATTTTAACGTGAGCAGAGCAAGGCAGAGGAAAAACTGTGCTCTGATACCAAATGTTGGTGTTTCTAAATGATCTAAACATGCTCATGAGGATTCTAAATAGCAATTAGATCGATGCGGAACTGAAATAGACTGATCGAGAAAAATTGCACCTCCGGCCATTGAAGCTCACGGTGAAAAACTGAAAATGGATTTTGGCTCTTCTAAACCTCTTCTATCTCTCACTTGATGGTGTGTGTTTTATCTGAATAGAGACAGTAGGCTTAGGGACCCAAAACCAATGTCCTCCGCCGGTTTTATAGACTCTGCCCATCACGGAGTCTTCCCCGGACAATTCGGACGTGCACCGATCGTGGGCATCGTGCACAACTGAGAATGAACGTGGAATGAACGTGACCAATCACGTTTCTCAAGTGTGAAAGTTAATGGACCACGTTTTGAGAGGATTACCGAAACTTAAGGAAAAGAAATCCAACAATAAGGGCCCGTTTCTGAGTTGATAATTGAGTTAAAAAGTGTATTCATGTGAGTGAAAATAGAAAAGTTAAATTTAAATTTTTGTGAAAAAATACTGTAGCAAAAACTTGAATAATTTGAATTAGCAACACGAATAGGACCTTAGAAATTATTTTAGACTTGAACTTGCATAGACTTCGATAAGTTGATTGATAGCTTCTTTTCTGATTATCATCATGCTCACTTTATCAGTTGATGAGATTTGACTGGTGGTTTATTAGTTGTATGTTACGATGATGGAATGCTCTTCTTTTTAAAAAAAAAAAAAATGTGTGGTAGCACAAAACCTTACACGAATTGTTTGCAGTAACATAAGTTAAAAATTTGAAGATAAAAAATGATCATATGAAGCAAATCAATACGATCCAGGGGTTAACTAGCACCTCATTCAATTGAGTATTTACATGAGGAAGTAACTTAGGCTATGTTTGGTAAGAACGAAAGAAAATATAAATGAAAGAAAGGCATATAACTAAGGTGAGAAAAATTTCTGCGAGCAGTTTTGAACCCCGTCATTCAATACAAGATCAAAAAGAGTCAAACGACCTCTAATTTGATGCACTAATGAAGACTGTTAAAAGAGAGAAATAAGAGGATGCTTAAACTTGATGCTATCTCGGCTTAAATGTTGTTGAGTTGTGTCAATCAACCTTTATGGTTTTTTAGTGATTGATTGATTCCAAAACGCTTTTAACTGAAATGCTTTTGGCAGCCTAACTTAAGCGGCTGATTAACTGAAAGGAATAACATGTTATTTGGAGAGAAAAATGACTTACGGTTTGTTATCCTCATAGCAAATTCTAGGTCGAGCAATAACTGAAGTTCATTAATTCAGTAGGTTTCCTGTGTGTACAAGTTACTAACTTCCCTTACTATCTCCCTCTTCATTATTATTTTTTTTTCTCTTTTTCAAATGGAAAAACAAAAGAGATTTATCCCTTTTGGCCTTGGCTCTTCTATTTTAAATGTTTTAGCTTCCTGAATCAACAGATCTTTAGATTTGGTAAATTTTACTGTCTGTATACACCAAATTCAATAGTATGAAATGGCATGTACTTCTCATGAAAGTTGTGCATTGTGGCTCTACTGCATGAGGCCTTGGAGAGGGCAAGGAGGGGATGCTCTCCCGAGCTGCAAGTTCAAATTGAGCGTCGGTTTAAAGATGGCTGCAGTTATAAGCTTTCCGAGTTTACAGGCTTCAATCTTTGAGGCAGATAACCAATCTGTTAATGTGTTTCTCTGTAAATAGAACACTTAACCAGTACCATCTATTTTCGTTATTAGAGTAGACTCTTGTTGACAAGTCTCCGCGAGACTATGATTAGAACTTATAATCTTTCAGTAGTCTCAATATCAATTATTAACTGCCAAATGTTAAGATGGATTTGTGTAATGCTCTTGCTTTAGACCTCATCTACATGGTTATTTTGTGCATGGTTATAGTATTTGCCATATCAAATGAAAAACTGTTAGTACAATGGAAGAATACATGATTAACTTTCTTTAAATCTTTGGCTATTGATAAAACAATATTGTTTTTATGATATTCATTAATGAAAAACTGTTAGTACAATGGAAGAATATATGATTAACTTTCTTTAAATCCTTGGCTATTGATAAAACAATATTGTTTTTATGATATTCATTCGTTTTATTAATCTCTGCTGCTCTCGAACTGACATATCTTTGTGCACATGCAGGTCGGGAGAGGCTAAAAGTAACAGAAAAAGAAAGGTGAGCAGAGTCTATGACCTGCAAATCTTTCCCTAATTTTAAGTTTGTGATTGTTCCTAGTTGAATTGTTAATATGGAAATTTGGTTTGTGTTTTCTCGATTAGGTAGTCTGAAATCATACTTGTAAAATCGGTCATATTTTGTACAGCTCAGCTTGTGACAAATGTTGTAATGTTATTCTGCTGGTGTGTAGCATTTGACTGGCCGTTGTCTTGGCCAACAAGGCTTAACGTCCCCATATACTGTCAAAGTTTGAATGTCAATTGTCAAATAAAATGGAAAAAATAGTGAATTACAAGTTAGGTTCAGTTTTCTGAAACAGTTTCTGGTTCAACTTTCGATTCCCCCCCTCTTGCTTAAATCTTGGTAGACTGGTTTCCTTTGTGCCAATCATTTTCTTTCAAACTCTCCGTTCCGATCTCTAAAGAGGCGTTTGGTATGCAGGAATCAGTATGAATCATATTCCTAAGAAAGTGATGGAGGGTAATATGATTCTTAAGAATAATACATTACTGTGTTTAGTTTCATACATGAATTTTTTTTAAATTCTCAGGAATATTACATTACTGTGTTTGGTTATTCGCATGAAAGAAGATCCATAATAATAATAATAATAATATTAATAGTAATTAAAAAAAATATTATTATTATTATTAATAAAAATAAAAAAATAAAAAAAAATAATAATAACGATAATAATAACAATAATAAAATAATAAAATTATTATCGTTAGTAATAATAATAATAATAAATACTATAATAATAATAAAACTAATAATAATAATATAAATAATAATAAAAATAATAATAACAATAATAATAATAATAATTATTATTATATTAAAATAATAAAAAAAAATAATAATATTAATAGTAGTAATAATAATAATAATAATATTATTATTATTATTATTATTAAAAGTAATAATAATAATAAAACTAATAATAATAATAAAAGTAATAATAACAATAATAAGATTCTCATGATTTTGAGATTCCTGGGAATTTGAATAACATCATGTTGGGTGGTATTCAATTTACTTTAAAATGAGGGAAAATGAATCTCATGGTAATTACTTTCCTGGGAATCTAAAAATTATAATTATTGTACCAAATATGATAATATTATAGATTCTCATTCTCATCCTTAAGATTACTACATACCAAACGCCCTTCAAAAGAATTGCTCGAAGATGATCCACCAAACAAAATTGCAAATGTTGTTGGAAATGCGAATAAATCCGGAGATAGTTGGAGAGTGTTCTTGGACTTGGATGAAATGTTCGTTGTTATTTTATTTTTATTTTTATTTTTATTTTTTTGTGGTAGGGCATACCTATTTTTAGTTTGTGATATTTTGGAACATTAATTATATCAATAGAATCAAACAATATGTAAATATGATTAAAAAGAATAGACGATTTAGAAACACACTGACATTAGGATCTTTTCTATTTTTATTTGAGTAAATCCTGTCAAGTCCAATGTTCTGCTTATGAGAAAACCTTCTTGTGTTGTGTAAATTTTTATGTGAACGCTTCATCTAACTCTTCCAATCTGAATGCTTGCATCTAAATATTAAGCGTCCGTTTAGTTTACTGATTCAATTTAAAATGTAATTTTATGTGAACTTTTTACTGTAGTAAAAAAGTTAGATGTGATTGTTTGTGAGAGTTTTTTACTGTAGTAAAATTCGAATCAGTGAAATGAACGAAACTTAAATTTGTGAAAATTATAAATAAGTTCTAAATCCTTGAGGCATGTTGATCTTCATTAGATGTCTAAAGAAAAGCTCAAGTTTAGATCAAATCCTATAAAAACAATATCGTTCTGCGCTAGCGCAATGCTGTTACACCTTTTTAAGGAAAATTTTTGATCTTTTAGAGTACATGGATTTAAATTTTTGTCCATTATTGATTAATATCCATTTGACTAATTTAATTCTTTGATTAAAAATGATATTAAAAGTAAGAAGTAAAATTTTAGGCTAATACACTGTAAGAGGTATTTATTTTCTTTTCCTAATGTTGTAAAGAAAGAAACACAATTAAAGAATGAGTGATTCTATTCAGCTTTGAGTGAGGCTTGAAATAAAGGTGGTTCTCGTGTTAGGAACTACCTGTGTAGGGAGGTTCAACCCACACCTGAAACTGAAGTTAACAACTCAAATCCAAAAAATAAAAATAAAAGGGCAACAGCTCGGTGCCACGTCACAAATGGGCCTTGTTGAGTGAAAAATTAAACCAATTGTCCTGTTCATTTCATCGATTTGAGTTTAAAATTTGAGTTTTGTTACAGTAAAAGGTTCTCAGAAACATTCACGTTTAACTTTTTTGCTACAGTAAAAGCTCTCACATAAAGTCACATATCAACTCGAATTAAAAACTCGAATCAACGAACTAAACGGGCCCAGAAACAGTCACATCTAACTATTTTGCTCGGTTTTGATTATTAGATTGAAGAGCTTTGATTCAACCTGAATCAAACTGATGTTTTAAAAAAAGGTTAATAGCTCTGTTAGTCTTTGAACTTTGAACACAGTAATATTTTGGTCTTGAACTTTTAATTTAAGTATATTTAATTCTTGAACTTTTACTTTTTAACAGTTTTAGTTCCTGATAGTAAAATTAACGAACGATTTCTAAAATTTAATAAGGACGAACATGTGTCCATCATGTGATAATTTAAAATTTTACGGTAAAATTTATGTTATATGTACAATATTCTATCTATCATTATTAAAAATTATAATATTTTGCACATAATGTAATTCTTTATGTAAAATTTTCTATTATTATGCGATAATGATGTGATTATTCAGGAATCGTTCGTCAATTTTACTAAATGAAAATTTAGAGACTAAGTTAAATCATATTAAAAAAATAATATAAATCTGACAGCTGATAAATAAAAAATACCGTTGTTCCTAAAAAAGATAGAACACCGGAAATATAATAAATAAATAAAAAGTTGCCTTCCTTTTAGCTCTATCTATTTACGGTCTCTTTCACTCAAGATGAGCTTACTCGACACAATGTCCAAGAGAAAAATTGTTAAAATAATTGAATTTTTACTCTTTATTATTAATTAGCATCATTTTGTTAAAATAAATATTTGATTAAAAATGATATTAATTAAACATAAAAAATAAAAATTAATATTTATACACTTTTAAAAGTATTTGTCAATATAGAATGCCCAAACTAACGGTCCGTTCTATACCGAATTGAAGCCTCCGGTTACCATAGGTAGTCGGTTTGGTTCGTATTTTTAATTTAGGAAACCGAAAAGTTTTGTTTGATTTGACAATAGCAATAAAAACCAGCTAAATCAAACGAAAAATACCCTTATTCTGTGGGATCCATTGCATCTCTTACAGAATTAACTCTATGTGAAGCGCCAGCTACATCTTTTTTCTTTCTTCTTCCATCTTTCTTTCTTTTTTTTTTTTTTTTTTTTTTTTTTCACAAGCTCGTCTTGCAAAGTTCATGTGTCACACAAATTTAACTGGGATTTTTTAAATATTTAATTACATGATAGGTTTTTCTTTTGATAATTAATTACATGATAGGTTGTTTGTATTATTGACATACCTGAAAGAAAACGACGTGTCGTTACAACTTACTAAGGCATGTTCACTTCACTTTATTCGAGTTTATAATTCGAGTTAAGATGTGATTTTATATGAGAGTTTTTTACTGTAATAAAAAAATTAAATGTGACTGTTTTTGAGAACTTTTTACTATCTTAATTTTATGTGAGAGCTTTTTAGTGTAATAAAAAAAATTAAATGTAACTGTTTTAAAATTTTTTTTATTATAGTAAAATTTAGGGTCTGTTTAGTTCACTGATTCGAATTTTTAATTTGAGTTGAGATGTGATTTTATGTGAGAGTTTTTTACTGTAGTAAAAAAATTAAATGTGACTATTTTTAAGAGTTTTTTATTGTAAAAAACTTATTAAATTCTAAATTTCAATTAGTGAAATGAAAGGAGCCTTCAATTCTAAACTGTAACAAACAGGTGTAAAGGTGCTAAACGAATAAACAATACGTCGTTTTCACATTCGTCGATGTTTTAACATCGTCGTTCCTTGCTCTAAACTAAATAGAAACGCATTTCATATTTCATGGCGTCAGATTTTGTCTCTCAAGAAATTCCAGCGAGTCAATGACCATTGTTAATCATTGCGTTCATGGAGAAAATATATGGGACATTTTCTGGCGAGCCAAACAGAGGGCTAAGGTTTGTCATTATTTGCAGAATCAACTCCCTAAAAAATGTTGGCAACGAGACCAAAACTCCTCTTTTCGACATACAATTCCAGACTTTTATGCCATCCCATCAAGCATAACAATGCCCCTAAAATTTTATTGCTTGAAAGAGATTATAGTGTCAATTCTGGGGTTGCACGGTCCAATTGGTGGCTTACCAAGCTAAGCAAAAGTGGCAGAATAGGCGAAGCACGCCGAGCGTTTGATGAAATGCCCGACAGAGATGTTATCACTTGGATGACGGTGATCACTGGGTATGCCAGGTGTGGGATGATTGAGGAGGCTCGGAAGTTGTTTGATCGAGCGGATGCGAAGAAGGATGTGATTACTTGGACCGTTATGGTTAATGGGTACTTACGGTTGCGAAGGATTAAGGAAGCGGAGAGGTTGTTTTTTGAGATGCCTGTGAAGAATGTGGTGTCTTGGAACACAATGATTGAAGGGTACTTCCAAAATGGTCAGGTTGATTCCGCTTTGGGTTTGTTTGATAGGATGCCGGAGAGGAATGTGGTTTCTTGGAACACAATCATAACGGCGCTGGCGCAAAGCGGGAGGATGGAGGAGGCACAGAGGCTTTTTGATATGATGCCTGAACGGGATGTGATTTCATGGACGACAATGGTTGCGGGTTTTTCGAGAAATGGGAGGATTGATGAAGCTCGGGTGGTTTTTGATAGGATGCCTGTGCGGAATGTGGTGTCGTGGAATGCGATGATTACGGGTTATGCACAAAATATGAGGTTGAATGAGGCGTTTGAATTGTTTGAGAGGATGCCGGAAAGGAACTTGTCTTCATGGAACACAATGATTACGGGTTTTATTCAGAACAGGGAGTTAAAGAGGGCGTCGAATTTGTTCAACAAAATGCCAGAAAAGAATTCCATTTCTTGGACAACAATGATCTCGGGATATATACAAGACGGGCAAAATGAAGAATCTCTGAAGATGTTTACAAAAATGGTGGTGGATGGTATAAGACCTAATGAAGTGACTTTTGCGAGTGTTCTAAGCGCTTGTAGTAACTTAGCTGGTCTTGGTGAGGGCCAACAAATACACCAAATGATAAGTAAGACAGTCTTTCAGGGCTCCGAAATCTTGGTGTCAGCACTCATAAACATGTACTCTAAATGTGGGGAGTTGAGTACTGCAAGGAAGATGTTTGATGATGGGTCGAAAAGCCAAAGGGACTTGGTCTCTTGGAATGGCATGATTGCAGCCTATGCGCATCATGGATGCGGTTCAGAAGCAATTAACTTGTATAATGAACTTCAAGCGTCGGGATTTAAACCCAATGATGTCACTTACGTAGGACTGCTCTCGGCATGCAGCCATGCTGGCTTGGTGGATGAGGGTTTGCGGTACTTTGATGAGCTGGTGAAAAGTGGAACGGTCCGAGTAAGAGAAGATCATTATACATGCTATGTTGATCTTTGTGGTAGGGCAGGGAAGCTCAAGCAAGCTTATGATTTTATTGAGCGGCTTGGGACCAAGCCATCGACAACAGTTTGGGAGACGCTTCTGGCGGGATGTAATGTTCATGGTGACATGAACATTGGGAGGTTGGCTGCACAGAAGCTTCTGGAATATGAGCCGGAGAATGCTGGTACTTACTTGTTGTTATCTAACGTCTATGCTTCCTCCGGGAAATGGAGGGAGGCTGCAAAAATGAGGCTAAAAATGAAGGAAAAGGGGTTGAAGAAGCAGCCTGGTTGCAGTTGGATAGAAGTAGGGAATATGGTGCATGTATTTGTGGTTGGGGATGAGTCTCACAGTCAATCTGGCCTTATTTATTCTTTACTCTGTGATCTTCATGAAAAGATGAAGAAAATAGGGTACATATCAAATAATGAACTGACTTTAGATGAAGTTATATAAGTGACATGAGCTTTTTCTTTTTTTAATATAAGACGGATTCGAACCTGCATTCTCTCTGGTCCTACTAGACTGAATGGTCTTAGGCACATAAGTTTTGAATTGGCGAATAGGTTTAACGAAGATATGACATAGCCTCTGAAAGGTTTGCCACTTTCTTCTTCTCCATTTATGTTTTACACAGGTTAGGAATTCTGGTGCTTTAGACTTCATGAGTGTACAAAATTGAAGTTGTAAATATAGGCGTGCTTCAGTCCTATTTCAATTATTCATTCAATCAATGTCAGTTGTAAAATCTGGCGTGCAAATGAGGGAAAAAACCAACAACAATAATGATAACAACTGAGCTGTACTTTCTTTATCTGAACTAAATCTTTTACCATTTTTTTTTTTTAAATTTTTCTTTTTAAATCTGTTCTGGACATGGATTTAAGCAGAATTTCTCCATGATGATGATCATGGCTCTATTTACGAGAGGCTTCAACTCAGAAATGTGATTGTTGCAATTGATGGAAATTTCAGAGGAACGCCCTCACACTAGAGGGGAATAAAGATTTAGTGGACGTTTGGTTCATAGATTTAGAATCA
The DNA here is from genome assembly GCA_029231665.1 of Morus indica. Taxonomy (NCBI): domain Eukaryota; kingdom Viridiplantae; phylum Streptophyta; class Magnoliopsida; order Rosales; family Moraceae; genus Morus; species Morus indica. The sequence continues at coordinate 4,329,228 of JACAGA010000024.1, read as the reverse complement.
TGATTCAGAATAATTCTTGATTTATGTGTGTTTTTATGAGAGAAAATATTGTAGCGAGTCACGAATCGTGATTTGAATCCTGTCACGAATCCTCGTACCAAACCATGATTCATATATTAAACGCTATAAGTTTTGTCATCACTTTTATCCATTTCTGTTCTTACTTTCTCCTGTTGTGTTATAAAAGGATAATTGTGGACACAAGTTCTTGAACATTTGTGTGAAAGATCTGACTAAAGACTTGGATTGATTTGAAAATATTGCTAAAATATCAAAATCATGGGATGGATCTTTTTCCTTCTTTGCCAACGCTCCAGCCCAATTACTACTAATTTCAATTATAGAAGATACTGAAAGAGACAAGATTGCCCACATTTTTACAAATGCTCAGCTATAACTTCTAAGTTTCTACAGCAAAAGAAAAAGAAAAACTAAACAAGAAAAAAAAATCAGGAAAAGGAAATCAATGTGGCAATTTTACTTGTTTGATCAAATTGGTGAAGGTAAGCTAACTAAACTCTTTATCCAGATTGACAACTCAACAGCATTTAGAATCTGCATTACAGTCTTTTGGGACCATATTTTTACCCCCACAAATTCCTTTATTTCCTTATTTTTTTCTTCATACTTATATATATATATATATTTCTCCCTTGTTGAATGAATGATTCATTCAAGCCGTACGTGACCAAACTAATTATTAGGAATTTCCTACATTATCAAGCACTTCTGCCAAAGTAATTTATTTCATATGGCTCTGAGAATGAGAATATAAGATAAAAATAAAGTAACAAGGACAAGAAGAAGCAGCTAAAAAAATCCATATAAAAAACAAAAAGGAGTTTCTGTGTGGATTTTTTTTGGGCCTAAATTGAAGAAAATGATGTTACAAGTGGTCCCCCTACATTTATCATGTGTCCATCCCAACCTGCTCGTTGAGGACTCATTTGATGGCAACTGCTCTATGTCACTGCCTTGTATTCATTATAAACATGCTTTCAGTCCAAAAGGTCCTCTCATTATTTCTCGGCAATCCCAAAGAAAATTCCAATACCCATTTTTTGTTGCCTTTTCATCTTCAAGATTTTGTTTGCTTTTTCTGAAAATAACCACAAAAAAAAAAAGAAATTAAACGTTCGTTTAGTAAAAGTAGTACAAATAGATATCTTTAATAATTAACTTTGTCGTTTGTAATTTTTGAATTTTTTTTTTCTTTATAACAAGATTCAATGGGGATCACCAAGATTCTTAAAAAATTCTTAAAAAAAAAAAAGGATCATTACCCTAATTAACTAGATTCTTTATGACAAGATTCTTTATAAAAGGGTGAAAAATAAGGGTAAAAAATATTCTGCTTTGGTTAATTTTCAGCTTCAACTTTCTTTTATGAGCGTGTGCATGTGTGTGCATAAAGAACTTTAATTCCTATTGATATGAAATTAAAGGATATAACATCATCACTAGTACATTCGGTGTCAAATTTAATGTCTTCTATTAGGGGGTAAGAAATGAGCCCGAACTCGAATAACCCGTCCGATCTGACCTAATCCGACCTGAAAGTGTAGTTTTTTTTTTTTAATTTTTTAATTTTAAAAATTCAGATTCAAATAGTCCTAATCCGTATTGTGTGGGTTGGGGGGTGGGACGGGCATTTTGAACCCGCTTTGCCCCGACCTGACCTGATTTAGATGTGTAACCCTAAATTTCTAATTCTATTTTGCTGGACTATCTTTATATGAACTGTTTATTTGACATATTGTTAATTTTATTTCTGGACTTTATTGACTGTTAAGAGGTGTGTTTGATGTTATGTTAATGTTTATGGATTTTATGCTTTTAGACTGTTAAAAGAGGTATGAAGTCATAGATTAAAATTGGTTTTCACTAACCCGAGTAACTCGAGCATACCTGAGATCACCCGACAGATTGTAAGTTTGTGGGCTTAAGAGAGTGTTGCGGCTCAAAATTTTCTAAACCCGCACTGAGTGGATCGATTTAATTTTTCGGCTCAACCCGACCCTACCCGGCCAAATTACACCCCTATCTTCTATAGTAGAATGATAGACTCGCTATTTTGGCCTTTGGTCTCGAAGTTGCATAATACTAATTAATTAAGCATCAACTGCCCTTTAGTAATAATAATAATAATAATAATAATAATAATAATAATAATAATCAATTGCCAGAGAGAACTTATTCTAATAACTGATATTGAAGCACTAAAGCCAATATATATATATATATACCACAACCAAAAAAAAAAAAAAACCTTCACATTTTCACTTTGTGAGCGCTCTATTGAGCTTTTTAATATTTCAGGAAAAAAAAAAGGCTTCTTCATGTGTGTGCATTTTTCTTTGATTTCAGATCCGAATTGGTGTTGTTCCAAGTTCCAACTAGAAATTATGCAATGCAGCCTGTAGTTATCACAAGAGTGTTTCATGAAAATAGATTCACTTGTCAAAGAAAGAAATTAACCATTCTCTTAAAAATTCAAGGAGTAAATAAATAAAAGGGGCAGAGCTTACCAAAAATGGCATCGTGCGTTTTGAAGAGAGATTCATGTCATGGTTCGAATCATAATTTGTGACTCGTTTAGAATTTTCTCTCACAAAAAATACACGTAAAATAACAATAATTCTGAATCCATAGAAAAAAAAGAAATGCTAAAAAAATGACAACTATCCCTACAATAAGGAAGTGCAAAAGTACAGTTGTGAGTAATAATAATGCATAACACACCAACATGCAGTATCTTTATTTCTCTTTGATTGCTTTAAGAAATGGTAGGGTAGTTCAAACTTCAGACCATCAAAGTTTGGGTCACATTTGTTGAGCAGAATGCTCAGTTGGACCGACCCATAAGATACACCCAATTAATTGTCGCATTAATTAACAACTAATTCTTACTACATCCAATGCCAAATATTAAAGATTGAAATTTCTTTTCCTTTGGAACAATTATCTTCTTAGATCTTAAATGAGTAAACCATATCACTAAACCAAATTGCAAAATTTCCAACAAGATTACCTGTTTTTTTTTTTTTTTTTTTTTTTTTTTTTTTTTTTTAAGTCAATTCATAAATCCTTATTTGCCAATGATTTATGGGGTTTGGCAAATGATGTACGGTCTCGTTCATTTCACTAATTTGAGTTTAGAATTCAAATTTTACTATAGTAAAAAGCTTTCACAAACAGTCACATCTAACTTTTTTGCTATAGTAAAAAGTTCTTACATAAAATCACATCTCAGTTTGAATTCTAAACTCGAATCAGTGAAACAAACGAGGCCTAAGTCTTTTTTTTTGCTCATTTTAGTTAAGAATTTGAGTTAAAAAATACATTCATACGAGAGAAATTATTGTAACAGAAAAAGAAAAAATTGAATTTAAATTTTTATAAGAGAAAATACTAAGGTGACATTTGGTTCATGAGTTTAGAACCATGATTCATGATTCTGATTTTTAAAATTTAAATTTTTTGTGAGAAAAAAAATACTATAATAAACCAAAAACTATGATTCTAAACTATGCTAGAACCCTCGAAACAAACAGAGTCATAATGTATAGGATGAAATATGACTTGAATTTGAAATAAGGAGTTCAATCCTACATTATATAAAAAATGACTTATCTTACGAAATAATGTAAAGAAAGGAACCATGCTGAGATGTTTGGTTCATGAGTTCAGAATCATGGTTCATGATTTTAATTTTTAAAATTTAAATTTTTTGTGAAAGAAAAACACTGTAAAGAATTAAAAAATCATAATTCAGAATTAAAGACGAACTTTTAAAACAAATATTTCACTAGTATAATACTATAATTCAAGAGTTAGATAAAAATTTCAAAAGATCGTGGCTTTTTTTTTTTTTTTTTTTTATTTTCATCCGGTGACAAAAATTTGGAGTTGTACAGCACAGTCAAAAAAAAAAAAAAAAAAAACTGAATTTGAAATTTTCATTTAAAACTTTTTTGGCAACTTTCTAAAGACAAGCCAAGATTGCCATTCTGATTATTCTCGGGTAGCCGCAGAACTTTGTTCGTTAAAGTCTGATCAGATAACAGTGTGCAGATTATGATTTGTCGTATGGTGTCTTTTTAAATTTATTTTTGAAAAGAACATGTCGTAGATATTACTACTGACTCTACTCCGAATTCTCTAGCTTGATTTCTATAATTTTACTATTTAGTCAATTTTTTTTTTGGCATTCTTTTGCTTGAACACTAGTCAAATCAATTCAAACAAAGTAACAAAGCTATTTTAAGTGATAACCGCGTTTCCTTTTCTATAAATATTTTTTTTAAGGTCCTGTACAACTCAAGGCATTCATTTCCTTCATCTTCCCCACTCCAACCCTCTTGAAAGCTCTTCTTCACCCAATAACAACACTCACTCTGCCCTCTCATAGCCTTTTCATCCAAGTCTTCCAAATTCTCCCAAAACACCACAATCAATCTCTCTCTCTCTCTCTCTCTCTCTCTCTCTCTCTCTCTCATTACATTATCATTACATTATAATTTCCCTTAACCCTCTTGAAAGCTCATTTTCATTACATTATCATTACATTATAATTTCCCTTAACCCTCTTGAAAGCTCTTCTTCACCCAATAACAACTCACTCTCCCTCTCATAGCCTTTTCATCCAAGTCTTCCAAATTCTCCCAATCTCTCTCTCTCTCTCTCTCTCTCTCTCTCTCATTACATTATCATTTTCATTACATTATCATTACATTATAATTTCCCTTAACCCTCTTGAAAGCTCTTCTTCACCCAATAACAACACTCACTCTCCCCTCTCATAGCCTTTTCATCCAAGTCTTCCAAATTCTCCCAAAACACCACAATCTCTCTCTCTCTCTCTCTCTCTCTCTCTCTCTCTCTCTCTCTCTCTCTCTCTCACATACCCTTCTTTCTAAAACCAACCAAATCTCTCTCTCTCACATACCCTTCTTTCTAAAACCAACCAAATCTCCCACCAAAAACCCTATTATCATCACTCCTGTAGAGTAGAAAGAGTGAGAGGGAGAGAAATAGGCATCCTTTAGAATCATTTTCATTCCATGACCTAAATCTTCTTTTCTTCTTCAAAGCTACAATCTCTCTCTCTCTCTCTAAAACCGACCAAAAATTTTCCTGCAAAAAAGCGAGAGAAAGAAAAAAGAGGAATAAATAGAATCACAACTTATCACACTCTCTTACATTTGTTTTTTTTCCCAATGGGTTGTTCTGCTTCAAAACCCATCACAATTCTCAACACCAAAAACTCAGACCAACACCAACACCACCACAACCAAAACCGCCCTTCAAACCCATCAATTTGCCCATCAGAATCTTCAATCTCTTCTTCTTCCCCACCACCACCACCAAATGCAAATCCAATCCCAAAAGCACTTTCTCTCTCTACCCCTCTCGTCCACCACCCTGCAATTAAAAAAGGCGACACCCACCACCTTGTTTCTCTCACCTCCACCACCTACGGCTCTCTCCTCATCGACCCCCCCAAAACGCCCCCGTTTCAACCGCCCCAAAACAAGACCGCCCAGAAAACCTCACCAGATCAACAACAAGTACAATACTCTCCCTCCCCTGACTCCGTCATCAACACCTGGGAGCTCATGGACGGCCTCGATGACTTCGACTTCGTGATTTCCTCCAACCCCGGCCGTCCGATTCAATCCCGTACCAAGCCCAGTTCCTGTCGCTTCACCGACTTCGACGGGCCATCGTCGAAAACACGTCTCAACTCGTTCGATTCCATGAGATACTCCGAACCCATCATTACAGAAAACTCTTACCATTATTCCCAATCTCCGTCTTCATATTCATCGTCTTCCTCCGCAACAAAGCCGTTATGGCAACACTTATCCGAGGAATCTCTGTTATCCAAAATGGACCCAAACGTCGGTTTAACATACCGACGAGCATTATCTTCTCGTCAATTGTGTCGTTACAGCAAACACTGCAAAGCCCGATCACTCGGCTCCAGTCCTTTCTGGTGTACCAAACCATTAGCAGGAACCGAAGACAAGATCATCGTATACTTCACGAGCTTGCGAGGGATAAGAAAGACGTACGAGGATTGCTGCAGCGTGCGGGCGATACTGAGAGGGTTCGGGGTGTCGGTTGACGAGCGGGACGTTTCGATGGACTCGGAGTTCAGAAAGGAAGTGGAGAACGCATTTGGAGGGAGAGGATTGAGTTTGCCGAGAGTGTTTATAAGGGGGAAGTATGTTGGAGGTGCGGAGGAGATTAGGCAGCTTAATGAGAATGGAGAATTGGGTTATCTTTTGGAAGGGTTGCCGAGATTGGAAGCTGGGTTTGTCTGCAATGGCTGCGGGGACGCGAGGTTCGTGCCGTGTCCGAGGTGTAATGGGAGTAGAAAGGTGTTTGAGGAGGAAGAAGGAGGGCTCAAGAGGTGCTTGGATTGTAATGAGAATGGCTTGATTCGATGCCCTGCTTGTTGCTCTTGAATTTGCAATATTGGATTTTCATCAGTTTACGAATGGTTGATTTTTTTGATGATAAAAAAGTCCGAGTAGGGGCCGACTAGCGTTTGACACAGATGTTGACAAGAATGCTCAATGTCTTACAGGCGGGTCCAATCCCTCGAACGAGGTTTTTTTTACTAATTGTGATTATCCATGAGGTTTTTCACTTTTTTTTATTATTTATTTATTTTTATTTTGTTGGTCTCTGAGCAAGATTTGAATAAGAATTTAATATTTTTAATTTTTGTAGCTTTCTATGCCAAAGATGTATTTGTAGTGCAGGAGAATTCATATTATAATTTAAATCATGATTTATAATTTGTTATATTATTTTTTTTTCATAAAAGATACACATAAATTAAAAATAATTTTAATCTCATAATTCTAATTCATAAACTAAACGTATCAATCACATCAAAATAAAAAAAAAATAAAAAAAAATATTGAGAGAACATAATATAGACAATAATTATGGCGAATAGTAATACAACTCTGTAGTGCTTGTTAGTGCTCTTGGTTACTCGTGCATATTGGGGCCTTCTTGGGGTCCTTGGTTTCTATGAATGGATGGAGTGGCAAAGTCAATTTTATTGTTTTTTTGTCCTTTATTATCTATAAGGAAATTGCTTAATTGGTGATCTTCATTGTTAGGTTTTTTATTTTGTGTTTTTTTTATATGTTAATTAATAGACTATCATTATTAGAGGACGTTTAGTTGGAGGATTCAAATCATGTGATTCGAACTATTTTTAATTTACGTGTATTTTTTGTGAGAAAAAATACTGTAGTAAACTACGAATCATGATTCATATAGTTTGACCTAACAATTTTTACTAGTTGAAAAATGTGTGGCGATGGCATGAATTTGCATGTTAGTGTCGCTAGCTTTGTAACTAGTGCTACATTAGTCTATATTGATCTTCGCTTAATTAACAATTTTTGAGTTTTACAATTCATCCGTAATTAGTGAAGAAAATAGGAAAAATAATATGTTGCCAACTCAAGTTGTTAGGTTGCATTATTCTAGGCGAAAGATTGTTTATGTTTCTTAAATTTAAACCCAAGCCAAAAAAAAAAAAAAAGTGGTAGTGGTATGATGCTCGCTGGTTAAGTGGTTATAACATTGTTCACCAAAAAATTGATTGGCTAAACTTCTATGCTTACATTTTTGTTTTGAGATTTGTGTCTATCAATTATTGATAGCACTGTACATAAATCTGAATAACTTATAAACTCAGGGTCCGTTTGATTCATGGATTCAAATTATGTGATTTGAACTATTTTCGATTTACGTGTAATTTACCTTCTCCAATCCAACCTGAAAAAGGCATCTTATAGCATTATTTTTTTATTTATCGGCCTATTAAATATCTGGCCTAAAGTGTTTAGGGCGGTTTGTGGGTTAAGCCTATAATAATCTGCATACGCCAACCCAGCCTGCACAAACATGCTTGATAAGGAGCCTATGAGTGTGGACTGATAAGGATAGTTGTTGTTGCAATACTTGTTTTGAATGTATTTGAATTAAGCCTCTAATTTATGTTCGCTTTATGTTTGATGTTAGATGAATTACTTTGCTTCATGTTTAATGTTGAATTGAATTTTGAATTGCTATCTATTTGATCATGGACTAATCAATATTACTTCTATTTGATGATGAACTTTGAATGTTTGAGTCATGTTTGATTATCAGTATTATTTTTATTTGATGATTAGTATTATTTGATGATAAACTTTAAATGTTAGAGTTATTATTTCTATTTGATGATGAACTTTAAATGTTAGATTAAACTTTGATTCTTTGATTGATAACCCGACCACCCAACCCACTCTGTCCCGCCCCAACCTAATCCAAACATTATTGAGTTGTGAAATTTTTCTGACATCGTTAAGGCTAAATATGTGCAACCCATATCTTTTAAAGTGGGGTAAAAAAAAATTTTACTTCGCACTAACCCAACCTATGTAAAGTCCAAATTGATGCCTATCGAGGGCAATTCTAATGCTATATATATATATATATATAGTCTTAAATCCGGCATTGATGTTTGTATATTTCTTTGTAAAATATGTATATTTTTTCTTTAGAATGTGTATATTTCTTCTTAAAAGATGTACATTCATTTTTTGGTAAAATATACAATATGTACATATTTTAAGGAAAAAATGTACACATTCTAAAGAAGAAATATATATATTTTATAAAAAAATATACAACTGCCGTTTCAGTCCGTATACCGGACTGGAGACTCATCATATATATATATATATATATTTAATGTTAAGATTTGTTGCTTCTACTGCGGTCGTGCCAAACAATTTTTATTTTTTTTCCACTCGTCTTATACATGTCGCAATAGTACTAGTGAGGCCATTGACTTTCTATATATGGGTAAGTTACGCTGCCAGAATCAACAACACTATTTGTTATGTTTTCAATAAATCCTTTCAATTATGGAGGTTTGACAATTTGATAAGAGATGTTTGTATTGTGGCGGATGTTCCTGAGAATCAGGGGCTGACTACAGTGATACAGAGAGGCTTATTGAAAAAGGCTAATTATTAAAAAAAAATGGAGTGAGCGATTACACGAGTGAAATTGAAATACAACAATATATATATTTTTTAATTACACCATCGACAATTTTTTTCATAATATTTTAAGAATAGAAAAAGTATGCAGTAAATTGTTATAATAAATCTTAGGAATTGTCTTAGATTGGACACTAAATCAGTTCTACAAATATATATATATATATTTTGTATTTCTATGTAACATCCTTCATTTGCATGTGTAATATTCAGTTTGTCTAAGTGTTAACGTTTTAAAAATGTAAGTTAACACATGTGACAATGAGTTTTACACTTAATAAATTGAGTATTATACACGTACAAACCATGTTATATTGAAATATGGAAGAAGGTTACATTTAGATTGTACGGTTATTGGACTTATATTTCAACAAGATTAATGCATGAGATAACCGTAGAAGTAATCAACCTCGTAATAAAAAAATTTAAAATAAGAAATATCAGTTAAAAAAATAAAAAAAAAAGAATAAATTTTTTTTTTCTAAAGATAGAATCATATCAATACTAAGCCAAATTGGATATAAACTCACAAATTACAAAAAAAAAAAAAGAAAAAAAAAGGAAGGAGCTCAGACCATCCTAACAAACTTTGCCCCAGAGAGAGAACTATAAGAGGCCAAAGACCGAGCAACACCATTTGCCCTCCCTTGCAACAAAGACACACTTCCAACGTGGGCGAGGTCAGGCGGGCAGTAGCCGTCGTGGCTTCGTGGCCACTTGGGTGAGGTCAGGGGGCAGCCGTCATGGCTTTGCGGCCACTTGGGCGAGGTCAGGGGACAGCCATCGTGGCCTTGCGGCTGCTTGGATGGAGTCAGGAAATGGCCGAACGGCCAAATGTGACCTAGCGGCCATTCTGGGTGAAGTTAGGGAGCAACAGCCACCGTGGCTTTGTGGCCACTTGGGCAAGGTCAGGGGGTAGCCATCGTGGTCTTGCGGCCGCTTGGGCGGAGTCAGGAAATGGCCAGACGGCCAAACGTGACCCAGTGGCCATTCTGGGTGAAGTTAGGGAGTGACAGAGGTTGCCTTCTTCTTTGTATGTACCCTGTCGAAATGTTGGAGAAGTGTTACTGTGTCTTAATTGCAAGTTAATGGGCTAATGAACCTTATTTTACCTAATTTCCTCCACAACCCATATTATCCTAATTCCCTTATAGACCCAAGACCACCCCAAGTGGGCCAAGGATCTAATTGGGTCGGATAAAAATGGGTCCGGTCACATTCCTTAGCCTGCCAAACCACGGCCCACGTAGAAGTCTCCGAACGTGACTTGGGTCCACGTACCATACTTGGAGTTGCATTTATTTAATTTGGGCTGGGCTGACATCTTGTAAAATTTTGGGTATCAATAACACTTAATAAATTAAGTATTACACATGTACAAATCATGTTATATTGGAATATGAAAAAGTGTACGGTTATTGGACTTATATTTTAACAAGATTAATGCATGAGATAACCGTAGAAGTAATAAATCTCGTAATAAAAAAATTTAAAATAGGAAATATCAGTTAAAAAAAAAAAGAAAATCAATATATATATATATATATATATTTTCCAAGGAACCAAATTGGATATAAACTCACAAATTACCAAAAAAAAAAAAAAGGAAGGAGCTCAGACCATTCTAACAAACTTTGCACCAGAGAGAGAACTATAAGAGGCAAGAGAATGAGCAACACCATTTGCCCTCCCTTGCAACAAAGACACACTTCCAACTGGGACAAACAACAGGAAGATTCAAAATATCAATAATTAAAGCGCCTTCAACTGCAAGGAAGATTCACAATATGTGTAGCAGCACAACCTTGAATAGCAGCCCCAACAGTCTTTGAGTCTCTTATGCTCTGAAGCATTCGTGTTAAGGTCCAACATTCCTGCAGGGGGCCGGTAGTTGCGGAGAAAATTACAGAATTTATCTTTAAGAGTGTATAAATTTAGACTTTTACTTTTTACTCTTAATTAATACTCTTTTGTTAATGTAATTATTTCATTAAAAAAGTTATGAATCAAGAGTAAAAGATAAAACTCCCGACCTATTTAATTTTAAGAGGTATTTATCAAGATTATTCAATTTACATCACAAGTCACAACAGATTGGCCCAGATTCATCTCTTCCGACATCTTTGATAATCATCAAGCATACGCCTTGCCATATCAAGCACCTTGTTATAGAGTGAGACCGCACATTACTAAGAAATTCCTAGAAGATCAAATCGCCAAGGCAATAACACAATTTCTTCAAATTGCTCTCATCTGAAACATCACTCCACGCATGGTCCTTACATCCTAATTTGACGTCAGATGTTGAATGACTCTGAGCGGAATTGTGCTAGGGATTTATCTCGAACAATGATATAAGCCCAATCTAAACAGTGCTTGAGATCCAAATAGAGTTAGAGATTTGAACGAAAGAGGTAGAGAATAGAGTCCGATTACCGTACACTTTCACATGCAGAGCCCGTTTAGTTCACTGATTTGAGTTTTTAATTTGAATTGAGATGTAATTTTATGTGAGAGCTTTTTACTATAACAAAAAAATTAGATGTGACTGCTTGTGAGAGTTTTTTACTGCAGCAAAATTTAAATTCTAAACCTGAATTAGCGAAATGAACGGGGCTTGTGTTCTGCCGAATTTTGACATAAAAAAAACAAGCAAGTCGAGTAAACAAATGTACATAAAAATAATTATACAAGGAATTAGCCCAAAATATACAAAGTGGGTATACTCGGTATCACAATTCCTATATATTTTATTTTAAAAAATAAATGTACATGTATATTGTGTAAAAGTATACATTTTAAGACACAAAGTTCATAGATATTTTTATGGAAATAATTGCACAAAATGATTACTTTTAAACCTTTTGTCTAGAATATGTCTTGAATATAACAATATTGCTAATTTGTCCATTTTATGGATTTAATATCCTTTTTAGATGTGCAAATATCAGAATTTGTGGACATTTTTTTTTTTTGGAGTTAATTACACACGATCTATTATGCATGGATGAAAAAA
>JACAGA010000024.1:4306622-4317116 GCA_029231665.1 Morus indica | reverse complement strand
CAGAAAATATCAACCCAAACATGACCCGTTTATTAATCGTGTTAATCGTGCTAACTCATATAACCTGTTTAAATTAATATATTGAATAAATAACTAATATAATAATGACTTATTTAACACGGTCAAGACAAGTTTAACATGCTTATTACTCAATTTATCTTTTCCTTTAAGAAAAATAAATGAATTTTGTTGATAAATATTAAAATCAAGATCATTTGTATTTAATATCTCATATAAATTTTCATGATATATCACATATCATTAGATTGCAGATGATACAAATAGTTAATCGTGATAATTCGTGTTAGGAGGTCAACCTTAACCCAATATATTTATGAATCATGTTAATTATGTCAACCCGATTATGACTTAAACTCATTTATAATAAACATAAACTCGTTAACTTTATACAGATTTTAAATCGTATTATTGTGTTACTACTGGAATTACCAATTCTAAGCAGGAGTGAGCAAAATAACTGTTTAACCACAAAAAATGCTTACAATAATAATAATAAAAAAAAAAACCCCACAAAAAATGCTCAAACTACACCACACCACGTGGCATGGGGTATTGTGTGTATTTGTTTCTTTAGTTTGATGTCTAATTAATAGGTCATGAGGAGGTGTGGTTTCATTATTTTTTTCTAATTCTATTATTTATATTCTTATGTATAATTTTGATTTCATTATAGAAAATAACTTTCAAGATACGAAAGATAATTTATAAATTATGAAAAATAATTTGTAACTTATAAAAAGATAATCTGTAAATTAGTAATAAGATAAATTAAAGAACAATAGTAAAAATAAAATGGTATGTTACTTTATTAATGACATTTTTAAAAATTCTCTTCTGGTTAGTGGTTTTGAAAATTTTGAAACCGTACTACATATTTTAATTGATGTGATTTGAAAAATATTTCTTACATGATTTAATATATATATATATATATATTCTATTTTATCTACTCCTCTGAGTAATTTGTCCTCATAAAATTAAAATTGGACACATGAGCAATGATAATGATAATATGGAGAAGCGGGTTAATAATGTTGACTGCCTGATTTAGTGTCTTATGATGAGCATTTTTTACTACTATAGCTCCATTTGGTAACGCTTTTGAGCCAGTCAAAAGTACTGTTTTAAAAAGTTGGGTCCTATTTTGTATTTGGTAAAAAACTGAAAAAGCATAGTGAATTATTTAGACAAATGTGCTAAGTTTTTTGTCTAGCATAAATTTGTCAAGGCTTAAAATTAAATAGCACCAAACACTGTCTAATGATGGTGTGGTTGTGTATTTAATTTTTTTGAATCATGGTTAACGAATTTATTGAACCACATTAGGAATTTGGTGAAAAGTTTTGGAAATTAATTGTCCAAATTGCACTACTCTTACTCATACTCCAAGAGCTGAGTTGTTTAGTACATTTCACCGATTTGAGTTTAAAATTCAAGTTTTGTTACATTAAAAACTCTCAAAAATAGTCACATTTAACTTTTTTATTACAGTAAAAAGCTCTTAAATAAAGTCACATCTCAATTCAAATTAAAAATTCGAATCAGAAAACTAAACGGACCTTAAATTATAAGACAAATGACCTAGAATAATTTGTGTCTGAAACACATTTTAATCTTTTGCCCACAAATTGGAAGGTACTTTATGTGGTTAATTACTTAAAGTGCTTGATTGACAAAAATTACAGAAAAGGCTTCATGCCACCCTACAGGGGAAAAAAAGCAATCGATAAAGGTAAATTACCTTTTTTTCAGAATGACATTTACCTTATCAATTTGACGAGTATTTATTTTTTAATTGTTGTTATAAACAATGCATTTTTCTTGGAATTTCTGATGCATTCTATCTTTAATAAACAATAAGTTTATGAGCAGTACATTTTTACATAGGATCTAATGCTACTCACCCTAGATAGACTGTGGACAACCTCAGCAAGTGATGTATGAGTTGCCTAATTATTACTGCATCATCCAACCGCATCATAAAATATTTTTTTTACCTCAAAAGGAGGAAAAAGTGAAGAATCTTAAGATCGTAATAGATTATTAACGGTCTCTTGATATAGATTTTTCTAAAACCCTTTTGCAGGCTAAATTAATAGTTTGTTTTTTTTTTTTTTTTTTTTTTGCTAGTTGGCTGCTGAATAGGCTAAATTAATAGTTTACAAGAACTAGAAAGCTTTATATCGTTTGCTTACATCATGTTGAGGTGAGATAATGATTACTTGGAGTTTTGGTAATAAAGCATCCATTGTTCCTATTTCCAATTATATATAAAGGTAAACTTTTTACTTCCAAGTTTTTTTTAAGGAAATAAAAAATAAATTATCAATAATTTTTTATTTTTTAATTATTAAATTTGTATTAAAAACTCTTTATATTATATATTTTTTTAATTTGATATAATTTTAATAAAAATTAACGGTTAAAAAACTAATTTTATCAATAAGATGACTTACCGGAGAAACTCTTTTTTTCCCAAAGCAATGTAATTTCCTTTCTTTTACTTCTTTGAATAAGATATGGGTATGTTGATTTCACAATTAAAGTCATAACATGAGATGTAATTTGAGTTGTATATGTGAAAAAAAAAACACTGCAGTAAAAATATTGAATTTGAATTTTTGTGAATAAAAATACTGTAATAATAAAATTTGAGTTGTGAAATGAATAAGGTACAATGTTCTTTTCTTAAAAAAAAGCCCACATCCTTCTTTTTCCTAACCATTTTAGATAAAAATAAAAAAAAAGATTATACAAGTTAATCTCATAAATGGTCTTTGAGATTTACTCTTAATCTCATGTAATCCCTAACTTTTAAAACATCCTACAGTAAATCCTTAAGGTATTATTCTATTTGGGGGCGTTTGGTATGCAATAATCAGTAGGAATCATATTTTCAGGAAAGTGATGGAGGGTAATATGATTCCTAAGAATAATACATTACTGTGTTTGGTTCCATACAAGAATCTTTTTCAAATTCCCAGGAATATTATATTACTATTTGATTGTTCACATGGAAGAAGATCCATAATAATAATAATAATAATAATAATAATAATAATAATAATAATAATAAAACTAATAATAATAACAATAATAATAATATTATATATTACTAATAAAAATAATAAAAAAAATATAAATATTATTATTAATATTAATAAAAATAACAATAATATTGTTAATAATAATAATAATAATAATAAGATTCTCATGATTTTGAGATTTCTGAGAATTTGAATAACACCATATTGGGTGGTATTCAAATTACCTTAAAATGAGGGAAAGTGAATCCCATGGTAATCACTTTCTTAGGAATCTAAAAAATATAATTTTTGTACTAAACATGGTAATATTGCAGATTCACATTCTCATCCTTAAGATTACTGCATACCAAACGCTTTAAGTTTCAGTTTTTCTGTTAACTAGTTGTTAAATATTTAATGGAATCTGCGTAAGTTAGGAATCAAAATTAGAAACAGTTAAAATTTTAGGACTATCTTTGGAAATTAACTTTCTCAAAACTTTAGATATTTCCAATTTTGATCATTTTTTACGAATTCTGTCAAATATTTAATACCTAACTAGTAGAAGGGCTGAAATTAAAATAAAGTAAAACTTTAAAGACTAATTGTGAATGTTTTAAAAGTTAAGAACTAAAGTGAAATTAAAAATAAAAGCCGTTATGGGGTAACCAATTTGTGATAGCCGTATTTTAACTAATAATGTAAATGCCGTTACTTTTTTTTAGGGATGACATTCGCTAATAATACTATATAATGGTACCTTGTTTTTCCTCCTAAAATGGCAAATAAAAAAAATTAATTTTGCAGCACACTGTTGACACACATGTGAGATCAACATTCGCCCATTTCAATGTTGGGTGAATTGAAAGAAAATATCATTTTTTGTGGGAAAATACCAAAATGACATAGGTGAATAACTAGACTTCAAAAATAACAAACACCCTAATTAAATTATTTCTCCCATGTTAAGAGTTACACAACAAAAGAAAAAAAGAACAAAAACAAGAACTAGAAAGACCACAACTAGAATGTTTACAACATAATGATTCATTAGTATGTTTACCAAAAAAAGTTGTCACTGAAGCACATAAATAAGAAGAAAATAGTATGAAATATGTCAATATAAAAAGTTTAAGAAAATATATAGATCAATTTTTAGTTATAGAAATTAATAGGCCATAACTTGTCTGGTTATGGTTCATAGCCAGATAAATTATAGATAAATTTATCAAGTTATGATTTATAGTCAAATAAATTATGAATGATAACTTGTCAAGTTATGGTTCATAACCAGACAAGTTATGAATGAAAACAGTAATTTAACCTATTTATTAATTTATGTAAATTATTAACCTATTAATTTTAATTTATCTCAAATATTAACCTATTTTTCACTTTCTCCCTAAATAATAACTTTCGAAGTTGGTGGAAAAAATAGGGGTTCTCAATCAACTCTTATATATATATTTATATATAAATAATATATATATATATATATATATATATATCCTTTTCCTCGTCATTGTATTGAATCGACCGGTTGGTTTCTACTTTCTGCATTCTAGAAACCGCCAATCACACGGACAATGGGAGCACCAAACAAAATATGGTTGGTCATACATGTTCGATGTTTCAAGGGCTCTTTATCTGGGTGGCCTGGCCGTTTTGCATTAGGAGTCTACCGCTTGACAACTATGCACTTTTGGCGATTTGGTCTAGTAACATGCGGTCGAACACTGGTAATCCACCAGTTTATTGCTTTGTTATCTTTCATATTGGGCCGCCTGACTGGTTGAACATCACTAGTTAGACAGTTTATTGGAATCTGTAATTGGTTTTACTATATTTGCTAATATATTTTGTACTGTACTTTGTCTACATCAAATTTAGTTGGGAAATTTAAAGAAATACTGTTCTTATGAGTGAGTATAAGGTTTATACGTTTTTTTTAAGACAATTATAAGATTTCCACCCTCACCTTTTCTTCTCTTTAGATATTAATGGACTAAGAACAGAATTCTTAAAAAATATCACAAAAAAGTCAGTTAATGAGGGAACATTTCGTAACTTTTTCAATTTTAACTTGTACACTGTGGTAGTATATGTTAATGGGGTCCAATTATGGTTTCCAAACAAAATTTGGTTTTATATTTATCAATATTATACGAACTCTCTTTTATATTAAATTAGTTAAGCGCGTGACTCATTTAAAATAATAATTATATAAATTGTTAGAAAAAAAATGAGGGAAAAGAAGAATAAAAGAAATAACGACAAAAGCGGAAGGAAAGATATAAATCAAAAGACAAGGAAAAAAGAAGACAAAAAATAAATTTTAAAAGAAAAACTTGTGTGAAATGTTTCGCAACGGAAGCTGATATTTATGAGGATCATAGGCAAAAAAATATTTACGTAGGGACACATTTAAAAATAAATTAATTTAAAAGGGTAATTAGAAAAAATAATATTTTAGATAACTGTAAAAAATGTATTTAAACGAGATATATTTGAAAATATATAAAAAAACAAAGGTTAAAGACAGTAAAAAAAACGATAAGGGAGGAAAAAGAATGAAAAAAAAAAAAACTAAAAAAGAAAAGAAAAATAGAAAAAAAAAAGTGGGGGTGGAAACATTTCACAAGTTTCGTTCACCCCCCCCCCCTAAAAAAAAAAAAAAAAAAAAAAAAAAAAAAAAAAACAAAAACATTATCTCTTAGTATTTAGGTATAGATAATGTCTAGTTCTGTATGGAAAATTTATGAAGTAAAATGGGACGTGATAAGCAACTATATTATTTTAGGCTCGGCCTGACCCGATCTTGCCTAACTTAGTCTGGCTTTAGCCTAATTTAGCTTGAAATTTTTCTCCAGGCGGCCCGAACTTTCATTTCTAGTGATAGTAACTCAAAAGGCTTGCTCTATCCTCAAAGCAATTTACTATTGATATCCGTAATTAAGCATTCTCGATTGAGAGGGGATAAATAACAATTTAAGACAAGCACATGTCTCACTTGATTCAAGTCTTAACATCTAGATTTTCTAACAAAATCTAAACCATAAGGTGCATAATTTGATTTTTAACATAAATCTTGAGTACATTATCATTGTCTAGATCAATAACAGAGTCTCCAAACAAGCACAATGATGGGGCTAAATTTTGAGCTTGACACATCCACATGAAGAAGAAAATGCTCAAGCCCGATGGGCTAGGGATGGGGCAGGGCTGGCTCTGTCCCAAATTTTTTTAAAAAAATATTGGGAGAAAGAGAAAAATAAGCTAAGACTTAAGATGAATTAAAATTAATAGATCAATAATTTACATAAATTAATAAATAGGCCAAATTATTGTTTTCGTCAATAACTTATCTGGTTATGAACCATAACTTGACAAGTTATTGTCTATAATTATCTATAACTTGTCTTGCTATGAACTATAACTTGACAAGTTTGTCCATAACTTATTTGGTTATGAACCATAACTTGACAAGTTATGGCCTATTAATTTCTATAATTAAAAATTAGCCTATATACTTTCTTAAACTTTTCATATTGGCCTATTTTCTACTATTTTTCAAAAATATTCTGTTAAATACACTTCAGGTTGGGCCAGGCTAGGCCCAAAGCACTTTTGGGCTTAAAACATAGATCAATCCTGTCCGAGCCAACAATAACGGGCTTAAGGCGTGCCCTTTTTGCTCAACCTATTTATAGCTCTATTTTTCTTTACACTATTAGAGATATAGGGTCTACATATTGACCTTTTGCTCTCCAATAGTTTGTTTGGGCTTTTGTCGTCATTAGCATTATTTGATAAAGATGTCTACGTGCATGTAAGAATGAGATTCTGCTACTTTTGTTTATAATAATAATAATAATAATGTTGTGGAAGGTAAAAGGGTCCGTTTAATTCGTTGATTTGAGTTTTTAATTTGAGTTGAGATGTGATTTTATGTGAGAGTTTTTTACTATAGTAAAAAAAGTTAGATATGACTGTTTTTTAGAGCTTTTTAATATAGCAAAACTCGAATTTTAAACTCAAATAAGTGAAATGAACGGAGAATGATCTCTTTCAGTAATAACTTTCATTAAGAGAAGTTTTGTTGAAATAACTTTCGTTGATGAAAGTTTCATTGAAACTTTGTGCATGAGAAGAAGTTTACTTGCAAGATATGGAAAAGCAAGTGAAACAACTTTCTTGACAAGTTTCCTACGTAGGTGACAACATGAAGATGCCTCCCATGGATCCCTATAAATAGGTCCTCCTTGCTTCCAGCATAAGGCAAGAGAGAAAACAGTGAGAAATAGATGCAAGAGAAAGGAGAGAGAGGAAAAATTTAGAGAAGAAGTATTTTGAGAGAATAGAAAGAAAGAGTGAAAAATTAATAAAAGTATTTTCTCCCTATATTTGTTTCTTTGCTTACTATTCATTTACCTTGCTTATTATATAATAGTATATATATCCCCCAATTTACAACAAATAATAATAATAATAAGCTTAATATACTCCTTATTGTACTTCATTATATCCTATGAACTAAAAACATAAATGGAACAAAATTCTTGTAATGAACCTCTCAAAAAATAAAAAATAAAAATAAAAATAAAAAACTTCCTTCAGTAGCCCGCCGTCGGTTTCCATGATGATGACAGGTGTCAGAAGGACGCGATGGGAGGCTCGATTTCCAACGGCGGCGGCAGAACCCATGTGGGTCGCGGATCTATCTTTAGCTGGCGGTCATGCGAAGTGGGTTGTGAGCCCTTCCTTTCCAGTGGTCGGTTAGTGCGGCCTCCACAATAGTGGGTCACCGGAGCAATGAAAGAAATATAATTCATTTAAAAACCACATTTTTTTTAAGTATGATAATTGATTTTCTTTGATTAAATATTATTTTCCCCTTGTTTGCATTTTTTTTTTATTGCTCCTAAATTGATCTGTTGTTGAAAGGGTGATTTAACCAAACTTTTTTAAACATAAGCTCATCCTTTTAGTACCGTTAGATTAAAATATAATGAATCTCATTATGTAGCCTACTGGTAGGGACAAAATTCAATTCGAATTATAGTTGAAGTTCAAATTAATGTTTGGTAGAAAATTAATTGATAATAATTTAAATTATTAACAATTGTTTAAATTCTTAGTTTTAGAATTTACTATTTTTCTCTCTCTTCAACTTTAAGTTTAAAAATGTCAAAACTTTTTCGTTTCAATTCCGATTAAGGTAAATTTTTTTTTTCAACATGTTCATAACGAAGAGAGTAACAAATCTTATTCATGTTGCATATTTTTTTTATTGTCATTTACAATGAGATTTTATAAGATTTGTCACAAAATTATAATGGTAATTTTTAATATTTTATGCAAACATAGTTTGGATTTTATTCTCAATCTAAATTACAATTTATTTGTGTATTTAAATATTGATTCGAATCATAATTCAAATCACCACAATTCAAATTAAATCTTGCGATCCGAACTGAGAACTAAACAACGCGGTAGACATCTTCATTTTTCCTTTTGTGAAATTAGATTATCAAAATGCACGTCTTCATTTTTCCTTTTGTGAAATTAGATTATCAAAATGTGGTCCTAATGATCGGCAGAGAAATTAAAAGGAAAGAAACTAAGATTGTCAATGTAATGATGATGCCCGATTTAATATCCCTTAAAAGGGCGACTAATGAGGGGAGTCTATGGTATGTGATACATCATACAATAACATATGAGACTATCTGCCTTTTTTTTTTTTGTTTTAATTATTTTGTAAAGAAAAAATAGAGTGGTTTAAATGTTGCTACTGTTACTTTTATTTCCCAATAAGGGCATGTTATAACTTCTTTAAACACATTTAGGCCTCGTTTATTTCGCGAATTTGAGTTTTCAATTCGAGCTGAGATATGACATTTTTTTGAGAGTTTTTTACTGTAATAAAAAAAAATTAAATGTGACATTTTTTTAGAGCTTTTTATTATAGAAACTTAAAATTAAAAACTCGAATCGGTGAAATAAACGATGTCTTAATAATCAAATTTTACAATTGAAAAAAAAAGTTAGGAGCTATCAAACACTTTTTTTAACTAATATGTACCTATTTATGTAGATCACCTAATTAATGCATTGACTCGCTCAAATTTATTTATGTTAAGGCTGAGCAACACAAAAAGAGTATATAATCGCTTATGCCATATACGGACCATACTTTCGAGTTTCAAAATCCCTAAAAATTTTAAGTTTTAACCTCCATTTATTTTTTTTTCTTACTTTAAGAAATTAATCTCCATTTGTCCATTTACTTCAAAACTTGGCAATTCTGAAGTTTTGATTTTGTTCCATTTTTATTTCATTAAAAAAAAAAACTTTTAGTTTGTTTTAATTTCCCTTTTTAAAAATGTTGGAGGACAAGTTGATAAAAAAACGTAATATTTTAAAGGGACAAATTGACTTAAAATTAATAATTTAAAGATATTTATAAAGTATTAATTGAATCACGTGTTATACACTTGGGAATAAATTAGGCTTGTTTAGTTCGCTGATTTGAGTTTTTAATTCGAGTTGCGATGTAATTTTATGTGAGAGTTTTTTACTATAGCAAAAAAATTAGATGTGACTGTTTCTGAGAGTTTTTTACTATAGCAAAACTTAAATTCTAAACTCGAATCAGTAAAATAAACGGGGTCTTACATATTACGTCTGAAGCCTGACTAGATGCTTAAATCCAAATCCGAATTCCAAACTCAAAGCCCACTTTAAAAGCCCATAACTCAGAAACTAAGGGGAGTTTGGTTGGAGAATTAAAAGTTAAAATTATGATTTGAATCATAATTTATGATTTGTTACAGTATTTTTTTTCACAAAAATACACATAAATTAAAAATAATTATAATATATGAACTAAACGTCTCATAAATTAAAAATAAAAAAAAATACTCAAAACATCCGCCATATTTTATAAAAAATACCATTTTACTCCATTTATTATATAAATACCTAAAACACTCACGTGTGATAAAAATAAAACCAAAACACTTCCTAAAATAATTAAATTTAAAAAAAAAATGTCATTATTAACCTTTTCAATCTATAATTAATGTTATTTCAGATAGGATTTGACTAAAAGTAAAAGAAAAAAAAATAAAAAAATGCTCAAATAAATATTCTAATAAAAAAAGACTCTGATTAAGATCTCTTTCGTTTCTCACACACTGCGCCTCGCACCAGATCGCGCCGACAAATAAGATCCCTGGTCTGTCCTGATCTTGGCGTCTGCATCGTTGGGCGAGGACAATCTGTCACTGATATTCCTCCTAACATATTGCGGAGCATAATTTCTTTTTATGTTATTTCTAAGTTTTTGGTATATTTGTTTGCATTGTTATTCCATAAGCTTTGATTAATTTGATTTCAAAAAAAAAAATGAATTTTTTTTGTAGATTTTTGTTGAGAAAAAAAT
>JACAGA010000024.1:4177362-4306122 GCA_029231665.1 Morus indica | reverse complement strand
GCCATGGTCGATACCTCGACCACTTCTCCTCTAGAACGACGTCGATGAATCCCACGGGAGGATCGACTGTTGACAATGAGGTAAAGCGCAGCGGACGTACCCTCCGCGTCGAGGAGGGCCACGTAAGAAGGGGCACCGGGTAAGGTCTCTACGGGCACATGAGGCGACGTCGAGAGATAGGCGTCGGCTACTAGAGGTCACGTCAACCGGAGGAGGGAAGTACTGATTCGACGGCTACTTTTGGAGTCAGGAAATCAGGTGTCAGCCTGGAGAGATCCGCCGAATTTCCAGAGATTAGCTATCATGAGTTCTCACCTACCCTCACGGAGACCGAGGACGGGAGATGGCTTCTCTCTTGGGAAACGGGGACGTACAACGTGGGAGAGCTTGTATAAATAGAGCGGCTGGAACCCAGAAGAAGGGTTAGAGACCATTTTGTATTACAGAGAAAACGTTTGTACACAGTTCAAAGATATAGTGCATGCACAAGTGGAGTAGGCACAACATTATTGCCGAACCACTATAAATTCGTTGTTTCTTCTGCATTACCTTTGAGTTGATTCCATTATCCGGTTTTTAGCATGATTGTGAGTAGTTAAGAGAGATTATAACGAGTTGTCGGAAAAACACCGTCAACAATTGGCGCTAGAAGGAGGGCCAAGCCCAGAAATTTGATCCAGCTTGGAAGTCAGCTTTGAACCGGAGATCTTCACTATGCCTCCAAGAGGCCGTCTACCGGCGACTAACCCGTCAACTCAGCCAGCCCAGGAGACTACCGCTGCCGGGACGTCCTCAAATCCGCTCCCAACGGCCGCAGCGAACCCCCCAGACCGTATCGACCAGCTCCAAAGACAGGTCGAGACGCTGACCGCGGTCGTGGAGAAAATGGCCACGGCCCTCGCTGGACTAGACCCCGGGCGGAACGCGATGCCGCCGCTCGAGGACGCGCCGACGGTCCCGGTGAACGCCGTCGATGGGAACCAAGAGCTTGGTGACCAACGCGGTGACACCGAGGAAATCGGTGACAGTCGAGCAGGTGACCCGCGACCCGCCAAGTCGAACAGGTCTGTGGGGAGTAGGCAGCGAGCGGCGCGAAGGAGAGCGCGGGAGAGGGCTGCAGCGCTTCCTGTGGATAACATAGGTGCGCCCCCTCAACCGCCGCAAGAGCCCCACAGGAGGAACCCCGTCCCGGTGGATTCTACGTCGGTGCGCGGCGGAGACTTAAGGGCCAGGCTCGACGCCCGTCGCGGGAAGGCTGTGCAGCTGGCAAGGGAGGACGAGCGCGCAGCAGAGAATAAGGCCCTGGCCGAGAAGATGGCCAGGTTGGAGAAGCAGATGGGGAGCAGGCTGAACAACTTCGAGCAAGTTGTGGGGAAGGTGGCCGAGGCAGTAAATGTCGACGCCAGGATGTACACGTCCCATGACCATCCTTTCACAGAGAATATCATCCGAGTCCCTCTCCCAGACAGGTACAAGTCGCCCCCCATCCCGCTATATGATGGAAGGAGTGACCCGGACGACCACCTTGAAGTATACACAGGACACATGGTCCTGCATGGATACCCCGAGGAGGTGATGTGCCGGGCATTCAGAAATCACCTTTCCGATTCCGCGAGGAGGTGGTTCAGGTCTCTCAAGCAGAACTCTATATCCAGCTGGGATGACCTGAAGAACGCTTTCTTGACTCAGTTTGTAGGTGTCAAGAAGTACATCCCGCCTAAGCAGAACCTGTCCAGAGTGTACCAGGGGCCCAACGAGTCCCTGAAGGACTGGATAGCTCGCTTTGGAGAGCAAGTCGCAGCCACCGAGGGGATCTCCGATGAAGTGGCTTTGATGGGGGCACTGTCCAGCATGAAAAAGGACATCCCCTATAGCACGGATCTCGATCGACGGCCGCCCCATACTTACCAAGAGTTTTTGACGAGGGCCCAGGGGTTCATCAACGCCGAAGAGGCCAAGAAGGCCCTTAAGAGCAAGGCGGCGACCCCTGTCAAGGAGGAGGCCGGCCAAGCCACCCCTCAGGGCAGCGGCAAGAAGCGCCGGGGGCCTCCCCAGGTGCAAGCCGAGGCCAAACACAACCCGGCTCCGAGCAATAGGGGCGACAATGCCTCGACGAGCCAGGGGGAAACAAAGCGGCCCAGGCCGCAACGGTATGACGCCTATACCCCCCTGACAATGGGGATTGAGGACGTCTACCACGAGATCAGCCATCTTCAGGTGTTACGTCGACCTCAACCCATGAGGGCCGCCCCGGCAACACGGAGAAATCCGAACAGGTACTGCCGCTTCCACGGCGAGGCTGGTCACACCACGGCTGAGTGCTATGACCTGAGGGACGAGATCGAAAGGCTCATCCGGGAGGGGAGGCTCAACGAATATCGAGCCGACCGCCGAAACAATAATAGGCGCCACGACGACCGGAGGGACGAGAATAGGCGCGACAACCGCGATAACCCCCCTGAACCGGTTGGCGTCATAAGAACGATTTTCGGGGGACCATACCTCGGCGGCACCTCTCGACGTGCCCAAAAGGACTACGCCCGAGAGGCGAAGGAGAAGTTCAATCAGCGCTTCATGAACGTCTCCGGGCGTGAAGCCAAGGTCCCCCGACACGAGGACGCCGAGATTACCTTCTCAGAGCTCGACGCCAGAGGTGTGCACTTCCCACAGTGCGACGCCCTGGTTGTGGAGGCCATGATCGGCAATCACACGGTGTGCCGTATCCTGGTGGACAACGGCAGCTCCGTAGACATTCTCTACGCCGACTGCCTCGACAAGATGGGGATTCCCCGCTCAAGGCTCCAGAACAGTGCCCAACCACTCTATGGATTCACGGGAGATAGCGTCATCCCGGAAGGAGCCATCGAGCTGCCCATGACCATTGGGGACCGACCGCACACCGCGACAGTGATGTCGAAATTTCTGGTTGTGAAGGGATGCGACCAATATAACGCGGTCATAGGGCGCCCGACCTTGAGGGCATTGCGAGCGGTAACGTCCATTTATCACCAGACGATGAAGTTCCCCACGCCGAGCGGGGTCGGCAAAGTCAGAGGGAACCAATATGAGTCGAGGCTCACGTACTCGGAAACGATCCGCCACTATGCCGAACCAACAGAGGTACGCCGAGAGCTGCGGATGGTCGAAACCAGAGCTGAAGGCCTCGACTTAGATCCGAGATTCC
This sequence comes from Morus indica, assembly GCA_029231665.1. NCBI lineage: Eukaryota > Viridiplantae > Streptophyta > Magnoliopsida > Rosales > Moraceae > Morus > Morus indica. The sequence continues at coordinate 4,302,938 of JACAGA010000024.1, read as the reverse complement.
CTGGAGAAGAGCCCGAGGCGGGACCAGTCGAGGAGCTGGTCGAAGTCCCCGTCGATGAAAGGGACCCGACCAGAACGCTGAGAGTCGGCTCAGAACTGCCACCTCAGGACCAGGGGAAGCTGGTCGGATTTTTAAAGGGAACCCTCGACGTGTTTGCTTGGTCCCACGAGGACATGGAGGGGATAAGCCCTGACGTCATGTGTCACTGGCTGAACGTCGATGACAAGTTCCCGCCAAAGAGGCAGAAACGCCGGCCAATGAACGCAGAGAGGTCTGAGGCCCTGCGAAGGGAAGTGGACAAGCTCACTCGGAACAACTTTATCCGAGAAGTCCTATACCCTGAGTGGGTGTCCAACCCAGTCCTGGTAAAGAAGCCAAATGGGGAATGGCGGACGTGCGTCGACTTCAGCGATCTGAACAAGGCATGTCCCAAGGACAGCTTCCCTTTGCCTAGAAGTGACCAGCTGGTCGACGCCACGGCAGGGCATGAGCTCCTGAGCTTCATGGACGCCTACTCCGGATACAACCAAATACCTATGCTCGACCGCGACGAAGAGCATACGTCATTCATAACGGACAGGGGGCTCTACTGCTACAAGGTGATGCCCTTTGGCCTCAAGAATGCTGGAGCGACATACCAGCGCCTCGTCAATAAAATGTTCGCGGGGTTAATCGGGAGGTCAATGGAGGTATACGTCGATGACATGCTGGTGAAGAGTAAGCGAACTACAGACCATGAAGAAGACCTGGGAAGGATGTTCGACGTGCTCAGGACGTACAGGATGAAGCTGAATCCGCGGAAGTGCGCCTTCGGCGTCGCTTCAGGGAAGTTCTTGGGCTTCATGGTGAGCAGCCGGGGGATTGAGGCCAATCCGCAAAAGATTCAGGCCCTCCTCGACATGGCGTCGCCAAGGAAGCCCCGGGAGGTCCAGAAGCTGACGGGCTGTGTGGCCGCGCTGAGTAGGTTCATCTCTAAATCCACCGACCAGTGCGTCCCATTCTTCAATACCCTGAGGGGAAGCAAGCCGTTTCTGTGGACGGAAGAGTGCGAGCAGGCGTTCCATCAACTGAAGGAACACCTTGGTAGGCCTCCAATGCTGTCCAAACTGGTAACCGGGGAAGTGCTGAGCCTTTACCTGGCGGTCTCGGAACACGCCGTTAGTTCGGTGTTAATCCGCGAAGAGGAGAAGGTGCAATTGCCGGTGTACTACGCCAGCAAGCGCCTCCTCGACGCAGAGACGAGGTATCCCCAGATGGAAAAGCTCGCCCTCGCGCTAGTTGTGACAGCAAGGAAGTTACGGCACTACTCCCAGGCCCACAGCATCCAGGTATTGACCAATCACCCCCTCAAGCAGGTGTTACAGAAGCCAGACGCATCTGGACGGCTCCTCAAATGGTCAATAGAGCTCAGCCAGTTCGACATCAACTACAAACCGCGAACCGCGATCAAGGGTCAAGCCTTGGCCGATTTCGTGGTGGAATTCACAGGTTTACCTGTCGACGCCACTGAAGAGGTCCAACCCGTACGATGGAAGCTCTACGTCGATGGTAGCTCGAACGATAATGGCAGTGGCGCAGGCCTGGTGCTGCACACTCCGGAAGGACACAAGGTCACGGCCGCCATTAGGTTCGAATTCACGGCATCCAACAACGAAGCCGAGTACGAGGCCTTGCTCGCTGGGCTCCGATTGGCGGATCACCTGAAGGCGGAAAGCGTCGACATCTTCAGTGATTCCCAGCTCATTGTGAATCAAGTGAAAGGTCAGTACCAGACCAGGGATGAGAAGATGGCGGCATACCTGAAGAAGGTTAAAGAGGCTCTGGGAAAATTCACCACCTTTGAAATACAGCAGGTACCAAGAGCCGAAAATAGCAACGCTGACGCGCTTGCCAGGTTAGCGACGTCGAGAGACGCAGATCTGGTGAACTTGGTACCACTGGAGGTGTTAAAGGTCCCATCCATAGAGAAACGACCAGAGGTCGCACCGGTGGAGCTCCAACCTGGCTGGATGGATCCTATCATCAGGTACTTGGTCGACGGCGAGCTGCCAGAGGAAAAACAGCAAGCCAAAAAGATTAAGTACCAAGCGGCGAGATACACGATGCACGACGACGTCCTTTACCGTAGGGGGTACTCGACACCTTTACTTAGATGTCTCGGCGCAGAGGAGGCGAAAAGGGTCTTATCGGAGGTGCACGACGGGGTCTGCGGGAACCACGCGGGAGGGCAGTCCCTAGCCTACAAAATATTGCGGCAAGGGTACTACGGGCCTAGCCTCAGGAAGGACGCAGTAGAATATGCCAAAAAATGCGAAAGCTGCCAGAGGTATGCCCCAACCCCTCGACTGCACTCGGAGGACCTTACATCCATAATGTCCCCCTGGCCTTTCGCTAAATGGGGAATTGACCTCATTGGCCCGTTGCACAAAACACCAGGGGGGTACAAGTTCGCGATCGTCGCCGTCGACTACTTCACGAAGTGGGTCGAGGCTGAACCGTTAACGGCCATCTCAGAAGCGAAGTGCACGAACTTCATATGGAACAACATCGTGTGCCGATTCGGGGGCCCGCACTCTCTTGTGTCCGATAACGGGAAGCAGTTCAATAACGATAACACTAATCAGTTTTGCGAACTTCTCGGGATCCACAAGAATTTCTCGTCGGTCATCTACCCCCAATCTAACGGGCAGGTCGAGGCTGTCAACAAGAGCATCAAGGTCACCCTCAAAAGGCGCCTCGACGCCTACAAAGGAAAATGGGCCGACGAGTTGCCAAAGGTACTATGGGCCTACCGAACAACCAGCAGATCCACCACAGGGGAAACCCCCTTCTCCATGGCCTATGGGTTCGAAGCGGTCCTACCAGTAGAGGTGTCAATCCCGACCGACCGGGTAACCCGGTACGAGGAGGGTAAGAACGCCGAACTGATGACCTTAGAGCTCGACCTCTTGGAAGAACGGCGCACGGACGCACAGCTAAGGCTCGCCGCGTACCAAGCAAGGGCGGCCAGGTACTATAACAAGAAGGTCAGGCCGAAGCGCTTCGGAGTCGGGGACCTAGTTCTACGTGTCGTTACCCCCACCACAAAGCCCAAGAACTCCGGAGTTCTGGGTCCCACTTGGGAGGGGCCCTATCGAATACGAGAGGTTGTGGCCAACGGTTCATACCGGTTGGCAGAGCTCGACGGGCAAGACATCAAGCACACCTGGAATGCAGACCAGCTGAAGGTCTACTACCAGTGACTACAAGAGGTGTCGACACGGGAGATCGGAGCCCCATACTTGTATTATTTTTCTTCAATTTCTTATTGGCAGGGAGCCACTTTTGTAACCAATGTTGAAATAAATGAATGTCGACAAGTCGACTGATTTTCTACACCGAGTTTGATAATCTACCAAAAATTGTCGATACGTCGACCGAAACGCGCCGATACGTCGACGCAACGATAATACGGGCAATACGAGCCCTAGCTCGACCGTACTCCAACTACGCACTCCCTAATCTACTATCGACATCGACCATGCGCTAGAGTCGACTTCAGGAACTCGACCCTAGCGAGGGGGTACTAAGGCAGTCGAGCATGCGCCTGGCGCACACCGTATACTTGTCAAATATATATATTTTTCCCAACAAAAACCAGAAAGGTACGCAAGCAGTAAACATCATAGCATGAATATTGCGGGAAATCATAAAGTATATATATAAAGAATAAATCAGTAGTCTCGACCTTAGGGCCGTTACAAAACATAGAAAAAATATTGTCTGGGCCTTGCGGCCCCGCAAAAGAAAAACAACACAACAAAACAACAAGAAAAGAAGAGCAGCTCAAAGCTCGCCGTCACCCCCCGCGGTCCGGTCGCCGCCTGCGTTCGGTCCCTCAGCGTCCTCAGGCCCTGGCACCAGCTCGACCACCTCGACCTCGTCCCCTGGCACTGGCTCGACCGTCTCGACCTAGGCCCCCTGCACCGGCTCGACCACTTCGACCTCTTCACTGTCCGACTCATCCAAGAACGACAAGTCGACGTCTGGACGCTTCTTGCGGAAGCGGTCGAAGATTTGGTCCCCCGCAGACTGCATCAGGGTGAGTTGGAGCTCTTCAAACTCCGCCGAGGATTTGTACTTCTCGACCCTGTCCGCGATCAGCCCCTCGAATTCCTCGGACGCTTTGAAGGCCTCCACGCGGGCGTCGGCTATGCGGCCGAAGTCCCCAGAGGCCAAGAAGTCGGCAACGGCCTTGGCGGCCACATCCCTCTGCCGCTGTTGATACTCCGGCGACGAGAGGTAGGCCTCGACCCCTTTGGAGCTCCCCTCGCTGAAGCCCGCCGCGAAGCTGCGAGTCTTCGCGTTCTCGACGCTCTCCTCGAGGGTCTTCAGCTTCGCCTTCTCGACCTCCAAGTCGGGCGAAAGCTCGTCGCGGATAGAGCGAAGGGCCGTTATCTCCCGCTCGGCGGCCGCGGACGCCCTCTCCCCCTTGAAGTGGACCTCCAGGTCCACATAGTTTTGGAGGGCGAGCTCAAGCGCCTAAATTCAACAAGAATAAAGTCAGCAGGGAAACCACATGGAAATAATCAGACAAAGGATGGCGTCAAGCCGAGCCATACCGAGATCTGGCGCTTCACGGTCAAGCGCTGCCGGTCCATGATGCTCGCCTCGGCGTAGGCCTCCCAGTGCTCCTCCTTGAAGAAGGAATATATGGCCTGGAGAGGGAGGCTGAAGCGCGGGGGCAGGCGCAGGCCGTGGGTCAAGTCGACGTCGTCCACGTCGAAAACGGGATACTCGGGATCGCCGACCCTCGACCCCGGCAGGGAGGCGAACTTGGATGCCGCCAGGGCAGCCGCAGCGGCGACGGCTCTGAGCTTTTCCCGAGTCCGACTTAGGCCGGAGGAGCCCTCGGCGGCAGGTGGGGCCTGTTGCTCACCCACCTTCTGCCTCTTGGAGGGGGGCTCAATTCTGAGAACCCCCCCCCTCGGGGTTGCGACGACGTCGGCAGTCGGGGCAGCTTCGACTGCCTTTTTCTTCGACGAAGTGCTCGTCGAAGCCGGCGCCTTATCCTTCCGCTTGGTGGGGAGGCTGAACTTCATCTCGGGGGGCACGGCTGCTCAGAAAAGCAGGTTAACCTGGGTACGCGTCGAGCATACCCGCCAATAAAGAGGAAAGAAGGAAAGAGGCGACTTACCGCTGAGAAGATCTGCAGGAGGGACGATGGACTCTCGCGGAGGAGGGAGCTTGATCAGCAGACCGTAGAGGAGTTTGTTAGCCTTGGTATTTAGAACCGAGGCGCGCCTGCGATCCGGCGAGAGTGATAGGACCTTCTCGACGCGACAAAGCGCCGACGCCGAAAGCGTTGGACGGTCGACGACTTCACCTGCAAGCACAGACCGGACAGGGATGAATCGACTTCCGCGCAGAGATTTTGAAAGAAAAAGAGAAGGAAAACCTACAGTATTTATTGAATACTGTCTGCGTCCCAACGCGACGCCCGGCGTCGAGGGGGTGCGAGTTGAAGTCCCCTCCAACGAAGAAGTACTGCGGTTTCCACCCGTGAGCGCTGGAAGTTTTCCCGATGACCACGGGAGGGACCGGAGGTTTGGACTGTGCGTGGGAGGCGATGTAGAAAAATCCCTTCTGCCTCGGAGAAGCCCGAAGGGAGTAGCAGTACAAAAACTCCTCGACGCTGAGGTCGAGGCTCAAAAATTTCCTCCATAGTATAATCATGGAGTTAACTGTCACCCAGTAATTAGGTGACAGTTGTGCGGGAGAAATCCTGTGAAGGCCGCAGAGGGCCTTCACGAAAGGATGGAAGGGCAAGGTGAGCCCGAAGGTCAACGCCCGGGTGTACACGGTTATATGACCGCGAGAAGGGTTGTGGGCCCTATCGTGAGGAGTCGGGAGGATGAGATAGAAGTGGTTTGCATCTATCTCGGCGTCCATAAACGCCTTCCTGGCGACATGGGGGCGGATCCTCGAGGGCTCGAGGTCAGTCACCAGCCCCGAGAGAGTATCCGTAGACGCAGCGCCGTATCCTAGGCACTCTTGGGGGTCGACTGCCGGCGCAGCACCCTCGTCGTCGAGGAGAACGAGTTTGTCGCCTTGCGTCGACGACGCCGAGGTGTCACTGTACTCGTCGACCTGGCGGAGCAGGGAGTCCCCACTCCCCAGAGACGTGCTCGGGGTGGCCGCATCCTCAGGATCCTCTCTGACCATAGCCTTTTTCCCCTTTCGACCTCTAATCTGCTTCGACGGCATTTCCTGAAAAGGAAAAAGCACAAGGGGAAATCAACTCCTAATGGTCAAGAGGCCCTGCGGGAGACAGGTTGTAGGACAAACAACGCCGCGAGCCACGGAGGCTCAGAACCAAGTCCGGTGGCTTCGACGGCGCCCGAAGGGTCGGACCGCGCCAGCCACCCCGTCGGCTTGACGCCGGCAGCGGCAAGGAAAGGGCGTTCTCCGCCCTTTCCCGCGGCGCATTTGGACTGGCGGCCGCGAACACGCCGGCCGGACTCAAAAAGAAAAAAGAAACGGAAGAAATGAGGAAGGGAGGAAGCAGACTTACCGGAGTTGCTGGACGCGTGGGTTTGAAGGCGGCGAACGGCGTTAGCACGGCAGGGGCTCGGGAGAAAATCCGGCAGAGTAACGGCTTGGTTGAACGAATCGGTAAGTGGAGAATGCCGAGAGGGGGGTATTTATACCCGCGAGCAGAGAACCCTCGAGGAAGCCAAAGGCCTCTCGATCTCGACCGTTGAATTTGAATCGGTCCCATCCAACGGTGAATCCGAGAAGGCATGATCTAACGGCTGGGGACAATGCTACGGGAAAAGACATCATCCGACGGCGAGGATCCATTTCCCCATCCACGTGGCGATTCTTGAAGCGGCGACGTGACGGTTGGTACAGTCGACGAGACTGCTCCACTGCCCGAGGAAACAACCGCAATGATCACAGTACTCGCAAATAGCTGGCAACCGCAACGCAGGCTCCTCTCCACGCGGCACCCTCGACGCCGTGTAGGCTGGAAAGCCACTCTGTGACACTCCAGCCTAGGGGGTAATTGTTACGCCATGGTCGATACCTCGACCACTTCTCCTCTAGAACGACGTCGATGAATCCCACGGGAGGATCGACTGTTGACAATGAGGTAAAGCGCAGCGGACATATCCTCCACGTCGAGGAGGGCCACGTAAGGAGGGGCACAGGGTAAGTTCTCTACGGGCACATGAGGCGACGTTGAGAGATATACGTCGGCTACTAGAGGTCACGTCAACCGGAGGAGGGAAGTATTGATTCGACGGCTACTTTTGGAGTCAGGAAATCAGGTGTCAGCCTGGTGGGATCCGCCGGATTTCCAGAGATTAGTTATCATGAGTTCTCACCTACCCTCACGGAGACCGAGGACGGGAGATGGCTTCTCTCTTGGGAACCGGGAACGTGCAACGTAGGAGAGCTTGTATAAATAGAGCGGAAGGAACCCAGAAGAAGGGTTAGAGACCATTTTGTATTACAGAGAAAACGTTTGTACACAGTTTAAAGATATAATGCATGCACAAGTGGAGTAGGCACAACATTATTGCCGAACCACTATAAATTCGTTGTTTCTTCTGCATTACCTTTTAGTTGATTCCATTATCCGGTTTTTAGCATGATTGTGAGTAGTTAAGAGAGATTATAACGAGTTGTCGGAAAAACACCGTCAAAATAACACAAGACTAAAATTATACAAAAATGGCCTTAATGTTTAAGAAAATTATTTTTAAAAGTGGTAATTAATTTATGGTTTACTTACTGAAGTATCGCTCATATAATTCTTGTGATGCAGGAAAACTGTTAGATAGAAGTTTCAGTAGACTGTGCGAGAATGGTAAGAAGTCCTATGACGAGTTTAGAGATCTTTAAAATTGAAATTTGTAATCTTATGAATTTTGTTCGATGATTGAAACTGTGATAGATACTATATTTCTATTATGAGTATTATTTACTCAAATTAAGTTAACATTTTTCTCAAGTCTAATAGTTTCTGAGTTACTAGTTTAGGAGGGGCGTTAAAAACATATAAAATGATGTTTCATAATATTTGTGCCAAAAACGATATTGACATTGATGTTAATGTTTTTATTGAAGAGACGGCCTTATCAATAATGTTGAATAGAAAAGTACATGGTTTTTATGGTTTTATGTAGGCCTATAATTATTTATGTCATTTTAAATATTTAGATGCCGTCATAAAATTTTATTTTCTCTTTATGACTTAAATGACAATTGTTTATTCTTTAAATGGAGAGACATAAATATAATATATATATATATATTATTATTTTGAGTGATATTTCTGATTTTTTTTTTCTCTAATCTGAATAAGACAGTATCACCATGTTGGCATTTTTGTGTCATTAAAAAAACAATATTGTTTCTTTCTTTGGCTATTAATCTTAAGCGAATTCTTTAATCTATCAGCCGGTACGATAAATGTAAGGTTTTTCGTATATGAAATTGTAACTTATAGTATAACACGATAACACTGAAGTAAGTTTAATATAAGATGACAATAATAAAATAATAATAATAAATGTCAAAAGACCGCTCTTACTGATGTTACAATGACAAAAAACAAAAAAAAGACAAAAAAAGTTATATTAACAATACTGGTACGGTCGCCAAACCGAAGGCATTTCCATTAATTCTATCTATATTCGTTCATTTCGCTGATTCGTATTTATAATTTGAATTGAGATATAATTTTATATGAGAGTTTTTTACTATAACAAAAAAGTTAGATGTGATTGTTTCTGAAAATTTTTTACTATAACAAAACTCAAATTCTAAACTCGAATCAGTGAAGTGAACGAGGCTTTTAAATATAGGCGGCGTTTGGTATGGGGTAATCATAAGGAATCATATTCCCAGGAAAGTGATGGAGGGTAATATGATTCCTAGGAATAATACATTATTGTGTTTAGTTCTATACAGGAATCTTTGTCAAATTCCTAGGAATATTACATTACTGTGTTTGGTTGTGCATGGGAATGTTGTGAATTAAAAAATATTTTTTTAAATGAATAATAATAATAATAATAATTTTATTATTATTATTATTAATATTTATAATTATAATTATAATAAATATTATTATTTAATTATAATTATAATATTAATAATAATAATAATAATTATTATTATATTACACTATTATAATTATAATTATAATTATTATTACTATTATTATAATTATAATTATAAATTAATATAATAATAATAATAATAATAATTATTATTATAATTAGAATAATAATAATAATTAATATTATAATAATAATAATTATTATTATTATAATATTAATAATAATAATTATTATTATTATTATTATAATAATAATAATAATTATTATTATTATTATAATAATAATAATAATTATTATTATTATTAATATTAATTATTATTATTATTATTATTATTATTATAATAATAATAATAATTTATTATTATTATTAATTATAATAATAATAATAATAATAATGTATATAATAATAATAATAATTATTATTATTATTATTATTATTATTATGAGATTCTCATGATTTTGAGATTCCTGAGAATTTGAATAACACCTTATTGGGTGAGATTATGATTACCCCAAAATGGGGTAATGTGAAACCCATGAGTTTCACTTTCCCGGGTTTTAAAAAAATCTAATAATTGTACCAAACGTGGAAATCTGAAAGATTCCCATTCCCACCCTTATGATTACCCCATACCAAACGCCCCATACTGTTTTTATTGATTACCTTTCGCAGGTTGAAGTTTAAACCTCTAAACAGAGTAATTGGTTTGAAGTTTGAAGAAGGGTGTCCTTTCATGGGTGTTGCCACTTACTCACAAAGCTTCCCAATAAATTTAATCGACTTATTCGAATAAATATGTATAATCAAGCCATATCCTTTTAGTTAATCGAATAGCTCTAAAAATAAAATAAAATTTCTTCTTCATTGAACTACGTGTTTTTGTTTTATATTTATCACGCTTTCACTAATGACGTATTATTTTATTATTATTATTTTTATATTAGTCAAGTAATGAAGCATTGTTAAACTTTATTGATTTATTTTTTACGGAAGCGCATTGTTAAACTTATTGGTGTTTGGGAGCGCGAAAAGTACGGTTGGCAATTTAGGTAATGACACAACTCAAAATTTACATAAAATTAACGGATTTTGGTTTATTATAAATAGGTCCGAGTTAAAATCAAATCGAACTTGTAAAACACGATTAAATAACGTGTCATTTTCAGGTTGACTAGCCAAACCGCTATAACCCTTTTATTAAACACGTCATATTTGGGTAACACGAATACACAACCCGTTTATTATCTATTTTATAAATATATTCAAAAATAGGTTCAAAAATAGATTAACACGACCCATTTATCACTTATTTTATAAATATGTTCAAAATAGGTTTAGAAATAAGTTAGCACGACCCATTTATCACCCATTTTATAAACGGGTTGACAGGTGACCAACAGGTTGACAGGTAACTAACGGGTTGACACGACACGTTTATGATCTGTTTAATAAATGAGTTATTCGTGTCGTATCGTGTCAACCCGTCAATATAAAGGTCGTGTTTCGGTTTTATATTTTGACACGATTAATAAACGGGTCGTGTTCGTGTCAGACCTATTCGTGTCAACTGAGGGGGTCAACACGACGCGAACATGACCCGCCAACACGAATTGCCACCCCTAGCTAAAACCTTAATTGAAAATTTAGTTATCTCTTATGACTTTTAATACAAAATTAATTAGACATTGTCTTTAATTTGCACTATTTTTTTTTTCCTGTTTTACTAATATAAAAACAATTAAATAACCATTTTTTGTTGCTAAATTGAAATTACTATTTGTTATTGTTTGAAGAAAAAAATACATCCCTACACTCACGCAGCATAAAAATAAACTGAAATAAAAATAACAAAAAAATAGAGAAGACAGAGTTATATATTCAACAAACTTTCTCACTTTCTCTCTCTACTTAAAACCCCTTACACCCTTGCCTATCTCTCTCTCTCTTTCTTTCTCTCTCAAAAGGAGACACTCTGTTTCTACACTTTTCTCTGAGCACACATAAAACCTTACACAAAGTACTTATTTATAGACTCCTAATAACCCTTGCTCAAAAACGAAAAATAATAACTTACCCCCAAAACACAAAATAATAACTTTCTCAAAATCAATTTGAGGCACTTACTTAACAAACTCCACCTTAACTCAAATTCTCTCAACTCACTAATTTGGGTATCCAATCTCGAAACCTGTCATCACACCGAAAATGCAAACTTCAACAAGAATAAATATGTATTAAGTTCAAACTCTCATCAAACTTGACATGAGAAACTATCTTCTTCTTCTTCAAAGTATCTTCACTGCTACAAGTCTTCACTATCTTGTCTTTATCATCTTCAACTGTTATCATCTTGTTACACTCTTTTACTCCTGCAACTTCTTTCGCAACAGAATAAGATTTTGTGGCTTGGCTCCACCTACAACTGTAGTCCCAATCAACTTATACAAGTTTTTTACTTTTACACCCTTCATGGCTACTAAATAATATCTCTTGACTTTCATAAAATCACTCTTTGAATAGTACTCACAACCCAAAGTGTCCAAAGCTCCCAAAGAAATCAAACTTCTCCTTAGTTGAGAAACATGCCTAACATTTATCAATGTCCTCACAACTCCATCAAACATCTTCACCTTAACAATACCTATTTCAACAGTTTTAGCACTATAATCATTAGCCATCAACAAAGTAATCACAGGACTTATAAGAATCAAACTACTCATTATATGGACACATATGAAATAAGCATCCAAAATCCAATATCTAAGAGCTAGAAATATTTTCATAAGCAATAACAGAATAAACATCGTCTTCACTATCATAGTTGTCGCCAACAATATTTACAAAATCTGAAGTCTCTTGAGTTTCTTGTTTTCTCTTTTCTTCTAGATGCTTCGTCAATTCTTCACAATTTCTCCTAATATTCTCTTTCCTATTGCAATAATAGCACCCAATATCCTTCCTTGAATGAGATTGGCAGCGATAATTTCTTGTATCATAACATGTCCCTCGTGACTTGCTCATACCCCTATTCGAATTTGTTCAATATGAGATGTAACACTTAGCTTCTTCATATTTGCATTCTCTTATAGAGCAGTCGACACCCCATCCACAGTCAACGTCATCTTTCTAATTAACAGTGTAGTCACCAAAGTCTCAATGATTTGGGTTTGGAGGCCAACAAAATTACCGCTTTATCTTCCTTATCAATTTTGACATCTACACTTAACAATTGAGATATGCACTTATTAAAATTATTTATATGATCCTTAACATCACTTTTCTCATTCATCTTCAACTTATACAATTGCTTCTTCAAATATAATCTATTTGTTATGGATTTCGACGTATAAACTTTTCTAATATTCATAACTCAGAAGAAGATATCTCATTCATAATACTATATTTCAATTCAGGAGTCAAATGAATAGTGCTTACCGCTTTCGCTTTCAATTCTTCTCAATCTTCATCTTTCATATTTTCTGACTTTTTTCCTTGCAACGCTTTCAATAATCCTTGCCGAATCAAAACATCTTTGACCGTACTCTGCCAGATGTTGAAATTACTCTTTCCATCAAACCGCTTAATCTGCTCAATTTTTATCCCGAACATCATCTTGACTTTTTTTTAATCTTCACCACAACTCTGTCACCAGTTGTTAAGGAAAAAAACACACCCTACACTCACATAGTAAAAAAAATAAACTGAAATAAAAGTAATAGAAAAATAGAGAAGACAAAGATTCGGGTGATTTGATAAAATTTCCTACGTTCACGAAAGATGGAAAAATATTCACTAACAGTTTCAAAGTTACACACTCAACAAACTTTCTCACTTTCTCTCTCTATCCAAAACCCCTTACACTATTAACTATCTCTCTCTCTCAAAAGTATGCACTATGTCTCTACATTTTTTTCTGAGCACACATAAAGCCTTACAAAAAATATTTATTTATAGACTCCTAATAACCCTGGCCTAAAAATAAAATAAAAAAGTAACTTCCCTAAAAAAACACGAAATATTAATTTTTCTAAAACCAATTTGAGGTACTTACGCAACAGTTATTTAATAAAGTATTTCAATTTTCTTAAAAAAATATCGTTAGACTTAACTTATCTAAATAAAGGAACACATTAACAAGCAAAGTCAATTACGTTCCTATGTAAATTAGGCCAAAATCAAAAAGGAACATTTAAAAGAAAAGAAATAGGGAAATCGAAGTAGATGATCTTTAGAAGCCAACTCTAAGTAAATGTGATTAAAAATGTTAAATTAAAAATATTATTTTCTTAAAAAATAGCTTTGATAAATTGTTGATTCATTTTTGACAAATTATTATTAATTGTTCCTCTATGTTATTGTTTAATTAATTACTTACGCGCCAACATATGTATAGTTTATCAGTTTTCAATCAAGTAAACTATTGATTATTGAATTTTTTTAGAAATGTAGATTTAATTTTTAGTTTAATAAAACTAGATATATTTACGAAAAATATACTTTAAAAGGCATTTTTTGCTCATATATTCAATTCCTAAAGTATATAAAAATAATCTATGTGCCATACTACAATCAATGTTGGTAGCTAAGTTGTTAAGCTCCTATAAAATAATTAAAAGAACCTTAGGTATGTTATTATTATTATTATTATTATTATTATTATTGTGAAATGCAATCTTAAAACATCTGGAACTACTCCCAAATAAGCAGCAAATCATGGATTAGTCATTGTTCCATGGAAAGGCTCTCATATTAAATTACTAGAATGTAGTTCACTGTAGCTGCGCAAGTGATTACTATCACATGGAATTGAGCCACAAACTCTTCAAATAAGTCATCACTTCAATCTCATGCATTTTTCTTCTTCTTTTTTTTTTTTGAAAAAAAAGGGAATCACTGCGTGGGGAACATCTTGAGCCATACTCCTTTTTGATGAAAAAACACCGTTCAGAAATGAAAAATTATAGCATCATTCACTTCACTGATTCGAGTTTAAAATTTAAATTTTGCTATAGTAAAAAGTTATCAAAAACAGTCACATCTAACTTTTTTATTATAGTAAAAAACTTTCACATAAAATCACATATCAACTCGAATTATAAACTCAAAGTAGCGAAGTGAACGAACCTTAAATTACAACTTTCTCCTTAAAAAACCGATAAAAAAAAAGGTCCGTTTAGTTCGCTGATTCGAGTTTTTAATTCGAGTTGAGATGTGATTTTATGTAAGAGCTTTTTACTGTAGTAAAAAAGTTAAATGTGATTGTTTGTGAGAGCTTTTTACTGTAACAAAACTCAAATTCTAAACTCGAATCAGCGAAATGAACGGGACCATTCTCCTAAAAACCCTTCACAATATTTGGGGGCAATAATTTTCGGTTTGTCTTTCAGGAAAAGCTACAAGTAACGTATCACAATAACTATAGGGCCCGTTCACTTCGCTGATTCGAGTTTTTAATTCGAGTTGAGATTTGATTTTATGTGAGAGCTTTTTATTGTAGCAAAAAAGTTAGATGTGATTGTTTGTGAGAGCTTTTTACTGTAGCAAAACTCGAATTCTAAACTTGAATAAGCGAAATGAATGAGGCCATAATGTCGTATTAATTCAAAAGCGACAGGGAAGAAATTATTAAAATCATGTTCCATTGTAGCCACACAAGTAAGATTTGACACAGAAAAAATCCATGGCTGGAAATAAAGGAAAGAGACCACAAAACGACTCGACTCGACTCCACGCCATGAAAGTGGAGAAATGAGAAGTACATCTCGGAGCTAACCACTTTTTTCAAAGGCAAAATCGTGGAGACACATAAGAAGTGGTTAAACAAGGATATCAATGGGACCCACAGTCTTGGAATTGATGCCCAATGATAAGAGATACTGATGAGTTAACTTCTGGGGCCCACTTTTTCTTGAGTGAAAGAAGTGGACCCAAAAGTAGGACTTCTTAGGCATATTTCTAGACCACAAGAAACTATTTTTGATCTTGACATTACGCTCGTTTTTTGTAATTATTTTATTAGATTATAAAGTTATCATATATATATATATATATATATATATATATATGAAATGTCTTCCATCCGGTAGCAACTGTTTACCGGATTAATCCGTCCGTGTAACTGCAGCCGTTGGATTAAAAATGAAGGGTCAGAATGAATTGAAGGGCATGCTATGAGATTCCAAAGTAGCATAGACATGTAGACTATCAGTAATAAATGCAGGTAGGCCAAAACTACTTCTCTCTCGACCTTTCTCGACCTTCCTCGAGCTCCATCGACCTCTTCCGCAGCCACCTCACCGTCGGCGACTTCCAACAGGTGGATGAGGCCGCGTCCCGACAACTCCCACAACCAAACCCACATCTCTCTCCTCCTCTACCCTCACATTTCCTCCCTCCTCAAACACTACCACTTCCTCCTCTTTCTCCGCCGCTGCTTCCTCGATTGCCTCTGCAGGCATCTTGCCGTCGGCGACTTCCGACATGCCGACGAGGAGACCCGCCACCTAACGACCACTCCCACAACCAAACCCACTACTCTCTCCTCTTCCACCCTCACATTTTCTCCCCCCACACCCCCAACACCAACCCATGTCCCCTCTTCTTCGCTTCCTCATCCGCTTTCGAGCGAGAGAACCTCTTTCCCCTAATCAACACCAAGAACCTCATCAAATCAGAGCCCTCCAAGTCCCTTCCCATCTCTTTCATCACCAACAACAGATTCTCCCTCAAGATCCCCACCCACCCCATCGAGTTCATCGCCGATTCCCCTCTGTTTTTCGCAAATTCTTCCCCGCCGACACCGAGTTTCAGCCCCACATCAAGCTCACTGACGAAGCCCTCGGCCTCGATTCTGAAGAGCAGATAATGTTCCAGAGCGAGAGCTGTAAGAAGGACGTCGCCTACCGGGTCTTGAAGCTCTTAATGCTCTGCAGAGCCAACAAATTGCCGTTGAATGTGATAAAAAACCTGAACGGCAATTTGTTGCCGTTAACATATACAATTTTATATGTAAATGTACACACCTTACATATAAATATACACGAAAACGACAGAATTATACATCTGCCGTTTCAGTCCGCCAAACAGTGAGCGCCGGATTAAAGACCTTGCCTATATATATATCTGTAGAGTTATGCTTAAATATTAAATTATCCATTAATTTTTAATTATACAAATACTAATCAAACTTATATAAATAAAGACTCATTATTTAAATTTATCGTCGCCGTGTAAAATTAATTAGATGACCTAATTCAACGAGTACAACTCGTCTTTAAAACTGCACGCCGAAATCCCTTCGTCTAGCAAGTCACTCTCTACTGAAAGCTTTAAATTCTTTTCTCAAAAAATGATAAACGGTTGAACTCCCTTTAGCACTGCAAATATCTTCTCCCTAAGACTTCTACTTCTTCTCCCGAAGAATGATAATGAAAACTTCTCAAAATATTATGCGTGAAACCCAAAAAGGCCACATAATGAATAGTCTTGAGTTCTATTAATATAACTTTTATTCCTTATCTTCACGTTGTTACAATTCAAGTCAAATTTAAATTATCTTCATAATTATTTTCACGCTTACTCATAATTCAAATTGTCGTACAATTTATTTCACGACTTGTTGTAACATTATCTGATCTTGAATTTAAAATCCTAACTCAACAATTTTGCTCTGATGATCTTTGCTTTGTCTTCAAACACGCCTTATGCATATTATCTTTTATAAAAAAAGTGCATAACCTGAAATTTTATCTTATTAAGACCAAATCTTATTTCTAATTGAATTTTAATTCAATTCAATTTAAACTACGCTTATTTTATCAATTCTTCTTTAAAATTTTGACTTCTTATTTTTATCTTTTCAATAACTTATTTTCTTTAAAACTCATTACCTTATCTTAAAATTTAAATACTTTGATCAAATAAATTTACTCAACACGTTATAATCTTTTTCAAATCTATTTTTTGAATTTTCCTAAAAAACCGTTGGCAAAAATTGCCAACTAAAATTCTAACAACAATTATGGGTGACTTGTTTTTATGTAAAAACCATGGTTTTAGACTTTTTAAACGCTAGAATTGGAATTAATTAATATTTTATTGAATAACCAGGTCAAGAACATGCATGAACTTAAACTCGAATGCAACTTTTGAAATAATATTATTAATGGTCAACATCAAGCTTTTTTTACAAATTATTGAAAATATTTTAGTAAAATTCAATATAGTGTATCAATTAAAGAATTTTTGTTTATAAAAGTTTAGCAATTTTTGATCAAACATTTAAAAAATTGTCCTGTTGTTTGTTAGATAGATAAATAAAATGAGTGAATTCACAATTATATTTTATTACTAAGGCTATTTTTAGAAGTTTCTAGAAAAAATATTTTTAAAACTATAAACTCTACTACAACTCTATTATAAACTATAAACTCTATTCACAATATTATTGTAGTAATTATACAACTCTACTACAATTTAATTCAAAATTAACCAAACATCTGGATTTTTTTTTCTCTATTTAGAAAACTTTTTCACTAAACACCTAGCGGTCACAATAACCTTCGACTAACATTACAGTTGGTAAATACTTTTCATATCCTAGTAAAGAATTCGAAAAATATCTTAGCAAAGAACCCCTGCATGCATACTTTGTTAGTTTATCAATTTATCTCAAAACTTAAGTTATTAGGAGGTGGATTAAATAATTTTATACTTTAATACTTTCCTCACGTGTAAGTTGATAATAGACAATCGTGTGAATAAATGAATTGAAGCCTAACACGTGAATATTTAAACCTGAGATATATTAAAGACCCACTATATGATGACAATTTAAATGGAAATAAAGAGTACAGTTATAGGAGCTTGAACTCATGACCTCCTATTCTAATACCATGTTAGTTTACCAATTCATCCTAAAAATTTAAACTATTAAAAAGTGAGCCAATAATCATTTTATACTTTAACACTTCAACATTTTCATTTTGGATTGCCTGTCTGTTAAGAATAAAACGAAGCCATTATAAGAGAAATGTTTAAGAATGCCATAAAAAATAATGCTATTTTATTTCTACTTAATATTCTGATAGCATATATATATATATATATATATATATTTTCATATTCTATAGAATTTTTTTTTCTCTGGCAGGATATTTTTCATATTATACTAGAATATGTTTCATATATCCTATCAGAATAGTTTTTAATGGCATAAATAATAGGATGGTAAAAAACTATAGATGGAGCTACGTAATCTCCAGTGAGGGGCTCAAGCCCCCACTCATTTTTTTTTTTAATTTTAAAATCTTATATATTTGAATATGTATTATTATATTAATATATATTTAGTCACCACTAAAAATTTAGGGTAAAGTTTTTAATTCGGTACTGAATTGGAGCAGCACATATATATTTTTTAAAAGAACATATATATTTTTTCTTAAAAACATGTATATTTTATCTTAAAATATGTATATCGGTATTTAAATAAATTATATGTGTCTCCCTACATTATAGATATTTTAAGAGGAAATATACATATTTTTAAGAGAAAATATGCATATTTTTTTAAAAAAATATACATATACCGTTCTAATTCGATGCTGGATTGAAAACATATCCAAAAATTTATAGGGAGAAAGAGGGAAATAGTTCAAGACTTGAGATGAGTTAAAATTAATAGGTCAATAGTTTACATAAGTTAATAAATAGGCCAAATTACTGTTTTTGTCCATAACTTGTCTGGTTATAAACCATAACTTGACAAGTTATTGTCCATAATTCACGATTTTTGTCTATAACTTGTCTGGTTATGAACCATAACTTGACAAGTTATGACCTATTAATTTCTATGACTAAAAATTGGCCTATGTACTTTCTTAAACTTTTCATATTGGCCTATTTTTTACTATTTCTGAAATTTATATATTAATTTTACAGGCCCACTAAATTTTTGTTTTACTGACATAAATTTTTGACCGTTAAAAAAATAATCACTGTTCACTTCGCGGATTTAAGTTTTCAATTTGAGCTGAGACGTGACATTTTCTGAGAGTTTTTCACTGTAGCAGAAAAAGTTAGATGTGACATTTTCTGAGAGCTTTTTACTGTAAAAACCTAAAACTGAAAACTCAAATTGGTGAAATAAACGATGCCTAAGAGTAGACGTCGGAAGTGATTGAACCCTCCAACTCTAAGATAGGAAAGACCGAAAGAGTATGGCCGTATGGACTTTTGCTCTACAAGTTATGGTAGTCGTTGGACCACAAAAGAAGAAAGTGTCTAATGTTCCCTGTTCCTTTCCCAACTGTGAAGCCATGACAATTGCATATCTTGGCCCGTATTCTTTTATTCACATTCACAAACTTGCTCGAAATAGATTCTCCACTGTGGAAAGGGCTCTTTGGTTATTTTCACGGAGAAAATGGAACTTGAAAGAAAACACTTGCAAATCTTATCTCTCCACGTCTTGGTGGTGGTGTATGTTAATGGTTAACCATTACTATTCCTCTCATTCTCATAGAAATATGCTAATCCCGTTTAATTCTGCCATGATGGGGAAAGTGAAATGTGCTAAATTACTTCTCTACTTTGAACGTGAAAATTCTCTTAGTTCGATTATTCAAATTTTTAATTCGAGTTGAGATGTGATTTTATATTAGAGCCTTTTATTGTAATAAAAATGTTAAACGTGACTTTTTATGAGCGTTTTTTACAGTAGTAAAATTTGAATTCTAAACTCAAATCGGTGAAATGAACGGTGTCTTAATTTGTGTGCGCTTAACTTTAAATATTTTCAATTGAATGATCAAATATTTGATAAATTTTTGGGTTGATTTCTTTTTTTTTTTTAACCCCCTAAAAATTGGTATTGTCATATTTTTTCAATTCGGTCACTCGCGGATTTTAAGCGGACTTCCTAGTGTTTTCGATGTCCAATGCTACATATCTATGGATGTGTAAAGAGATAAAAAAAAAATTTGAATACAATTTTCTTATGAACACTTTCTGCATCTTGTATTAGTTTATATGTTATCTTAATTTATATTTCTTAAAATAAACTTTTGATTTCGCACAATCGAATCTCGTTTATTTTATAGGTCTAAACTTTAATTTAAATATTTTCTTCAATGAAAAATTAAATTTTTATTCAAATTTTGTGTCGAAACCTATGAATTAGATAGGTTAAATGTGTATATCCATTGATGTATTCATGATATAGTGTTAACGTTGTAGTTTTTATAAGGCTCACAACTTTTAATTCTGAATTTGGCAAATAATCATTTTACATGTAGAAGGAATATCCGGGCCTGTTTAGTTCGCTGATTCGAGTTTTTAATTCGAGTTAAGATGTTATTTTATGTGAGAGCTTTTTACTGTAGTAAAAAAGTTAAATGTGATTATTTATGAGAATTTTTTACTATAATAAAATTCAAATTATAAACTCGAATCTGCAAAATGAACGAGACCTAGTTTTTAATGATGAGAAGTTATTTTGGCACGCATGGTTGGTGACTTCAGCTCATGCGATTGCAAAAATCCATACCATAGATTGGACTGTGGAGCTCCTCAAAACTGATACATTACTTGTTCGAATGCGTGCAAACTGGTGAAGAAATAATCATACAACAGAACTAGTTAATTCTATTGCCAATTCCTCATTAAAGATTCTATATTCTCCAATGCAAAGTTTAATTTCTGTGTAAATATCAAAATTTAATGTTTGAATAGAAAAATCACTCTCTAATACAATATTATTTGACATATGTGTTTTGCACAGTTTACTGAATTATTAAATTAAACTACAATATAATATTATTTGTTGTAATGATGTAATTAAACTACACATGTTATTTTCATTTGTGTTTCAATACGTGATGATATTGAAATGTTAAAATCTACTTTTTCTGTGACCATTAAATTTTGAAAGTTGTAAAGTAAATTTTTTTTTATTAAAATAATTTAAGAAGGCAAAAGTTGAGGATGTTTGGTTCATGAATTCATAACTATGATTTATAACCATTCTCAATTTACATGTATTTTTTGTGAGAGAAAATACTATAGCGAGCCATAAATCATGATCCGAACCATGGTATGGATCCTTGCTCCAAACGCATGTAATGATTGAATTAAAAAGCAACCATATCAATCAATAGGAATCAAATGCCAAATTTGTCATATATTATACTTAATTAGTGAGAAATTTACCACAAATTATAGTATATGACAAAGTTGTCACAACAAATAGCATTGCATTTAAGAGTGATTTTTGTACTCAAATGTTAAATTTACAATTAACACATCAATTATAGCATTGCATTGGCGATGCTCTAAGACCATCTCTAATGCAAATGCCAATTGAATATTTACCATCAAAAGTGTGATATGATATGTTATTTTTATTTTTGCTCTAATGCATAATGCTATTTGAAAGGTTAAATCTATTTTTTCCCATAATTATTAAGTTTTGAAAGTTGTAAAAGTAAACTTTTATGTTTAAAATAATTAGAAAATTCAAAAGTTGTAATGATTATATGAAAAGGTAAACATTTCAACCAATAGTAATCAAATGTCAAATATTTCATATGTTATAATTGGTGGAAAATTTACCACTAAGTATAGCATATGAAAAATTTGACACAACAAATAGTATTGAATTAGAGAGTATTTTTTGCACTCAAAAGTTAAATTTACAATTGGCACATCAATTATATATTAGAGATGCTCTAATATGTTATTTCATTGTTAAATTTGACAAATGCTATATTTAGTGACAACATACATTTAATTTTGACATTTACTTGCTATTGGTTCATATATTTACTTTTTTTATTTAAACATTAAAATGTTGAGATTTTCAAATTTTTGAAGGGAAAATTGTAGGGTATGATGACCTATTCTTTTTAATTATCAGTAGTAACGGTTGATTCAAGCATTGGGTTAGATTTTCAATGTCTTGAATGTGATTGGAGTAGTTTATGTTATGTGTTGTAATTTTTAACGCAAACACTCATAATCAGATAATTGAAAACTTAATCTAATGATTAGAAAAATACTTCTTACTCATAGTTAAAAAAGACAAATCTTACCATAAAAATTTTCTTATTTTAAATAAATTACTTTTACAATTTTTAAATACTAATTTAGCGTTTAAAATAGTATTATACATTTAAAAACAAATAAAAATAATATATAAAAAAATGTTATATTCATATTATTTTGGTGTCAAATGTAATAGCGTTATCATTTACCTTGGATATTGTATAGTAACTTTTGGAGAAGAGATTCAAGCACATTTTGAGCACATTGGTGGAGGAATCTTGGGAGGCCTGGTGGGCCTCCAGAAGCCCAATAATCATGGTGTACCTCATCGACCAAAGAATTTCAGAAATAGCAAGAAATTAGTCAATATTAGAAAATATATAGACAAATTTTTAATTATAGAAATTAATAAATCATAATTTATCAAGTTATGATTCATAATTAGATAAATTATAAATAAATTTATTAAGTTATAGTTCATAGTCAGATAAATTATGAATAAAAAATGTGATTATAATAATATTATCAAATTATGATTCATAATTACACAAATTATAAATAAAAATAATAATTTAATCTATTTATTAACTTATATAAACTATTAACCTATTAATTTTAATTCTTTTCTAATCTTAACCTATTTCTCTCTTTATTCCTTTTGTTTATAGCTTGCACGCTCTTCTTCTTGCTAGATGAAGTCCCAAAAGATCTAAACCCTCAACTAAAACCGTACGTTGACTACCCTAAACTGTGGAAAAAAAGGTCCTTCAACGTCTATTTATGTTACTTTCATCGTAAATAAAGAGAAATGAGACAAATATACCTGTATGCACTTTACTTTTCATTTTTAATTAATATTATTTTTTATTAAGTAATTATATTAATTAAAAAAATATTAATTCAGAATAAAAGATAAAATTTTTGACCTATATATTTTAAAGATACGTTCAATAATTTTTTCCAAATTAAATAATGTTAGAAACAACGTCCTAACTATATAACTATGAACTTTATGTGTGTTTATTTATCTATAGACATCGTTCATTTAACCAATTTAAGTTTAGAATTTGAGTTTTGCTACAGTAAAAAACTCTAAAAAACAATTACATCTATTTTTTACTACAATAAAAAATCTTACATAAAGACACATCTTACTAAATTAAAAATTTAATCAAAACTAAATGAGCTCATAAAAAATAACAATCATCACTTCACTTTTTCGACCAACCTTTGGTCAAAAAAGTGAACCCTCCTTTTTTTTATTTTTTTT
This sequence comes from Morus indica, assembly GCA_029231665.1. NCBI lineage: Eukaryota > Viridiplantae > Streptophyta > Magnoliopsida > Rosales > Moraceae > Morus > Morus indica. The sequence continues at coordinate 4,279,510 of JACAGA010000024.1, read as the reverse complement.
TTTCAAGTCTTTTTTTTTGTTTCTCATTCTAAAATTTATTTATTTTTTCATTTTAGTCATTTTGTTACTCTTTTTTATTATTATTGTCTAAATTTTATTTTTTTGTGTTTTTTGTTATTTTTACCATAAAACTTATTTATTTCTTTATTTTATTTTTTTATCTTTTTTATTTTTGTCCTGAATTTTTTTTATATTGGTCTTTTTGTCCTAAAACTCATTTATTTCTTTATTTAGTCCATTTTTAACCTTATTTATTTTATCCTGAATTCTTTTCTTTTTTATTTTTATTTTTTTCCTATGTTTACCTTAAAACTTATTTATTTTTTCATTTTAGTCCTTTTTGACTTTTGCTATTTTTGTCCTGTAATTTTATTATATTTTTCTTTATGGTTCTTTTGCAATAAAACTTTTTTATTTCTTCATTTCGGCTATTTTTTTTTTAGTTTTTGCCACGAAATTTAATTTTTTTTCACTCCGATACTTTTTGCGCTAGAACCCCTTATTTTTCATTTTATCCTTTTTTAGCTCTTTTTTATTTTTGTCTTGAAAACTTCATTTTTTCTAAAATTTATTTTTTTTCGTTTCTTTTGCTCTAAAACTTATTTATTTTTTCATTTTGGTCTTTTTTACTCCTTTTTTTTATTATTTGTCTTGAATTTTTTTTTGTTTTTGTCATTTTTACCCTAAAATTTATTTATTTCTTCATTTTAGTCTTTGTTTGACTTATTTTTTTTTTACTTCTTGCCTAAAACTATTTTTTTTTTTCATTTTTTATTTAGATTTTATATTTAGATTTTATGTGCTTTTAATGATGACATAGTCATTAAAACTTAACATACGGATTACTCCCCCACGTGATCTCTTAAGTGCATCGCACGAGGAGATAAACTAGTTTGTAGGAGAAACGGCCTTGTGACAAATTGGGTTTGCAGGACAAACTTGTTTCAATGGGTCAGCAGGCAAATGGGGCTTTAGAGGTTTTGAACCATCCACTATGGCTTAAACACATCATACCTCAAGATCAGCCAAATTGAAGAGACAGGCCCGACCATGTGGATCTACTAGCCCTTGAAGATATCAAATAAAAATTGGATACCTTATCTTTATTTTTTTGGTTGAAATTGGTTATACTTTTCAAGTTATCTTTGCCATGTAATGATGTAAAGAATCGGTCACTTGTTTAACAAGTCTTAACTTGACAATCTACACATTGTTTGTTTGGTAAGGGGTCGAACTATAATTTGAATCATAATTTATAATTCATTATAATATTTTCTCTCATAAAAAACACACGTAAATTAAGAATAATTATGAATCATGATTCTGAATCCATAAACCAAACGTCCACTAGTGATAAAATACTGTTGTTATGCTTTCCTATTTTTCCTTTATATAAACATTCCTAAAAATAGCTGTAAAAAATATTAATTCAATTTGTTTCCTCTATAAACTGTTCCCTAGAATTTGTAGGCATGACTGAAAAACAGTAAAAACACTTTTCACACCCATTAAACACCAACACGTAGTCGAATTTAACATATCATGCTATCTTATTTTATTTTTTTTTTTGTTGCCAACGCCTTACCGTGGAGATGGTCTTATACCATGTATCATTTTTTTTCCTTAATAAACTGTTCACGACTTTTATCATATCATGCTATTATATATATATATATATATATATATATATATATATATTATCTTTGTAGTTTGTATGATCAACTTCGTTGAATTCCATTCTTGAATTGTGTTTGGTCCAATTACTCCCACCGCATATTGTTCTTGTCAACTTTATACTCACAAAAAAAGACAGTTTAATTAATGTGTGGACATAGAACTTCAAGAACCTCAAAATGAATAAGAAAGTAGGAGAGGAAAGAAATTTCAAAGAAGTCTCATCAGTTTATTTAACGCCATATTCATAGGAAGATTAATTATATGAACGTAATTCACAAACTAATCGCATTTTTTTTTTATTATTATTTGTAAATTTGAGTGGAAGATCTGGCGTGTGATGATTTTGTTAGTGGGTGTAAATTTAATTAGGATATGCTAATAATCTCTAAAATTACTAGTTATCTTCTATTATTATTATTATTATTATTATTATTATTATTTTTATTTTTATTTTTTATTTTTTACATAAAAAAGCATTAAGCATTTATAGAAAGCGTAAACTGTTTAGATTATAAAATATATAAAGAATGCTTTAAGCCTATAAATAACATGCAATATTGGAAACAAGTTTATACTCTGGATTGTTTAGTTTACCAATCCAACTTAAAAGCTTAAACTATTAGGAGATGAACTAATAATGATTTTATATTTTAATACTCTTCCTTGCGCGTGGGCTGGACAACGAGTAATCAAGTGGTTAAATTAATTAGAAAACTCAACACGTGGATATTTGATAATAAGCCTGAAATATATTAAGAACCTAACACGTGATAACAATTTAAATATAAATATAGAGTGTAATTACGGAGGTTTGAACTCAAGACTCCCTCTCTAATACCATGTTAATTTACCAATCCATCCTAAGAACATAAGCTGTTAAGAGGAGAATTGATAATAGTTTTATATTTTAACACTTAAAGTGTTAGCTATGGCAAATTTTTGAACTAAAACCTCTAGTGCAGGTACTATTATATATTTCAACTATATTATCTATAAGGGAAGTACATTTAGTGCAAAAAGTACTACATAAACATTTGGGATGTTTTCAGCTCTTTGCTAGTTGCTCTTCTCGTGATTTTATATATAAACATAGGCATGTCTTAAATTCGACTGTCGTACGGTACGGTAAATGTAATATTGTTCATACAAATTTATAATTTTTAGATTTAAAATAGTAATACTGAAGCAATTACGTGTAACATGATGATAGATTAGTGTTATATGAATGTACGTATAGTATTACACGGGCGAACAAGTAACCTTTGCTGGATTGGAATAGGGACTGAAGAATTTCTTATAAACATATATCTCCTTTCCATACACATATATGTATGGAAAGGAGATATATGTTTATAAGAAATTCTTCTGTCCAGCGGCTACAGCAAAGGTTACTTGTTATATATATATATATGATAAAAGCTCTTAAGGCCGGGCTAGCTCAAAAATATTTTTGAGCTTAGATTACCAACCCAACCCGACTCGGGTTAGAGTTATAATCGAACCAATAGTGATGAATTCTGAGCCGAGTTATTTAGTCTGACTCAAACATCAAATTCTAACCACTGGTAAATTTAAATAATATACATTTCAAAGGATTGAAGAAGCACACGTCGAGTTCTAAAATAAAAAAATCAAATAGGCACGTCATTATTAAGTACATAAATAGCTCTTTCAACCAAACCATTACTATCAATAGAAAAACCCCATAAATCGAGATCCAAAGAAATAGTCCACCTTTACTCTTAATAATGAGACAAAGCAAAAAAATAAAAAATTCATAAAATTTGTCCGAATATCTGCATTCTAGAGGGCAAAACGTTTGTTCGTCACGGCACCCATAGTCGTGCTCCTCTTCTACAGTGGCGCGGGAATGTTTGTAATTTCTTTATTCAAACTTGTCGACTCTCGTTATTTTGGTTAATCGAGATTGGTATAATAAGCTGGGGACTTGTTTGAATGTTTCCAATCGCTTATTCTTTTCCGAAAGCAGCCGCCAACAATGGACAAACCAGTCCGTGTCGATGACCAATGGATTAAAAATATATATAAAATATATATATATATATATAATATATATAATCCACATTCAAAGAACTGGGATAAAAAAGTGATCAGATTGCAATGATTTAATTATATATTTTTCCTGCATTTGATATTTAGTCTACAAAATAATCGTTATCCTGAAGAGATTAAATTTGTATAAATTAGGACAAACAGTTCTCATCACCGAAAAGAGTTTTTTGTATTTTTTTTTCTCTTATATTAAATCATATTTTAGCAGAATCGATGTCCTGTTACTAGGGTTTTTCCTCTTTCCTGTAGTATGTTTGACTTTGTAGCCAAAAATAAACGTGTACGTCTTCTGTTTGGAGTTGTTATCATGTCCGTAGTCCGTACTAGCCAAAAAACGTAAAAGAAAAATATGCTATTCACTTAAAATATGTTTAGAAAATATGTTATTTAGAAATATTAATTAGCATGTGACGCGTCCCTTAGGCACGAGTTTGTAGTTGTTACAGTTTTTCCTCAAAATTTACTTGTACCGAATTTACACACACAAATTTATTTAGAACTATATTTTTATCCACTATAATTAATTTGCTTAACCAATATTAGCAAGTAAAAAAAACATATATTTTAAGTTTTAGTTTCAAGAACGAGCATAATTACCATTAAAAGAATGAGTTAACATGATGACAAATAATATATTTTTTAATTTTAATCCAAGTCAATCTTAAAGCCAACCTTATCTTAACACGTGCGCAAAATACGGTCCACAAAGGTTATAATGAAACGTACAGGAAGCACCATCTGCAAGTTGTCGATTATTAATGTCATTAATGCATAGTAAGATATTTTATTCACCTATAAAATCTAATAATGCTGGGTAGGTTTGGCTCCTATCACCTTAAGCAATAACAAAGACTTTACATCACCAGAGCGCAAGACATGGCAGTGCTATCTTTAATCAGAGATCTATGGAACAAAATTCTGCATGGCTACGTCCATCCAGACTTCCATGCAGCCATCAATAAGATGTCGTTCATTGATGTCTTAGTTTTCCTTGTAATTAATCCACCACTTTGTTATTATATTACTAAATATATCTCTATCTGTTTCCATATATATATATGATTAATGATCACTCATTTATTGTTTGTGCAGCACTATATGTAATATATATATATATATATATATTAATGCATTTCATCCGTAGTATGTATACGTAAAGTTTTGACGTCTAAACTCCTTATTAATATTACTGTCTACTTTGGGCGTGTTTGTTTGCAATCATACAGATCGTACACTCCATTGATAGGTTGGGAATATGGCACCGTTTGCCTGTTATTTTGGGGCTAGCATATCTGTCTCTCCGCCGCCACCTTCATCAGGAGTACAACCTGTTCAACGTAGGTGAAACACCGGTCGGCGTCCGGTTTAACCCGACTGATTATCCGTACCGGACGGCTGATGGAAAATATAACGATCCCTTCAATGAAGGTGCTGGCGGCCAGGGAAGTTTCTTTGGCAGGAACATTCTTCCTGTTGATCAGAAAGATAAGGTACTTTTGTGGTTCTCGAAGAGTTTATAATTAAATTTTTTTTGCTCGAAAATCAAGGGTGTGTTTGGAATTGGTTCCAAAATGATTTTGTTTTCTGTATGAAAATAGAAATGAAAACGTTTTCGTTTTCATTTTAAAATTATTTTTGAAATGCGTTTGGTAGTTTTATTCAAATATTGATTTTAGTTTAAAAAAAAAAAACTGAAACTGCGTTTGATGGTTTAATTTTTAAAAACATGTAATAATATTTAAAATAATAATATATTAAATAAATAATATTATTAAATATATTAAATAATAATATATTAAATAGATATATTAAATACATCATTATATATACATCAAAACGGAAGAATCCGTGGGGGGGGGAGGCGGCGGAGTCGAAGAAGGGCGGCAGCGGCGGGGGAGGGGGCCATCGGACAAGAGTGGTGGGGGTGGCGGTGCAATCGCGCAAGAATGGGGGTTGGGGGGCGGCGCCGTCGTACGGGAAGAAGAGTTGGGGGAGGCGCCTTCATCTGCGGCATGGGGCCGTCGGCCTCGGAGACGATGAGAATCGCGTCATCCATCTAAGCGGTGCCGGTGATCATGTTCTTGACGTAGTCGGCGTGGCCGGGGCAGTCCAGTGGGCGTGGTGGCGGTTCGCAGTCGTACTCGACGGTGGCGGTGTTGATGGTGATGCCCCGGCGTTGATGGGGGGGGTGGGTGGGTAGTCGAGATATGCTCCTTCATCTCCTTCATCTCCCGCATCTCTCTCTCTCTCTCTCTCTCTCCCGCCATCCTTCATCTCCTTCAGTCGGTGTTGATGGCGGTGTTCACGTGGGCGTAGTGACGGCGGCGGCGTCCGACGACTGACGATAACCACCGAGCGAGGGAATCTCCGGCGACGTCTCTCTCTGTCTTTATCTTTTCGCTGGAGAAGATATCGTTCAACGATCACGATGTCGGAGTGGGGGAGGGGGGTGCAGTCGGGGGTGGTGGGCAGTGGAGAAGAGAGAGAAGGAAAAAAAATGAAAACCGTTTTCAAAAAAAGAAAACGAAACGAGAAAACGGTTTTTTTTTTCATTTTCAGTTTTTCAAAAAGACAAAAACGTTTTTGCTTTTGTTTTTTAAAATTTTTTACACCAAACGCATTTTATGTTCTGTTTTTATTTTTAATCTAAAAAATATGAAAAATGAAAATGAAAACGGAAACAAATAGGCCCTAAGAGTTACATAACTAATTTTGCTATATGTGAGATCAGAGTATTTATATGTAGACACACACATATATCAGGCTTATATATTGGAATTTTGGATCTCTTTTAACTCAATCTCGTTTCTAATATGCTGCAATCCTAGCCTATAGCCTATAGCCAACAGAAATTTGCAAGTAATTAGCTTATCAAGTTTTGTTATATTGTTTCGAGTGTGTATATATAAATATAAATATTATATATATATATATATATATATGATTGCACATAACTGCTCAAGTATTATGTGTTTACGACACACACACACACACACACATATATACAAGAATAATTTTTATATTTTTTCAATATTCCATGTCCAATACCATCTTAGAAGTTTTAGAACCCAAGGAGCTTGTGAAACTTTACAATTTATCACTTCAATAAATTTCCTGGAACTGATTAGTACTCTTTGATTAATTGTAGCTATTGAAGCCAGATCCAATGGTGATTGCCACAAAACTTTTAGCAAGAAGAAATTACAAAGATACAGGAAAACAATTCAACGTCATAGCAGCTTCTTGGATTCAGTTTATGATTCATGATTGGGTCAATCACCTAGAGGATACAAATCAGGTTAATTTCCGTTGTAAACTGCAACATTTTTTTTTTTATTCCTTATGAAAAAAGCTTCAGAATTTAATCTTAATGGCGGTTGCTTAAAATTCTTCTCATGTATTAATTTTATTTTTTTGTCTTTTTTCACAAAATTATTGAAGATTGAGCTGACTGCTCCAAAAGAAGTTGCGAATGAGTGCCCCCTCAAGTCTTTCAGGTTCTATCAAACAAAGGAAGTTCCAACTAATTTCTATGAAATCAAAACTGGCTCAAAGAACATTCGGACACCTTGGTGGTAAGAAAGTACTCATATATAATATATATTTATATATACATAATATGCATCAATTTATATTTATATAATACATATATATCTGCATATTGTTTATAAGGAAAACTGATTCAGAGGGTGAAATCAGTAATGAGTGAGAAATATTTGAACATATCCAACAACGTTTAAACAGTAAGGTGATTAAGAATGGACCTTGTTCAAACAGTAAACGTTGTGTTGTGCCTGATTCTGGTAAACAAAATGAACCCCTTACAAACCAAATGATAATAACTTTTTTTTTCTTGCTAGTCTTGTGGACAACTCTTTTTAGTAGAAAAGATTCTTGCCCAATATTTAATTACAAGGCAAAGATATTCAATATATAATCCAGAAAAAAGGGAAAAGGAAAATGATACTTTATATAATTTGACATGTTGGTACGTGGTCATTAAAATGAAGGGATGGAAGCGCCATATATGGAAGCAATCAAGAGAAATTAAAGCAATTGAGAACTTTCAAAGATGGTAAACTCAAGATCTCAGAAGATGGCCTTCTCCTGCACGACCAAGACGGAATTCCTTTATCCGGAGATGTGAGTAACGTCTGGGCTGGACTCTCAGCACTTCAGGCTCTTTTTGTTAAGGAGCACAACGCTGTTTGTGATGCCCTCAAGGTATGTGTCTTGTACTTCTTAATGTTACGGTGAATTATATATGAGAGTCGTCGGGTATTAGTATTATTATTATAATTGTTTTGAACTTAGGGTGGGGATTTCAAATTTTAAATTTTAAATCTTAATATTAATGGTAAGGTGTATATTCACTGCTAAACTAGGCTTGCAACCATATGTATTTTTATTAAGTTAATTGACTTTTAAGAATACACATAATTCACATATGTGTGTGTGTGTGTGTGTGTGTGTATATATATATATATATATAATATCCTCCTATACAAGTACTCCCTCTTCTTTTCTAAGTTATATGAAAATGAAAATCTAGTATTTGATGATAAATCGGATCCTGATTAGGGTGGCACCACTCCCACACTAAGCCCATTACTCCACTTATTAATAGACAAAGAAAATACAAATATTACAAAAAGGATGAGAAAATGAAAAGAATTTACAAATCGAAAAGACAAAACATCTGAATAGAGAGAAAGCTAAAAGTCGTACATGTTCTTTTGTCTATAAAACTAAAAAAAATACAACTCAAGTTTTAACTTTATTCAAGTTTATGTTCTTTTAAGTTTCAACTTTATAATTTTACTCAACTTTATTCAAGTTCTAACTTCAACTCAAGTTATAACTCAAATTCAACTCAAAAACTACACTCAAGTTACACTCTAAATTCTAATTATTCCTTCTCAGTGGATACAACTCCCTCTTCAAGTTTAAGAACTTTTTTGATAAGTTAATATGATGTTCGAAATTTATTGCCAAATTTTCATCATATTCACTTCGTGTTTTAGTTTTCAATATATTCTTTTCAATCTGATATTTCGTAACATTATAAAACTTAATAACAAAAATATATATTTTTCTTACCACATAATTCCCAATAATTAATCCAATTTGATTTGGTTCCTTTTGTTGACATATATTGTTTTAGAAAGAATATCCTCATTTGGACGATGAGGATTTATATCGGCACGCGAGGTTAGTGACTTCAGCTGTGATTGCAAAAGTCCATACAATAGATTGGACAGTGGAGCTCCTCAAAACTGACACATTACTTGCCGGCATGCGCGGTAATTGGTAAGAATACATAAAAAAAAACTCAACTCAAAAGTAATCGTATGTAATATGTGGTCCGAATTTCCTCTTAATTATTAATATATTACCCGTATACAAGACGTTCATACCTCGCACCATATGTCTTAAAATTGAGGGCGTTTTGTTCGTGTGTGGCTGATCTTGTATTAAAAACTGGTCTATTTGATCTGATGGAGATGTAGAGTGAAATAATGAACCATTTTTGTCTAAAAGTAGAAAGATTTCGCATTTTATTTAAAATAAAAAAATGAGAATTTAATGATACCTATAGTATTCCTAAATTTGGTCATTTATGTATAGAAGTACCAGACCTCAAAATATATACTTGGTTCAATCACAAAATTATGGAAGGCAATATCATCCTTTGTATTTTCAAATTTATCATTTTAATTGAATTTTTAATGTTGTAATTTCCTAAAGTGGACTTATTTTTATTTTTTTTGTAATTTATCATCTCCTGTCTATCATCTGGCCCTAGCTGTTTGTAATATGAAAATCCTTATTAGCTAAGGAAATAATATAATATTATCTTGTAATACAAAACTGCACAATTTTAATTTATTCTGTCTAAATTTAGTGTCTTAATTGGTGTCTAACTAATCATATCATGTTACGTTACGTAAAAAATTTAAATTGCTTTTTAATAAAATCTTTTTGTGCTTATCATTGTATGATGTGGTGTTATTTAATTAGTTGGATACCAATTGAGATACCAAAAATTAAACAGAAGATGTAGATACCCTATTAATGATACCCAACTAGATAAATTTCTGATTTAGTTATGCATCTTACATACATTACAAAAATAATGAGTAAGAATCTAAACACATGCACTTATTTATCTATTTTTTATTTTTCGTACATAACTATTGTATACTTTCAGGTACGGATTTCTTGGAAAGAAATTCAAGGACACATTTGGGCATGTTGGAGGATCCATCTTGGGAGGCCTAGTAGGCCTTAAAAAGCCGAATAATCATGGTGTCCCTTATTCATTAACTGAAGAATTTGTTAGCGTTTACAGAATGCACGCACTTCTTCCTGATGACCTGCAAGTTAGGGACATTTCTGTCAAATCAGAGCCTAACAAATCTCCACCTTTAATTAAAAGGTATGTAGTTACTCACTTAAGATTAATATATTTGTGATCTATTAGCTAGAATTTTCTTGGTTTTGATTGCTATCCATATCAGTCCCATTATGATCACCTTTAAATAAATTTGATGGATTTGAAATAATATAGCATTTTGTTTGGAACATTTCACGAATGTGCAAAATTACATTATTACTACAAAATTACGTAGTAATTGCAACATGCTTAGTAAGATTATGCTGCGTCTTAACTCACCCGTTAGCTCAACAAAGCAGGTTTGATATACTATTGAGTGGTTAAGCTTAGTGAGCAAAAGTTTAGTTGACAAACAAAAGATTAATTCCTAAATAATCATGTATTTTCACAGGATTCCGATGAAGAATTTGGTTGGTCAAGAAGGTGAAAAGAACATATCACAAATTGGGTTTACAAGGCTATTTGTTTCAATGGGACATCAAGCTTGTGGAGCCTTAGAGCTTTGGAACTATCCATTATGGTTCAGAGATCTCATACCTCAAGACCCAAATGGCAGAGACAGGCCTGATCACGTGGATCTGCCGGCTCTTGAAGGTAATTTAGCATACGTGTCATATGTATGTATAAACATATGTACAAATACATATAATATATATATATATATATATATATATATATATATATAGTGTGTGTGTGTGTGTGTGTGTATTAGCTTATTTACTTTCTCTTTCCTTACCATTCGTTAGATTGATATCTTTTGTCAAAAATTAGTGTGAAAATGACTAGCTTGGCTGCATGCAGTTTATAGGGATAGAGAAAGGAGTGTCGCTAGGTACAATGAGTTCAGGAGAGCATTACTGCTTATACCCATCAAGAAATGGGAAGATCTGACGGATGATGATGAAGCAATTGAGATTCTCAAGGAAGTGTACGGTGATGATGTTGAAGAGCTTGATATTCTAGTGGGACTCATGGCAGAGAAGAAGATCAAAGGATTTGCCATTAGCGAAACTGCTTTTATCATATTCCTAGTAATGGCATCCAGGTAATTGTCTCTGTTCTTGCCTCCAATAGATTTTTATCTTGTTTTGTTTTTTTAATTTCAATTTGCAAGCTATACGTAGCATTTTATTAGAGGATCCTTGTTTGTTAACCGCTAATTAGGTTATATTGTTCGTACTTCATTAATAGAAACAATGCGGTACATGTGCTTTACTTGTTTAATCTATGAATAGAAGCAGTTTGAGACACGTGCGCTAAACTTTTTTAACATGAATATTCATAGATCAGACTGTTAAAAAATTAGTTAAATAATTAAAATAACAGTTTGTACGTATGTGTAGTGAAAAGAACAAATCCTTTCATAAAAATTTCCTTATGTATATGTATGTATATATATTGATGAATAATATATAGTTCTCACATTATGAGTTGTGCTTATATATGCAGGAGGTTGGAAGCAGATAGGTTCTTCACGAGCTATTTTAATGAGGAGACATACACAAAGAAAGGATTTGAATGGGTGAACAAAACTGAGAGCTTGAAAGATGTGATTGACCGTCATTATCCCAAAATGACAGAGAAATGGATGAATAGTAGCAGTGCCTTCTCAGTTTGGGATTCACCTCCAACTCCTGCCAATCCCATCCCTCTCTATCTTCGCATTCCCTCTTGAACAAACATTATATATAATGCTGCTCTCCCTCTAAGAAGAGCAATAGATATTAAATAAAAATAAGGCTTGGTGTACTTAAATTGTGTAATATAAGTTGGAAAAATACACTTTATTTTTAATCCTTACATGTACCTTATTCATTACCTTTTCTCACGTATTTAATCTTGAAGGTGTAGTAATATGAAAAGTTCTTGTTGTATTATATATGGTCGTCACCAGCTAGGCATGTGAAAACACACCGGTGAGGGACAACATATTTAGCGACGATATAACAGAATTTAGCGACGACATGCGTAGGTCAATGATAAAACATGGATCAAGGAATATTGTGGGCCTCAGTTTCAGCGACGGCGAGCCAAAAACAGTTCATGTTACAAAAGGAGGGGAAATAACGCGCTAAAAATCATTTTTAGTGACGATATGTATCGTTGTTATATATTTAACCCTAAAAAATGGTGGAAAATAATGGTTTTGTCGCTAAAATTAACTTATATCGATGACATTAGTTGTCACTAAGTCTGTACTGGCCAACTTGGGCGAGCGGAAATTATAACTTTCTATAGGACGACTTGATCTAATAAGCCATTACTACTTAATTTTCATAGCATAAAAATAAAACACACACACATATATATACACTTAAGAGAATGTATTAAGAGAAATTTTACTATAATTTTTCCCCCAAAATATTAACGTTAAAATACATAGTTAAAAGTTTGAACATCAAAATAAAAATTGTAAACACTTTTTAGCATGGAACATTTTGCGTTACAATAATCTCTTGTTGTTAGAACCTTTAGTTGATAGTTCTTATCTTGGAACTTATTTTTCTTAGTTAAGGGTCCATCTCCTTTTTCTTTAACTTGATCAATTCTAACAAACGAGAGAGGTTTTTATTGAGCTCGTAAAATACTTGTCGCAAAACTTGGAAACATCGTATTAAATAAACATTTTAAATACACCATTTTTTATTAATAAACTATCTTAAACATTTATTATAGAAAAAATTTTGTCTAGAAACTTATTTTCAAGGAAAATCCTTTAAAATAGAAATAAAGGAAATTAAAACACGTAATTCCATAATTAGGTAATTTGGGCCAATTTCTCAACTTACTTAATTATTTAGATAGCTACCGAATTCTTACTTAGATAGGATCATGCCCGTTTCTTTGTATCTTTAACTACTAAATAAATCCACTTAAATATTACAATCCCAAAACAATGAGCATAATGTCAAAATAAACTTTTAAAAGTAGTTTATGCGGAAGCATTCAACGACTTAGCCCATCACCCTTATACCACATACGCTACCATACCGGTTCGTCCATCTACGTCCTACTATTAGATTAGTGGTCGTTTACCTTGATCTACATTACAAACCAATATAGAATATAGTGAGCTAACAATCAGCAAGTATTGAAAAAAAAATATTTAATTATAAAATAATATTTCACACACAATATAATTTCACCAATACTAGGATTTAATTAGTATAAGAGTTTATTATTTTTTATTATACCATTCAAGATTATAAGAATAACTTCTTAATTACAATCTCTTGGTACAAGGAAACACCTTTTGATTTCAATTAAAATGGCGAATTCTATTTTCTGTGAATTTGGGTTGATTTGAGATTGCGGCTGAGCTCAGAAAATTTAGCCGAGTTGCTTATATACCGCGTTGAGAGAGATCAAGCTACTTGTAGTTTAAAATTTGGAATTACAGATGTTAGATAATTTCCTGGTGTATGATCTTATGAGGAATTAAATTATTTTAAAATTTGATTTGATTATGTTTGTTATCGAACTTCCAATTTCAAAAGGATTGAAATACCCTCTTTCGTTTCACATGATTAGCATATATATATATATATATATATAGTATAGTCAGTATTTTTTTTTTAATTTTTTTTTTTTTGCGCCTTGTGAAGGTATTAAGGAAGAATTGAAGGTGATGCTATTTGCTTGCTTTTTTTATTCTTCTTCTTATTTATTTATTTATTATTTTCATCTTCTTTTCTTGATTGCTTGTTCATGGGTATGGTGCTGTCTGTATGACACTGTCTTCGGATCATAGGCACGTAATTCCATCTTCTTTTTCTACAATCGTTAGGCTCAAAAATCCGTAGGCCGAAATTTTGACCGTTGAAATACTGGTTTGATCGTCTTCTATTTTGTTGCAACGCATTGATTGAGTGGGCAAGAATTTGACTAAGACTCTCTTTATTTCGCTGATTTGAGTTTAAAATTTAAATTTTGTTACAGTAAAAAGTTCTCAGGAACAGTCACATCTAATTTTTTTACTATAATAAAAGCTCTCATATAACGTTACATCTCAACTCGAATTAAAAACTCGAATCAACAAATTAAATGAGTCCTAATTCTTTACCTGATTTCAACATGTGATCAAATTGTGAGCCGGCGGCGGACTATCCTCATTCCGTTGGTATTGGGCCCATTTGGAATACTTTTGTGACCACTGTAAATTTCGGCCATGTTCACTTTACAAATTTGAGTTTTTAATTATGAGATATGATATTTTTTGAAAGTTTTTAACTGTAATAAAAAATGTTAGATGTGATATTTTTTGATAACTTTTAACTCTAAAAACTTGATATTTAAATCAATAAAATGAACGAGATCTTACTGCTGCTAATCTTGAGAAAATTGAATTGTCTTGTGGTAACCTTCTTTTTCTCTTATTTTATTTTATTATTTATTATTTTCACATAAAGTTTGATGAATTTTTTTTTTTTTTTTTTATTTGAGTCCTAAATACCGAAACTCAAGGACTCTCAGCATGCTAACGTGCAACATGCCATTTTTTTTATAAATAGTAAAAAATAGGCTAATATGAAAAACTTAAGAAAGTATATAGGTCAATTTTTAGTTATAGAAATTAATAAGTCATAACTTGTAAAATTATGGTTCATAATCAGATAAGTTATGGATAAACTTGTCAAGTTATGGTTCATAATCAGACAAATCATAGACAATTATGGATAATAACTTATCAAGTTATGGCTCATAACCAGACAAATTATAGACAAGTTCATAATCAGATAAGTTATGGATAAACTTGTCAAGTTATGGTTCATAATCAGACAAATCATAGACAATTATGGATAATAACTTATCAAGTTATGGCTCATAACCAGATAAATTATAGACAAAAACAGTAATTTAGCCTATTTATTAACTTATATAAACTATTAGTCTATTAATTTTAATTTATTTTTAAGTCTTTGTCTATTTTTCTGTTTCTCTCTCCTTTTTTTTAGTCCACCAAGGCATTAATTTTTCTTTTGGGCCACAAATATCCTGGCCCAATTGCATCGTTTCACATACTCTGCATGAGTTTAACAAGCGGCGTACTTTTCTTATTTTCTATATTAATATATATATAATATATATATATATATATATAGGGAAATAGTAAAAAATAGGCCAATATGAAAAGTTTAAAAACATATATAGACCAATTTTTAGTTATAGAAATTAATAGGCCATAACTTGTCAAGTTATGGTTCATAACCAGATAAGTTATGGACAAACTTATCAAGTTATGGTTCATAACCGGACAAGTTATGGACAATTATGAATAATAACTTGTCAAGTTATGGTTCATAACCAGACAAGTTATAGACGAAAATAATAATTTGGCCTATTTATTAACTTATGTAAACTATTGGCCTATTAATTTTAATTCATCCCAAATTTTAACCTATTTTCCTCTTTCTCCCATATATATATGTAAAGTTTTTAAATCGACTATTTACTGGATTGAAATGACTGTTATATAATTTAGTATAAATTATATATATTTATAAGTAAAGATATACAATTAAATATAAGTTTTATATATTTACATGTTGTACAATTCAGAATATATTTTGTACAATTTAGTATATGAAAATTATAGAATTATAAAGATGTATAAATTATATAATAAGTTATACAATTCATCATATATTTTATATACTACATACAATTTAATATAAATCTTGTATAATGTTTTTAGTGCCTGCCGGAAGACATATATATATATATATATATATATATTATTTTTATCACAGCCAAGTATTCAGCTCTTTCTTGTCCTTTGTGCAATTTTTTTACCGTAACAACCAAACGCTTTATTTTGGCAAAATACCAAATCCCACACAAATGTATAGGATATAAAATCTTTAGTTTGTATAATCACTTTCGACTTTTGTAGGCTTGTAAAATAAACTTTACAAACCCAAATCTCAATTACAACCAAAAAATCATTTTTTGCACAAATGTATAAGATTATTGAATCCTGGGTTTGTATAATCACATTCGACTTCTATAGACTAGTAAAATAAACGTTACGAATCCAAGTCTCAAGTACAGCCAAAGGTTTTTTTTTTTCTTTTTTCTTTGGCAATTAATAAGCCCCACACCGTTAGGTGTCTATAGGACCCTTCTTTTGTCACCAACAAATCCCACACCCGTAGGTGTCAATGAGATTTCTTCTACAACCCTACATCCTAAAGTGGCTCTAGGGTTTTGCTTTTATATGACGCTTGCATCAAAACAATCACACAATAAAGAAAAAAAAAATTAGTAAGGGAATAAATGCACATATTTAATGATGACAATAGCAGTTGCTAAAGATGAAAACGATAAGTTTTTACCGACAACAATGTTGTCGCTAAAACGTCTATAAACTAACTTAATTTTGAAAAATTTTGGAAGTTTTAGCGCGATAATTTTGAAACTGTCATCGCCTAAAGTCTTTGTTGGCGTCATTTCCACCGCTTTGTTTCTAAATTTTGAGTGACGACGTGTCGTGACTAAAAAATTTTAATGATAAATTTTTAACGATGACATGTGACATCAAAATTATGATAGTGACAATGACACGAGTTTTAGTGACAATTTATGTCGTTGTTAAAGGCTTCGTTTCTTGTAGTTTTGGTGCGACAATATGTCGAACTTTATGCATGAATAAATTAATCCCAACACAATATCAGAGCTATGCGTAAGAAATCGAGAATATATGTATATATATATATATATATATATGCTTCAAACTAAAATTTCAATTTGAAACAGTGTTAGCAAACAACAATTTCAATTTGCCAGAGTTAGAATAATAGAGAAAAAAATTCTTCAGGATGGAGCAATCTTATCTTCTTTTTTTTTTTAATCTTTTTTTGAAGGTGCAATCTTATTCTTTGGCTATAATTTTATTATTACAAGAAAACGAACAAGTGAACAGACATATATACCTTTTTTGAGCGGGATGAAAATTGATATCAATCTTAAACGTTGCACGTGAATCTTATCCATAAGTACGGTTGCATTAGATGATTAATTTTTTTTATTTTCATAATTGGATAGTTATTACAATATTTAGGTACGGTCCTTTGTTTTATTTTTTTCCTAATTAGGTTGGAAAGAGAGACACTAATGGGATGTTTATTTTCTATATTCATTTCTGATTTTGAATCATGATTCATGATTTTTTACAGTACTTTTCTCTCATAAAAAACACACGTAAAATAAGAATAGTTTTAAATCATGATTCTAAATTCATGAACCAAATGTCCACTAAAACTCGAGTATTATCAACCCTACGTACAATATGAACTGTATGGCTCTTGAAGGGAATCTAAGGTCGTGTATGGAATTGATTCCGCTTTTATTTTTTATGTTTTTGGAGAAATAAAAAATGAAAACGTTTTTAAAATGGTGTTTTGCGCAATAAAGACAAAAAACAGAAATGAAATTTTTTTTTTAGTTTAGTGTAAAACGAGAGAGAAATGAAAAATGACTTTTAGTCGTTTTTCGTTTCATGTTTTCCTTTTCTCATCTCTCGAGCAGAGAGAGAAAGACATTAATGACTTTTTTTATACTGAAAATAATCTCTTGATAAAACTACCAAACACAATTTTAAAAATGATTTATGTCTGAAATTAAAAACGTTTTCATTTTCATTTTCATACAAAAAAATAAAATCATTTTAAAACAAGTTCTAAACGCACTTTAAGGGCCGTAGTTTTTTTTTTTTACTGCATATTTTTGGCTTAGGCCTCGTTCACTTCACCGATTCGAGTTTTTAGTTTTAAGTTTCTACAGTAAAAAGCTCTCAGAAAATATCACATCAAAATTTTTTGCTACAGTAAAAAGCTCTCAGAAAATGTCACATCTCAACTCGAATCGAAAACTCGAATCCGCGAAGTGAACGAGGCCTTAGTGTGATCATTGACCAGGATGCTTCCTTCCACAGTTGGAATAAGGTGTGGCTATAAGCATTCTTCTGTTGTTGACCATTCCCTCTTTTTGGCTCTTTCTATTGCGGTTATTGATACCAGGGCCTCCCTTCCTCTTATTTCCATGTCCTTTCTGATTCAGATTCTGGCATCCCCTACTATTTTCTCCAAAAGATTTCTCTTGATTCTCACTCTTGCAAGCCTCATAAAGCTTGGCCCGTTCCTCATTCGCCTTAGCTAGGCGAAATTAGCTCTAAAAGCTCGGTCAAGGCAATCGGCCACAGTGTTAGGTGGAGCATTACCACTGCCTATCTATAGGGTTAGCTCTGCACGAAACATGTTCATCATATATCGTACTCTCTTCAATTCATTCGGTACTTGATCAAGGCAAAGTCGAGCTAGCTAGTCGAACTTGTCGATTGCCTCTGTCATACTCATGTTACCTTTGAAGTATTATTCATCTCTGTTATCATGTTGATTCTCATGCCCAAGACCGCGTTAATTATGCTTAGGTCCTGTCCTTGGCCATGTGAATGAGTCCCTCTACTTCTGCTTCCTTCTATAATTTTGTTTGAGTCTAGAAAACAAGCCATGTTCCATCGCAAGAAAGACGAGAAATTAGTGGTTATCATACTAAGTCCAATTAAAAAGATCTATAATTCTATTATGCATCTACTTGTATTGGGTTTCTTATAACATGTTATTATGCTAATGTCACAAAAATCTCTATTATATTATCAACTAAATTGTAACATGGGAAGGTCTTACTTGTAGACGTTGTCAAAGTCAACACGGGAGCATATGTGGTAGGTACTAGGTTAACCTTTCTATTACCACTCCGTAACGACCTGATGTGACAAGTTATTACTACTTAATTTTCATATTATAAACACGAGACAAATATATATATATATATATATATTTAAGAGAAATTTTGCGATAATTTTTTTCCTAAAAACACTAAGGTTAAAATACATAATTAAAAGTTTGAACATCAAAATAAAAATTGAAAACACTTTTCAGCATGGAATTTTTTATGTTACAATAATCTCTTGTTGTTAGAACTTTTAGTTGATAGCTCCTATCTTGATCAGTTCTAAAAAGCGAGAGAGGTTTTATGTAAAAGACTTGTTGCAAATTTTGGAAACATCAACTTATATAAGCATTTCAAATACGCCATTTTTATCAATAAACTCGCTTAATTAAACATTTAGCGTATGTATGGTTTGAGGATTCTCTAAAGGTTTGAACTATGGTTTGGGTTCAAGTCAGAGTTAATTTGCAAAAAGTAAAAAGTAGTTTGAATGTAGTCCAACAAAACTAATATTTAGTTTAAAATGAAAAGATTCAACGTTTAAATTCTGATGCGATGTTGTAATCATGTTGAACCCTAAAAAATAAAACCACCCCTCCCTTTGGTTTTGGCAGGTTTGAACCCCTGGTTTGAACCTAAAGATTCATGGTTTGAACTCAAAGTTCAAACCCCACAATTTAAATGCCACATGGTTCAAACCACCATAATTTGAACCCTCACACCAAATAAATCCTTACAATAGAAAATATTTTGTTTGGAAAGTTATTTTCAAGAAAACCATTTAAAATAGAAATAAAGAATATTAAAGCAATAATTTAATAATTTGGCAATTTGGACCGATTTCCCAGCGTACTTAATTCCTTAGATAGTTATCGGATACTTAATTAGATAGCTTTATACCACTTTTGTATTATATTTAGCTACTTAGAAAATCCACTTAAATATTACAATCCCAAAATAATAAGCATAATCTCAAAATAAACGTTTAAAAGTAGTGTGTGCGGAAGCATACAACGACTCGATCCATCATCCTTGTACCACTTACAACACTTGTCAGTCCGTCCATCCACGTCCTACTCTTGGATTAGCAGCCATTTTTTCTAGATCTACAACACAAACTAATATAGTGAGCTAACATTTAGCAAGTAAAAGTTAAGAACTCACATAAAATAGCATATGTAATTTCATACATAGATGCTTGTAAAACATGTTTTGAAAACCATGGATTTTTGCCCGGCCAACGTACCTTGTGCACAACCAGTAGATGAATGGGGGAGCGACCCTTACCAATTCGGCGTGTGGTACCATAGCATAATATGAACACGTAGAAACCTCTGTCTCGGTTCATAACATGAACGTAGAGAGACCTTGGTCTCGGTATGACGCTTAAGAAAAAAATTTCATGCATTGTATTAAAATCATGATAAGAGAGCATATCTCTTCAAATGAACTTGAAAGTCGAGCAGCATAATTGAGTAATAAAAATAGACATAAACAAGTACATAACATTATCAAGAATTTTTATAGTATATTTATACACACATTATAAATATATTTTATACTTGTGTTGTAGGTGAGTATTTGTACTTATCTTTCTTGAAGAAAATCTACTCTTGAACAAAATAAGAATCGAGATCTTCAGTCTTACAACGTATGTAGCCCTGTTATTACATTCAAAGTAATTAGTTTTGAGCCTTTACTTTTGAAGAACACGCATGTTTGAAAACACATGTGTCGGGTCTATGAACCGGTTGCAACCTATGGAATGATTTCATTTCCAGGAGTTTAAGAAATGATGAAAGTCAACTATTAGACGTCCACCATCTAGATTAGAATTTTGAAAGAAGGGTGTTGTGTTTAACTTCTTAAAGGGGCTATTCAAAAAGTTGATTTTGATATTTTGTGATGGGATTAAAGCAAGTAACTAATAATAAATAGTCTCTAGTTGAACTAGTTATGTGAGCCTATCAATTTCTTTTACTTGTATAAGTTGAGCTTAGAGCTTGCTTTCAGAATAGCCCCTTTAAGAAGTTAAACCCAACACTTTTTTTTCAAAATTCTGAATTCAACACGCAAAATCCTAATGTACATATCTTTTTTAGTCATCTCTCATTATAAATCTACCTAATAATAAACTTTTCTTAAGATCTTCATGCATAAACATTTAACATGCAAACTTTTATGTTTAAAATTAACATGCAAACACTTAAATCAACATCCTATTTCAACTTTTATGTTGTCGCCAAAGCTATTTTTGTGATGATGATACGAGTTTAAGCGACAACTTCTGTATTTGTTAAAGGCCTCGTTTCTTGTAGTTTATTCACCGCTCCACCGGAAATTATGGAAAGGAAGAAAATAAAAAAAGAAATCAAAAAAGAAAAGAGACGGAAAAGTAATAAAAAAATAAGTAAAGTAAATAAAGAAGTAGAATAGCCCAGATTCTAAATGAATGAAAACTGAATTGGTCCTAGTTACTCTTCGGAACGGAGTGGAAGAAGGGAAGAGGTTCTCGAACAAGGAAATTTGGTGTGACAATATGCTAGAACTTTTCGCATGAATAAATTAATCCCAACACAATATCAGAGCTATTCGTAAGCAATCGAGAATATATGTGTGATTCAAACTAAAACATCAATTTGAAACAGTGTCTTTCAATAGCCATCTATACATGTATGTATATAATTTTTTAATAAACATTTACATATATCTTCGCAATTCACATGTTTAAGCAATAGAGAATATCTCGAGGAAAAAAAAGCAATCGAGAATATATATAGTTATATATATATACACATATACACACACGTCCGTTAAACTAATTCTTTTATGCTGCAGGGAATATTCCTGGCACCCTATCAAGAAACACAATAATTTGTGAAATTTTACATTAAAATTTACAAATTTAAACGATAAAATTGTGTAAAAGTTACAATAAATTGTGAAAATTTGAATTTTACGTAATTTACGTTAGAATTTAAAAACTTGAACGATTCATCATAAAATTTAAAATTTTATAAATTTCTTACTCTATTTTGTAACTTTATAGTTTGAGTTGCAAATTCTAACATAAAATTTTACAAATTATCATATCTCCCAATACAGTACTTGAAAAAAATGTCCCATGATGCTCATCAACAAACACAATCATATGTCTGGATTTGAATACTTTCAAACTGGGATGTCGATTTGGCACAGTGTGTTTCGATAGTCATCTATGGGTCCGTTTAGGTTGTTGATGTTAGGACTGCTATGCTCTTACTTAGTTGGCAATTTTTGTTGAAATTTGGTAGTATGAATTCAAAGAAACAAGTTTTTCTTTTTTGGGTTAGTTGCATCAAATTTGGTATGATCCTCCAGTTTTGGATTGATTGGTGGCTGATTTGGTTGACTCGGCTGGTTGATTGGAGTTATCTCTGGAAAGAATCTGTGGTGATTATTTTGCTATTAATGAGGTTGATCTGTGAGATTGCAGAGAGGAGGGTTTTGTAGTTTTCGGAGTAGGAGAGTTTTAATGTTATGGTTTTGACACTGTGCAGAACATTCTGAATGTTGAAGGTCTATGATAGATTTGTTGTTTTGAGAGGAAAATCTTGCAGACTATCCTTATGGTGCATGTCAATACTTGACTGTGAAGCGATGTTACAAAGTCGAGTGGTGCCCGCTGGACAAGTCCTCTGAGGAGACTTAACACAACGGCGATACGGTCAAGGAAGGAGTGTTAAGTGTGTAAGACCGTTATTGGTGTTTGTAATCTTTCAATCTTAGTTGATTGTTTACTGTCTGGGCGTGGCGTCGCAGATGTAGGTGTGTGCACCAAACTGCGATATCAATTTCTTGTGTCTCTTTTGTTTCTGCATTGCTTCTCTGCACAATTATATACTGGTTACTCAATTTGAAACACTTAACATATCCTTAGTGTTTCAACTAGTGTTGTAACACTATTTGTGACACTAGGATAAAAACAGACCTTTCAGCTGATTCGAGTTTTTAATTCGAGTTGAGATGTGACTTTATGTGAGAGATTTTTACTGTAGCAAAAAAAGTTAGATGTGATTGTTTCTAAGAGCTTTTTACTGTAACAAAACTCGAATTCTAAACTCGAATCGGTAAAATGAACGAGACCTAATTTTTTTAATAGACATTTAAATATATCTTCGCGTTTCACATTTTTAAGCAATCGGAATATATATGTGTGTGTATATATATATACACACACATACACACCCACGTTCACTAACGAGATGCTCATCAACAAACACAATCATTTGTCAGGATTTGAATACTTTCAAACTGGAATATAAATTTAAAGCAGTATGTTTCAATAGTCATCTATATAATATATATATATATATATATAATATTTTGAATAGATATTTGATACTATCTTTCCATTTCACATGTTACATCATCAACGATCTAAATTTAAAATCCAAAAATATCTAATAAAAAAGGATGAAGGGATCATATACTCTTGGTCACAATGGGTACGTGCATCTAGAGCCCAAAAAATGATTTAAAGGGAAAAAAATTTAAAAAAATTTCCATATTTTATAAATAAAATAGATTTTAATACTAGTTACCATAAAAAAATGATTAAAATATTAATATTAAAATGAGAGAATCATTTATACTACAAAAATAAATAACATGAGTACATATGTATATATATATATATGCTTCAAACTCCGATATCGATTTGAAAAAGTCGTGTGTTTTCAATAGTCAACTATACACATATATATATATAATTATTTTAATATATCTTCCTATTTCACATGTCTATCGGGAATATATATATATTAATGTATGTATATGTATATACAATTTTTTAGTAGACATTTAAATATTATATATGTGTATGTATATGTATATACAATTTTTTAGTAGAGATTTAAATATTATCTTCGCATCACATGTTTACGGAATCGATGATATATATATTATATATATATATAATATAATTTTTTTAATAGATATTTAAACATATCTTTGCATTTAAACATATCTTCGCATTTCACATGTTTAAGCAATCGAGAATATATTATCTATTAAAAATGCGAAGATATGTTAAATATCTATTAAAAAAATTATATATATATATTTATATATATATATATATATATATATATGACACACACGTTCACTCACGTGATGCTTATCAACAAACACAATCATATGTCAGGATTTGAATACTTTTAAATTGGAATATCAATTTGAAGCAGTATGTTTCAATAGTCATATATATATATATATAATATTTTGAATAGATATTTAAATATTATCTTCGCATGCCACTTGTTACATCATTAACGATCTAAATTTAAAATCCAAAAATATCTAATAAAAAAGGATGAAGGGATCATATGCTCTTGGTCACGATGGGTACCTGCATCTAGAGCCCAAAAAGCCTAATTACTGCCTTGGAAGTAATTACATAAAATACCTATAAAATGTCTGTTATTGAAGCCTAATTTTAAAAATATAGACTAATACACAATATTACAAAAATTCCTATTTAATTTTTCTAAGGCATTTGTTACACGCAAGTTACACACAAACTTATTCCTAATGTATATGGTAGGAGCACATTTGTTACACCCAAAGTTTATTTATTTAGTTTTCTCAGTATACATCTCAATATAAAGCATTTATCTTTCTTTTACGATCCAAATGTGCATTTTTGGCTTTTCAACTTCCCTCAATTAATAACCTAGAGCCTCACAAATGCATCGCTAATTTGACATATGATATAGATATACTTAGTGGTAAAATTGGCGCAAAAAATAGCAAAACTAAATTTTACCATTTGAATGCTATTGATTGTTATTGGTTATTGTAATGATTTTGCTATTCAATCATTAAATATTGATATTTTTAAGTTATTTTAAATTTAGAATTTTACTTATCACTCGCTTTCGTATAAGATTATTTTAAATATAGTATTGGCATTAACATTTTCATTGAGGATGACAAATAATTATTGACATCGATCTTTGCATTAAGATGGTAATACAATCGTCAATTTCAATGCTATCTGACAATAAATTGTGTGTAAATGACATATATTTGACGTGTTATTTTATATTTTAACTTCAATAAATAATGCTTTTTTTTAACAAAAAATTTTCATTTAATAATTAAGTCAATACATACTCTAAAATAGTCGCAAATAACCACCAAATACAAGGATATTCTACCACAATCAAAAAATGAATCCACTAATAAAGACAAATGAGACACAGAAGTGAATAAGAAAATGAGCTAGCATTTGACTAGCACTCAAAACGTTAATATGTACCTATTCGGTTAGATTTGTGCTATGATTCGAATAATGATTTGTGGTTCAGTATAATATTTTCTCTCACAAAAAATACACGTAAATTGAGAATGATTTTGAATTATGATTCTGAATCTACAAACCAAACATCCACTTCAAGCATCAAAACCAATGACCACTTCACACGTACCCAATAAATAAGGCATGTATACGTACATACAAAATATAAAATATATATACATACATATACACACACAAATACGTTTTTGCTTAGTCCATCCAGAAACGGTTAATTTGACATAATCTGCTAAAAAATAACATTAATGGAATGTAATATTGACGTTAGAGAAGCGCAATATATAGTCAATATTATGTTCAACGATTATCATTTTATGTCTAACGTTAACGTTATGTTTAATGACTTAACATATTAAGTTGTTACTTGGAGGGATCACGACAACATCTTATATAAATATTTCATAAAATCATGTAGTTAAGTGACGCTAATTTTGGGACACTATAATTAACACTGCACTCATGAAAAGCTTTAGAATCATAGAAAAAGTTGATACATATTGGTGAAAAAAAAAATGAAAATAAGCTATTTTGAAGTACCATTGTTAATCATGATCTTTGTAGAGAAACTTCGAAGAGTAATAATTTATATTCTAGCCATCCAAAACTTCATAACTAAATTGAACTTACAATAATCCTTAATGCATATTATGATTCGTTCACTATATATATAATCCTCAAAAATAATTTTATAATTTCTCCAGTGGAGTTGCTGGGCGTCGTAGGTGAAGAAGCTAACTAATCCAACAATGGTGCCGCTAGTGCCATCTAGAAATCATTGCGCTGTTGTCGTTCGACAGCGATCGTGAGAGAGTGAGCGAGTGAGCCATGAGGGGAAGAGAGAGAGCGACACAGTAAAGTGAGAAGAAGGCAACATAGAGAGAGAGAGAGAGAGAGAGAGAGAGAGAGAGAGAGAGAGAGAGAGAGAGAGAGAGCTATGCGGCTGATTAAGGGAGGAGAGAGAAAACAGTGGAAAAAAATTTTGTAGGCTAGGGTTTCCATAACTGTATCACATGTGGGGGTATTTTAGATTTTTTAGTACCTTATAAAATCATATTTATATTCAATATGCTATTTATTTCACTTTCCAAAAGTTTCTGCCATTATTTTTAATTATCCTTAAAGATTATGTCATTTGCTTCATTCTCCCATATATATATATAATCCTCCAAAATAATTTTGGAATTTCTCAACCTTTAACCCAAAATATGAATATATATTCTTTTCCAAATAATCCAAGTTTCATGAAAATTCAATTCTGTTACACATATAATATATATATATATATATATATATATTAAGCAGGGCCATTTTTGTCCTTTCACTTCTCTTTTTTTTTTCTTTTCCTTTTTCTTTTTTGTGCTGGCCGGGTACCAATAATGTCTATAAAATGGTAAAATAGATTTATTTGACTTGAGATCAACTCAAACAACAAAGACTTGTAGCAGCAAAGACCAAGATAGATTGCAATGTTGTCAACGCTCAAAAATCTCTTGCACAGAATTCTGTACCGCCTCATCGATCCAGACTTCCATGGAGTCATCAATAAGATGTCGCTCATTGATGTCTTAATTTTCCTTGTAATTAATCCTCCACTTATTATTATATATTACATAAATATCTCTATTTGCTTTCATATTTACTCATTTCATCCGTACTATGCTCAAATAAAGTTTTGAGTTCTAAACTCCTTATTAATTAGTACTACTTTGTGTTTGTTTTCAATATATACATATATAAAGATCGTACACACCATTGATAAGTTGGGAATATGGCACCGTTTGCCTGTTATTTTGGGGATAGCATATCTGGGTTTCCGCCGCCACCTTCATCAGCAGTACAACTTGTTCAACGTAGGTGAAACACCGGTCGGCGTCCGGTTTAACCCGACTGATTATCCGTACCGGACGGCTGATGGAAAATATAATGATCCTTTCAATGAAGGTGCTGGCGGCCAGGGAAGTTTCTTCGGCAGGAACGTTCTTCCCGTTGATCAAAAAGATAAGGTACTTTTCTGGTTCTAGTGTTAAAGGTACTTGTTGCATGAATTATACGATTTTAAAATATTAAAAAGATACCATACGGCGTGTTCTTATCCGTTAGCCATACGGTTCGGCAGATAACATTTTTCATATGTTTCAAAAGAAAAGAAGAAGAAGCAGAATCATTTTTCTATTGTTTCATCCCATGCATATATATATTTATATATATATATATATATATATATATGCCCATCATCTTAGAAGTTTTGAAGCCTGAAAAGCTGGTTAATTACTTGTTGAACAGTAAATTTATATTAATTTCCTGGAACTGATTAATATTCATTGATTTGTAGCTATTGACGCCAGATCCAATCGTGGTCGCCGCAAAACTTCTGGTGAGAAGGTCAAATTACAAAGACACTGGAAAACAATTCAACGTCATAGCAGCTTCTTGGATTCAGTTTATGATTCATGATTGGGTCAATCACTTAGAGGATACAAATCAGGTTATTTTTCATCGTGAAAAGCTTCAGATTTTAACCTTAATGGCTGTTGCTTAAAATTCTTCTCATGTGTTAACAAATTTTTTATGTTTTATTTATTTGTTGTCTTTTTTCAAAAAACTATTGAAGATTGAGCTGACAGCTCCAAAAGAAGTTGCGAGTGAGTGCCCCCTCAAGTCTTTCAGGTTCTATCAAACAAAGGAAGTTCCAACTAATTTCTATGAAATCAAAACTGGCTCAAAGAACATTCGGACACCTTGGTGGTAAGAAAGTACTCATATATAATATATATTTATATATACATAATATGCATCAATTTATATTTATATAATATATATTTATATATATCTGCCAAAAGTTTTTTCCCTAATTTTTTTTATTTTTTTATTTTTTTTGTTGTTGTTGCACCATTCTCACAATTACTGCCTCTATTACTGAAAACTAGGAGTTGGATTTTTCCCTCAGTCCATACTCAGATATTATCCTGCTTTCTATTTGTATTCTTTGAGTGTGCAATTGTTATCAGCCCAAGTTCTATGGTGCTATTGTACAATGAGATTTTTGTTTTGTAATTTAACCTTTTACCTTTTTACCCTTTATTTTTTAAATGTTCCCAACGAACCCGGAACACCTATTTTCTAATTTATATATAAGCACACGTAGATATATATGTATATATATTACATATATATGTATACAGACACACATTCATACATACATATATTTATGTGTATATGCATACATATACATATACATAAATATCGTATACATATATACATAAACACACGACGACTCATCATATATATATATTGTTTATATACATGCAAATTACTTAGTGGCCAGGTAAATTTTGGCAGAGAAATAAATATTAGTACTAATAATTACTTGGTTAACTACTTGGATAATTTAACACTTCTCTTGTGATGACAAACAGTTGAAACTCTATCGATATAATTAGTATTCGTTTTGGTGACAGCATGAATGGATATGAGTTTTCTTGCAAAACCAAATTCACACAATTACAAAATGTAAATATTTAATAAATTTTATTTATTTATTTATTTATTTTTGTTAGTCTTGTGGACAACTCTTTTTAGTAGCAAAGATTCTTGCCCAATATTTAATTACATGGCAAAGATATTCAATATATAATCGAGCAAAAAAGGAAAAGGAAAATGATACCTTATATAATTTGACATGTTGGTACGTGGTCATTAAAATGAAGGGATGGAAGCGTCATATATGGAAGCAATCAAGAGAAATTAAAGCAATTGAGAACTTTCAAAGATGGTAAACTCAAGATCTCAGAAGATGGCCTTCTCCTACACGACCAAGACGGAATTCCTTTATCCGGAGATGTGAGTAACATCTGGGCAGGACTCTCAGCACTTCAGGCTCTGTTTGTTAAGGAGCATAACGCTGTTTGTGATGCCCTCAAGGTATGTATTTTGTACTTCTTACGTCTCGTTCCGTTTGATGGTTCAAATTTTTAAATTAGAATTTAGATGTGACTTTATATTAAAGCATTTAACTGTAATAAAAATATTAAATGTGACTTTTTATAAAAACTTTTAACTGTAATAAAATTAGAATTGAAAACTCAAATCGGTACAATGAACGTATGCTTAATGTTATGGTGACTTATATATGAGGGTCGGGTATTACTATTACAATTAATATTATTATAATTGTTTTGAAATTAGGGTTGGGATATTTTACATCTTAATATTAACGGTAAGGTGTATATTCACTGCTAAACTAATTTTGCAACCATATGTATTATTATTAAGTTAATTGACTTTTAAGAATACACATAATTCATATATATATAAATTAGATGGTCGGGTAAGGTGTACAATTACTCCCTCATCTTTGTTAAGTGCATTGATGAAAATGAAAATCCAGTATTTGATGCTAAATCAGATCCTGACTAGGGTAGCACCCGAAAGACTTCCACTCTCCCGCACTAAGATCATCACTCCACTTATTAATAGACAAAGAAAATACAAATATTACAAAAAGGACAAGAAAATGAAAAAAAAAAATTTATAATCGAAAAGACAAAACATCAGAATAGAGAGAAAGCTAAAAGTCGTAAATATTCCTTCTCAGTGGATACAACTCCCTCTTCAAGTTTAAGAACTTTTTTGATAAGCTAATATGAAATTTCGAAATTTTTTGTCAAATTTTCATCATATTCTTCTCAATCTATTCGCAACATTCTAAAACTTAATTACAAAACAATAGATTTTTCTTACCAAATAATTCCCAATAATTAATCCAATCTGATTTGGTTCCTTTGCTGATATATTGTTTTAGAAAGAATATCATCATTTGGACGATGAGGATTTATATCGGCACGCGAGGTTAGTGACTTCAGCCGTGATTGCAAAAGTGCATACAATAGATTGGACAGTGGAGCTCCTCAAAACAGACACATTACTTGCCGGCATGCGCGGTAATTGGTAAGAATACATAAAAAAAAAAAAAAAAAAAAAAAAAAAAAAACCCTCAACTCAAAAGTATTTGTATGTAATATGTGGTCCGAATTTCCTCTTAATTATTACTAGATTACACGTATACAATGAACCATTTTTGTCTTAAAGTAGAAAGATTTCGCATTTGATTTAAAATAAAAAAATGAGAATTTAATGATACCTATAGTATTCCTAAATTTGGTCACTCATGTATAGAAGTACCAGACCTCAAAATATATACTTGGTTCAATCGCAAAATTATGGAAGGCAATATCATCCTTTGTATTTTCAAATTTATCATTTTAATTGAATTTTTAATGTTGTAATTTCCTAAAGTGGACTTATTTTTATTTTTTTTTTGTAATTTATCATCTCCTGTCTATCACCTGGCCCTAGCTGTTTGTAATATGAAAATCCTTATTAGCTAAGCAAATAATATAATATTATCTTGTAATACAAAACTGTACAATTTTAATTTATTATGTCTAAATTTAGTGTATTAATTGGCGTCTAACTAATTATATCATGTTACATTACATGAAAAATTTAAATTGCTTTTTAATGAAATCTTTTTGTGCTTATCATTGTATGATGTGGTGTCATTTAATTAGTTGGATACTAATTGAGATACCAAAAATTAAACAGAAGATGTAGATATCCTATTAGTGATACCCAAGTAGATAAATTTCTGATTTAGTTATGCATCTTACATACATTACAAAAATAATGAGTAAGAATCTAAACACATGCACTTATTTATCTATTTTTTATTTTTCGTACATAACTATTGTATACTTTCAGGTACGGATTTCTTGGAAAGAAATTCAAGGACACATTTGGGCATGTTGGAGGATCCATCTTGGGAGGCCTAGTAGGCCTTAAAAAGCCGAATAATCATGGTGTTCCTTATTCATTAACTGAAGAATTTGTTAGCGTTTACAGAATGCACGCACTTCTTCCTGATGACCTGCAAGTTAGGGACATTTCTGTCAAGTCAGAGTCTAATAAATCTCCACCTTTGATTAAAACGTATGTAGTTACTCACTTAAGATTAATATATTTGTGATTTATTAGCTAGAATTTTCTTCGTTTTGATTGCTATCCATATCAGTCCCATTATCACCTTTAAATAAATTTGATGGATTTGAAATAATATAGCATTTTGTTTGGAACATTTCACGAATGTGCTAAATTACATTATTACTGCAAAATTACGTAATAATTACAACATGCTTAGTAAGATTATGCTACGTCTTAACTCACCCGTTAGCTCAACAAAGCAGGTTTCATATACTATTGGGTGGTTAGGCTTAGTGAGCAAAAGTTTAGTTGACAAACAAAAGATTAATTCCTAAATAATCATGTATTTTCACAGGATTCCGATGAAGAATTTGATTGGTCAAGAAGGTGAAAAGAACATATCACAAATTGGGTTCACAAGGCTATTTGTTTCAATGGGACATCAAGCTTGTGGAGCCTTAGAGCTTTGGAACTATCCATTATGGTTCAGAGATCTCATACCTCAAGACCCAAATGGCAGAGACAGGCCTGATCATGTGGATCTGCCGGCTCTTGAAGGTAATTTAGCATACGTGTCATGTGTATGTATATACATATATACAAATATATATATATATATATATATATATTCGTTAGATTGATATCTTTTGTCAAAAATTAGTGTGAAAATGACTAGCTTGGCCGCATGCAGTTTATAGGGATAGAGAGAGGAGTGTTGCTAGGTACAATGCGTTCAGGAGAGCATTACTGCTTATACCCATCAAGAAATGGGAAGATCTGACGGATGATGATGAAGCAATTAAGATTCTTAAGGAAGTGTACGGTGATGATGTTGAAGAGCTTGATATTCTAGTGGGACTCATGGCAGAGAAGAAGATCAAAGGATTTGCCATTAGCGAAACTGCTTTTGTCATATTCCTACTAATGGCATCCAGGTAATTGTCTTTGTTCTTGCCTCCATTAAATTTCGTTATGTATATGTATGTATATATATTGATGAATAATATGGAGTTCTCACATTATGAGTTGTGCTTATATATGCAGGAGGTTGGAAGCAGATAGGTTCTTCACGAGCTATTTCAATGAGGAGACATACACAAAGAAAGGATTTGAATGGGTGAACAAAACTGAGAGCTTGAAAGATGTAATTGACCGTCATTATCCCAAAATGACAGAGAAATGGATGAATAGTAGCAGTGCCTTCTCAGTTTGGGATTCACCTCCAACTCCTCCCAATCCCATCCCTCTCTATCTTCGCATTCCCACTTGAACACCAATCGAGTTTTTCACAATTATCTTTACATTACATATATAAACAGTTGTGTGTCCTTCATATCCTAGAAGAGCAATGAATAAAATAATGGCATGTCTTCTAGTTCACGAATGTGTTATATGCGACTAAGATTGTCAATTTGTGGATTAGTAGAAATGATTTATCAAGAATAAATGCCTATGAAGAGAAATAATATTTATCACTCAAGCTTATTTAGTTTTGTGTCTTCAATTTTTTCTTTTAGAATTATACGTTTGATCTCATTTACAATAAAAGAAAAATAAGAGCTTTGAATCTTTATGCTCAAAACCATTCCTCTAGTTCTCTATTTTCTTTGCGTACATAAACTAGCAAAAAAGGTGGCGCTTAATAATAGGCCGGCCAAAAACCAATAAGCCAGGTAAATGGGTCGTTCCAGTGTTCATAAAATTAGGTCTCTCCTATTTATTATGATATTGAACGAATAGATGTTGGGCTATTTACAAGAATCCCACAAATCCATGGTTTGTATTGACTTATGCCACAATGAAAAAAAATATATATTTGGACGGAATGTTATGCCATGTTATACCACTATATATAGAGTAAGAAATTGGGCGGTAACTGTCGGTATCCACCAAGATACCTACTTCTAACTGCCAACACCATCGTGATACTGACCTACAATTAACGACTGATATTCACTGTGATACTAGCCAGTAACTACTGACATCGATGGTTGTCTATCTATATCCTGACTTATATCCACCGTGACACCAGCCAAAAAGTACCCCACGACACATCTTAGAATCCATCGAGATACCAATTAGTAACCACTGTGATATCGGCTTGTAACTGTTATCTCACCGGACTACTCGAAAAATCACAAAATCATAAAATGTATAATTTATTCACTAAAATTCCAAAAAAAAAAAAAAAAAAAAAATTTAAAAAAAGCAACAACGAGAAATTTGGCAACGAGAGAAAACATAGAAGACACAACTGAGATATTTTCATTGTTTCTTGCCTTATTGTTCTTCTTCATGGTGAGCCTGAGTTTTTGAAAGAGTGGTAAAATAGAGTAAGCCCCTTAAATTTACTTGATACAGTTGCCTTATTTTTCTCTACAGCTTTGCACTGCAAAATGTTCTTTTGTGTGGCAGATTTCTATCCATCAAGGGTGTTAATGGAATGGATTATCTGGATTAAGGGTCAATTCGTAATCCAATCTATTACTTAATATAAATTGGAAAAAACTCAGTCTGTTACCAATCTATGAGCCTCACAATCCAATACAATAATAATAAAAAAAAAAAAAAAAAAAACAACAACAGATTTTACAGATTGGACTACGCAGATTTACAGATTGGACTGTGTTTTGAACCTTTATAAATTTAAGATTGTTGTTTCTCCTTTCTTTTCATTACTCTCATAAAATTAATTACAAAATTAATTACACAAGCATAACATAAAGTTAAAGTAGTTAACAAAATCCATTTTATTACAACAAACAATTCAAGTCTTCTACAATAAACTAAAATGTAGGATTCAAATCCATCATAACAAATATACTTCAATAACACTCTGAACTTTTTTTGTACTGAACATTTCCATTCTCATTACCATAACAAAGTCTTGATCATTCATCAAAATAGTAACTTTTTTGTACTGTAACATATAAAGCAAATTTTTTGTATTGTAAATTAATATTCATATAGAGCAAACAATCATTGTCAATACTCATAAACATAGATAAACATAAACTCGTATTCCATCATAAAATAAATGCTAGGGAAGTGGAAAGATAAGAGAAATTTATTAACTATTAAAAGAGCCAAATACTCATTCTTCCAAGAATGTCACATGGTAGCTCCCTCTACCTTCATTTTTTTTTCTTTTTTTCCTTTTTTACTTTTTTATCTTTTTATTTTTTAAATGTTTTGTTTTATTTTTTTTTATTTTGTGAATGTTTTCTTACATTTTTATTTTTCGTGTTTTGACGCAAGATTATACTTACAAAGTTGTTCCCACATACAAACATGTGCCTCAACTAGTAAAAAGAAAAGAGAGGAAAGGAATTTTTTTCTTTTTTTTGTTCAGAAAGAGAGTAGAGATATGAGTGCTTGGATTGCTTGGAGGCTTAAACACTTACTGATGTTGATTATAAAAGTTGATTTTTCTTAATTGAACTCTAAATTCATGCATTAAAGGCTGAAAAATAAAATTGATCATATTTATAATATCTAAAAAGCATGGAATAAACCATAAATTTTCGCTAAAAACTGAAATTCAGATTCTGACGGACCAGGCCTGATATTTTGGCCATAACGCTTCACTTTGATACCAAAATTAAGCAATTCAAGAGCCTACCGAAAGATAACATAAGGTTTTACAAATTTGTATTCAAGCATATATATATATATATATATATGTATATTTATACATATATAATTATATATATTGTTGGATGGATTTTTCAGAGCTAATAAAATATAATAAGTTTGCGGGCGACTCGAGCGTACGTTTAGATAACACCTAATCATACACTAGGGAAATCACTTGAGTATATGTTAGGGAAACCACCCAAGCGTATGCTAGAATAATTATCCGAGCGTACGCTCGGGTAGGGAAGAAGTTAGAAGATCAAGAGTTATTAAGGGTTTGTTTGGTTCTTAGATTCGAATCCTTAATTCGAATCATGATTCATGATCGCTACAGTATTTTCTCTCACAAAAAATACACGTAAATCGAAAATGGTTCAAATCACATGATTTGAATCTATGAACCAAACAGACCATGAGTCAATGTCAAGTAACGGTTAACGATTAAAGGCATTTAATGAGTCAAGTTTAATTCATTTATTAATTGTTTGTAACACCCAAACAAGGTGAAGAGTCATATTGTATTAAAGAGAGAATAAACTCTCGAATTTATGAAAGGAATTAAACCTCCAATTCCCAATGTATTATAAATTTTCTTGGTTTGAAAGGAAAAAATACGCACTCATTTCTGAATATAATTCCCTTGTGATTATCTTCACTTTGTTCATTTAATCTGAATTATTAGTCTATGGACATTGGATAAGTGTTAGACAAAATTTGCTCTAACATTTTTGGCGCTAGAAGGAGGGCCTTGTGTGATTAACATCCATGAGTTCCCACCAATACTTTAACTTTTCTTTTTCTTTGGTGATGTCATTCAGGAATGGCGAGTGACCAAGTCTCAAGTGCTCAACGGACTCAAACATAAGGCACCCAAATAAGGGGACTCATCGCTAATCTTGAAAAGGCATCACGAAGCATAAATGGATACGCTAGCAGGGATGGTAAATCAGTTTATCACTACCTTTAACGCGGTCCATCTAGCAAACAACCAACAAAGTGGGCCATCAAATTCTCGAAGTGTTATGAGTGGATATAGCCATCGTCGAAGTCAGTGGAATGAGGGTGAGGGTCATTCCAATAGGAATCAACCAAGGGACTTGCCCGAGCCACTGGGACCATGTCAAGCACCTAGGCGTCGGAATGCTTTGTTGCAGATTGGGAGTCATCGCGTTGCAACTGAAAGAACTAGGACGTTGGTGTTTGATAGGATATGAGCTAAGCATAATAGCAAAGAAGTTGATAGTATCTAAACACCTTGGTCTAAGGATTTCACAACTACTAATTTGCGTGATCGACTCAACGTACGACGTAATATGCAACCAATTGCACCTATGCCTCCAAACAACCAGGCAACTCAAAGCAGGAATAGGAGGAAGGCTAGAATACCCCGATCTCCTCGAAGGCAGTAAATAGGGTGAACCAAAACTGGAACCGGCAAGTTAACCAAGGAAGCATGAGTCAATCCAACTGGAGCACCCATGAGAAACAACTCGACCAGTAGCTGAATGGATGCGAAGGCGAATGGATAACATAAAAGCAAACAAGAATTTTCCGGAAGGTGTAAGAGACATGTTGGATGAAACAGAGCCACCATTCACTGAGGACATCATGGCAGAGGAATTCCCACTGATTTCAAGATGATTCCCATCAAGCAGTTTGATAGGAAGGAGAATCCAACATGACGCATACATGAATATAGCACACGGATGCGAATCTGGGGAGCCACTATAGCTCAGATGTGCCAAGCATTTTCTTTGACGCTTATTGGGCTGCACTTTTGGAGCTAATAAATTGTAATAAGTTTTCGGGTGACCCAAGCGTACGGTCAGATAACACCCGAGCGTACACTCGGGAAACCACTCAAGCGTACGTAAGGAAACCCCCAAGCATATGCTTAGGTAGGGAAGAAGTTGGAAAATCAAGAGTTATCAAGCCTCAATATCAAAAAATGGTTGACGATTAAGGGCATTTAATGACTCAAGTTTAATTCGTTTATTAATTCTTTTTAACGCTCAAAAAAGGTGAAGAACCTTTTTGTATTAAAAAGAGAATAAACTCTTAAATTAACGGGAGGAATTAAAACTCCCAATTCCCAATATAGTATAAATTTCCACGGTTTAAGACGAAAAGATACACACCAATATCTAAATACAATTGCCTTATGACATTCTTCATTTTGTTCTTGTTACTTTTTCTGAAGTTCATTGTGCTCTTCGAGTGTTCTTTAAATTTCCTTAGATAATTTGCTTATTCAATTTGAATCTTTAGTCTAGAGACGTTAGATAAGTGTTGGACGAAATTTTACTCCAACATATATTACAAGTTTGTATAATTAATTTGTATCATTTAATGTGATCTTTCCAGCATACGGTTTAAGTGTAGATCCAATCCAAAGATTCCCATCTCCCTCTTCCACCTCAGAAACAGCTTTCCATTTCACATCAATCTTGTCTTCAAGCACATCGAACACAACACCTTCCTCACTCAATCTAATCATCAACCCTCTTCCTCTCCACTTAGCTAGACTTGTGTACGCCTTCATTACATCAAATGGAAGCTTAAGAATGGCTTTTGCTATACTTGAATATGAAAGAATCAATTCAAAGACCATTTTTCTTTTTGAGTCAATTCCCTCCCCAAATCCTTCTCTTGGGCTCCTTTTTATGTTGTCTGGAAATCTGGCCAATTGTGTAAAGACTTCAAAAAGTCCCAGCCTTGGGAATTCTTAGCCAATACCCTATGATCCTGCAAGTCGTGGTCTCTGCAATCAAAAGGAAATCTCCATTTTGGCTTAGGCTTAGTTTGGTATTACTTTTTCCTCCTAAAATCAGCTTCTACTTGTAGCAGAAACTGATTTTAGTATTTGGTAAATCACCTCAAAAGTGCGTTTTGAAGAATTTTTCAAGAATCAACAGCCAAAATCAAAAGCAGCCTAAAGACAACTTTAGCTTTTAGATTGTGCGATAATCAGCATAGTACAATTAATAAAACTTTCATAATACCCCTACTAAAATTTAAAAGGTCCGTTTAGTTTGCTGATTCAAGTTTTTAATTCGAGTTGATATGTGATTTTATGTGAGAGCTTTTTACTGTAGTAAAAAAGTTAGATGTAACTGTTTGTGAGAGCTTTTTACTCTAACAAAACTCAAATTCTAAACTCGAATTGGTGAAATGAATGAGGTTAAAATTTACAATCTTTCGATCTAAATTTAAACTCGTAATATAATATAATATAATACAATTAATAATAGTAATATTAGTATAAATAATATCATAATTATATTAATAACTCTAAATTATTATTATAATATGATATTGTAATTATTATTTTATAATATATTATATATTATATTGTATTGATATAATTATATTTATTATATTAATAATATTACAATAATATTATTACATTATATTATATTGATATAATTATATTTATTATATTAATAATAATATAATAATTAATATAATTAAATATTAATATAATCTTATAATTCCAATATTATTATATATTATACACACGTTATGGTTATATAATATACTAAGTATAATACATTAATAATTATATAATAAATTATATTATATTATAATATAATTTAGTTGTAATTTTTAATTATATTATAACTGAAATATTAATATTTCTAATGTAATATTATAATATATTTTATAATATTGTAATTATATTAACTATTTTAATAATATTATTATATTCTATATTATAGTTATATAATTATTATAATTATATATTATATTTATTATGTAATATTATAATATATTTTATATATTTTAATTATAGTTAGTATTTTAATAATATTATTATATTCTATATCATAATTATATAAATAATAATAGTTTTTTTATTATATTAAATATAATAATAAATATATATTATATTGTAATTATATATATTATATTATAGTATAATATAATATAGTCATAATTTTTAATTATCCACAGCTAGAGGTGTCAAATGGGCCAGGCCGTCTATGGACGGCCTGGCCCAGTTCGTAATAGTACCGGATTTGACACGACCCGGTTCGCTACTATTACGGGCCGTGTCAGCACGGCAGTGTAATGGGCTAGGGCTGGGCCTTAACTTCTCAGCCCGCGGCCCAAGCACGTGGAGGCCCGCAGCATGGCCCTTGTTCGGTACGACCCTTGTTTGGCCCGGCCCAAGCCCTGATTCGGCCCTTGTTCGGCCCTGTCCAAGCCCGCGAAACAGCCCATGAAACATCCCATTTCATTTGGTCTAGGGGGCCCTTCGTGGGCCAAACGGAAGGCCCATCACGTGCCGCACGTTGGGCCCATGGAGGGCCCAACGAAAAAAAACCAGAACTTCACCCTAAAATCCCTTATAAATACCCCATTAATTCCACCATAAATCTCATACAACAATTCAGTCTCAACTTCTCATCTTACTCTCATTCTATCTCTCAACTTGTCTCTTTGATTTTGATTCTAAGTTTTTTTCTCATGTTCATTCATTTTCTAGCTCTTTCATTTACAAAGTTCAATCAAGTTCTATCAATTTTCAGAAAATGGCTGCACTAAACTTCCCTAATTTCACTGCTCGTCCTGAGCTTGGTGATGAGGCATTTTTTGAGGAAGAAATGATGCCTCCCAACCCCACCCCCACTGAACCAGAAAATGCTCTGGTGAATAATATCTTCAGTACACAACGAGGAAGTTGGAGAACGCAGCAGGGGAAAAAGACCGTGACTTCTCCGGCATGGCAGCATTTCACCGAAGAGCCCTGACCAAATCTAAAAACAGGTGAGATGAAAATTCGTGCGGTATGTAAATATTGTACAAAGTACTTTTTTAATAAAAAGGTGGGGGTACTGGTCATCTGGATAGACATTAGAAAGTATGTCTACCATTGCACCAAGGTGGGAGTGTGGACTCCCGCCAACAAACACTATCACTCACATCACAGGGGTTACAAAATTTTACATACGATGCACAACGTGCTCATGAGGCACTAGCTAAATTTCTAGCTAGTGCCGAATTGCCTCTTTCTTTGCAGATGATGCCTCGTTCAAAGAATTCATCTAGACAATCTTTTGCCCACAATTTAAATGGGTAAGTAGAAACACAACTCGTTCTGATTGCATGAAAATTTTTTATGCAATGAGACAATCTCTTGTTTATAACTTTAGGACTTTTAATGCTACTGTCTCTTGCACTTCTGATCTGTGGGAGGGGTGCAATAAAACTGGATATTTATGTGTCATAGCGCACTACGTTGATGATGATTAGGTTTTACAAAAAAGAATAATTGGTTTTCGTTTATGTCCATATCCTCATAACACAATAGCTATTTTTAGTACAATAATGGAAATTTTTGGGTTTTATGGGATAGAAGATAAAGTTTTAACAATTACTTTTGATAATGCTTCAGCTAATACAGCTGCAATTAATCTATTTAAACGTAGTTTGAAACCAGCATTTGGAGGGGAAATTTTTCATCAATGGTGTGCATGTCACATAATTAATTTAATAGTTCAGGCAAGAATTGAACATATCTCAGCTAATCTTACAAGTATTAGAGAATCATTATCATTCATATTTAGTTTTGGAGCTCGGCTCCAAGAAGTCAAACAATATTGCAGGAACAGCCAGATGAGCCCAAGAAAGTTTCCAACTGACGTGAGACATAAGTGGAATTCAACATATTTAATGTTGAAGGCAGCACTCTTGTATTCACAGCTTCTCATGACATACGTAAACAGTAAGAATGATCAAATTTTAATTTTTAATCCTGATTGGCAGATTGTTAAGTATTTTTTTAAAATTTCTAGAAGTTTTTTTACAATGCCACTGAATTACTTTCTGGAGTTTATTATCCTACTGCATATTTAGCTTTACATCAACTATTTAATATTTCAGAAACATTTCTTATTATAAGGATACATAACTTTTTGAAAATATAGTTAATTTAATAGAAAATAAATTTAAAAGTTATTGGTCAAGTTGTCTTATGTTATATGCATTGGCAACCATTTTAGATCCTAGGTATGGAGTAGATGGAACTGAATCATTGATGACTGCTACCGCAGAGAATTTAGAAATAGATATGCAACTAAGTATGACGCTAAGAAAATGTTAGAAAAGGTTTTTAGTTTGTATGAAGCAAAATATAGCATAGGTCAAAAAGAAAAAGGAACTTCATCGTCAACTACCAGTTCAGGGCCTAAAGGATCGTCATGGAATTTCTTAAAGAAGAAAGAGAAAATTGCAAGATCGTCCTCAACACAAGCGTCTACGGAACTAGTCAAATATTTTGAAGCAAATTTTGTAATCGATAACGACAAACTAGACATCTTACAGTGGCAGAAGAGCAAGACTGATCGTTTTCTAACACTATCCATAATAGCTCGTGACATTCTTACAACTCCAGTGTCAACGGTAGCATCAGAGCAAGCTTTTAGCGCAAGTAACCGAATTCTTGACGAGAAGAGAAGCATAATACATCCAGATATCTTAGAGAGACTAATGTGCGTTAAAGACTGGGAAGATGCTAGAAGACAAAAACAACAGTACACAAATGATTTGATGCACAAATATTTTTCTAACTTAGAAATAACAGAATCTTCTAGAAGCACTTAGGTTTGTAATTTACTATTCCTAGCTACTGCATTCTTTTTTTCTTCGCTAAGGTTTTGTCCTGATCTCTCCACGGGTTTTACTTAGCAAGGTTTTTAACGAGGCAGTCATTTATGTGTACTCCTATTATGTCAATCCAATAAAATCACATCTTTTAGAGCATGTGATATATTTTTTAATTAAATTTAAAAAAATACAAGGGCCTGGGCCCAGGCTATAATGACAGAGAAAATTTCAGACTTTAAATAATACAATTTATTTATTTAAGTCAAGGTTTTTCCTAGAAAATATTATGCTATATTTTTATGACCGAAGGATTTATAAAATTAACATTTGTATTCCTAAATTCTGTAGCAGATTTCATGTTAAGTTCATGTTTACGATTAAGTAAATTCGATCGCTAAATTCTCACCGTACTTTAAGGCGGAATAATTTTCAGTATAGGTATAGTTTAAGAATCTTAATTTCAAGAATCTCCAAACACAGCATGATGTTAGCCGCGTATAAAAAAATGCACTGACATTTTAAAGAAAAGAAAATCCTTAATTGCTAGATAGTTAGGTTAAATTTACAAGAAAAATACCCATAGTAGAAGGGTACAATGCGAGCTTGGGAGTTGACACCGTCAGAAACATCGTCATTCCCGAGATTTAATACAGAAAGTTAAATTTAGAATTTATTCAGTCTAGAATTAATTTCAAGACTTGAAACAGTTCAAGACATTACGTGAGTAAGAATGTAATGTGATATCGAAGTAGTCGAGGATTGAACATTGAACTGTAAATAAGCAGTAGAAAATGAACTGTCAGAAACTAGAATTTCCTGTCGACTAAGAACTTCCTTACAGTCAGTATGATTTTTATCTGATTTAAAGGAAACTTAAGAGATGAGACAAAAGTGCAAGAGGTAAGTTAAGATTTGGTAGGATGACATATGTGATTTTATGGAAGTTAGTGAAGAGAAATTATGACCTATGTGATTTGATGGGAGTAAGTGAAGCGTAATTATGATAAAAATTTCTCCTCTCCTTTTCCCCACACTAGAACCGACCATGCACAAGGAAAATGAGAGCCAAAATTGGCTAGTTGAGTATGCCAGAAGGTTACATGTTAATGTGATGTGATGGGGTTAGGTTTCATTTTTCTCTCTCCTTCCCTCACTTGGCCGGCCAAACTTAAGGAATTAGAGCCAAAAACTTAGCTAGTTGAGTGTGCAAGTGGATGACATGGTAAGGTGATGGGATAGTAGTGGTTGAAGGGGAATTAATGGCAAATTTGCTTCTCCTTTTCTCCTTCCAAAACCG
The DNA here is from genome assembly GCA_029231665.1 of Morus indica. Taxonomy (NCBI): domain Eukaryota; kingdom Viridiplantae; phylum Streptophyta; class Magnoliopsida; order Rosales; family Moraceae; genus Morus; species Morus indica. Next base: position 4,236,754 of record JACAGA010000024.1, on the reverse strand, counting down.
GCCAAGAAAGGGGGATTTGAACCAAAAATTTAGTTGAATGATGGAGTGGAATTGGAGTTAAATAATGATCACAAACTTGGCTGTAAAAGGAACCAACATAGGATAAGCCTCATTTTTTTAACTCCTTGCTTTTCTCTCCTCCTCAAAATCCGGCCATACCACACTCCTCCATTCTCTCTCAAATATTTTCTCCCACTCTCCTAACCTTAAGCCACTAGCAAACCATAGAAGAAGAAAAAGAAGATCAAGGGTTTTAGGAGGAGTTTAGTCAAGCATTTTTCCAATGGTATAAACTCTAAACCTTCTCTTTTTATTCTCTAGTAAAGTTTGAGATGTGGAGATATTCTTCTCAAATTTACTTATACTCGTCTAGTTCCAAACCATTAACAAACCTTGGAGAAGAAGAGAAGGATCTCAAAGGTTTTCAAGAAAGAGTTCTTTAAGGGTAACTTCTTGAACTCTTCTCAATTATTTTCTAGCAAAGTTTATGTTTGAGAATCCTTTGATGTAAATTGTGATTCTCAAGAAAATAAGTTGTAATAAGGGTGTGTAAGTTTTATGTTGGTCTTGTGAGTTTTGAGGTTAGTATGATTAGCAATATGTGGTATGATTACGTTCAGTTTAAGTTGCTTATTTTGGGTTAGAGGAAAAATTTTCTGGTTACTTTGAACGCGAAAACGAGGACTCTAGAGCAAGATTTTTGAATGTTTCAAAGTTTGACCTTATAGTCCTTGATGTTTTGAATGTTTTCTGTGACTATGACAAAACCCAATTTTAACTTTAAAAGCAAGTTTGAAGCCATTTTTTAAAAACGGACAGGCTGTCCGAAACAATTTAAAAAAAAAAAACTGGCAGCTACAGATTCAGTCAAACGAGACATTTAGAGGCTGACTCTCGATTTTTCATAAAAATGACAATTTTAGATTTCATCGAGATGAAGAACTTTCATGAAGAACAAATTTTCAAAATCTGAACCTAAGATGTAGTAAAACACTAATTTCCGAAATGGCACAGTTTTTGGACTAAAACAGTTTCAGGAAAAACAGCAGCCACTGTTTTCAGCCAAACGAAGCCTTTAGAGGCTGAATTTAAAATTTCTCCAAAAATAATAATTTTAGATCCCAATGAGACAAAGAATTGTCATGAAGAACAAATTTTTGAAATTTGACTTTAAGATGAAGTAAAATGCAGATTTTAAAAACTGTACAGTTTTAATGAAACAAAACTAACTAGTGTTGGTTTTAACAAAAAGTTATCAAAGAACCCAAGATGTGATTTCAGTAAAATACTACGGTGTTAAACCTCAATTTAACAGAAGTATTCGTAAAGAAAGTTTTCAAGAAAAATGCTTTCTTTTAAAGTACTTAGTGGTTTATCAAGCAAATCATCCCGACGGGCACCTATGAGTCAATACGATAGGTCCTTAGAATTTTGAAGGATTGATGTGGGTCCAACACCCACATTGATTTAAGAGACTCCGTTTGAGTTTTAAATTTATGTGGTCTAAGAGCTAGAATGCGTGAATAAGTTTCTAGGCCGAATTAGGCCTTAATATCATCATAAGTCCAATGAGAAAAATTATGGAGAATAAGTTACTAGATTGGATAAATGATTTTCAATCTAGACATAAGTATGTTAAGGGCAATTAAGGAAAATAAGATTTTGAGAATTTAACAAATTGATCCTTATAGTAAATTATCCTTCAGAAAGGAAAGGAATACCTGCCTTAAGAAAATGGTTAGATTCCTTCACAAGTTGCTAAAATAGAATAGCAAATGACAATTAATCTCGCACTGTCAATGGGTGTCCATTTTCAGAAATAAACAAATAAGAGAATAGACTATTTGGCAAAAAGTGGATTTAAGCTCTGTAAATCACGTAAGTAGGAATCTCGCCTACAGCTTTTAAAGAAAAAAATTACACATGTTATATATACATGTTTATGCTTTAAGTATTGTATGCGATGCCATGTCATGCTGCATACACCTTAATAAGTCAAGAGGAACTTATAAGAATAATCTCAGTTGAGTGCCATATCAGCCTCCAACCTAAGGGAGGTAACTCAAGCTCCACAAGGGAGAAAAGAAAAAAAAATAATGTCCTCCGACTTAAGGGAGGCATTCAAGTTATAATCACGGTGTCGCGGAGGACCTTGCAAACCCTCACGTCCCAATGATTGCGCACAAGTGGTACGCGAGCACTCGGGCCCATAAGAAAGATAAGATAATAAGACTATGATAAAACATCATAATCAAGCATAATCAGCTCATACATATTTATTCATGTGTACTCACAGTTATTTTGCGAGATATAGTTCCTACTTGTTGAGTGAAAGCTCAATCAGATATGTTCATGTTGTAGGTAAGAAACCTATCAGCAATTCTTGAAGGGCAATGGTGAGCAGCGGACGAATGGTGGAGATGGAAATGGATACCGTTAACACTTAAAATCTTCTGCAGCAAGTTCAAGTAAAATAATGTGTGTGTATATATATATATATATATATATATATATATGATTTAAAAGTTTCAAGCATGAATGTTTAAAAAGTATATGTATGTTAAGGAAACTAAGGTTGTAGCTAACAACCCTAGTTTTGAGTATTTAAGTTTTAGAACGTTGCGACAGAGCATGCAACAAATAAACGAATTTAAATGATTGATTTTAAAAGGACTTTAAGTTGTACTTGAATTTAAGATTTCTCATGAAATCTGTTTTAAAGTCAAATTAAATGGCCCTATTGAATTGGCTAGTTTCAGAAATGCTTTTAAAGAGTCTTTGAAACAATAGTTCAAACACTGCCCCCATTTGAAAGATATTTCTAGAAGGTTTTATCTTAACTGAATTAAGAAAATCTTTACGAAATTTAGTGATTCATTCTTTTGAAATTATTGTTACGAGTTATGAAATTATTCTTTCTTATATTTAAAAAAAAAAAAAAATGTACCGCAAATTTTAAGAAACCACAGTAAGTACAAGTTAAAAAGTTAAAGTTTAAGTTACGGTGTCGGCCTCATAGGAGGGTCGTCTCATAGGCCCGGCCCTAGCCCTTATGGACTAGGGTCAAGGGCTTGGACCGGGCCTGAGTTTTTCTTCTCAAGCCCAGCCCAGGCACGGCCCAAGCCCGTAATGGGCCTGGGGTTAAGCATGCCGTACCGGCCCGGCACGGCATGTTTGACAATACAATCCACAGCAATTCAACTTCATACTTTTTCAAACGCTATTATACTGATTTTGGAACCAGCACAGCTACTATAATTATAGTTTACCAAACACTCCATGCTTTTTGTAACAGCTGTTTCTTCTTTCAGCACAGCTAAAAATAATTTTTTCAAAATCTACAGCACTATCAAACTAAACCTTAGTGCCACCCCATTTGGGAATGAGAGATTTTCAAGTAAAATATCTACTTGTTTGCTTTGAGGATCAGAACTCATTAATCTTCCGATTGTGTCTCCAGTTAATATAACAAAAAGATAGTTCCTGAAACATTGCAAATCATATAAGGACACAAGATTTTTTAGTAATCATGAGAGGCCTCCAATTTGTACAAGTAATGGCACGTAAGAAATTAATACACGTCATCAAAAAACAGTTTTATGCACATTAAAAAATGATAAAAATATAAAAATGATGGTATTATGCACATTTGCACCCTGAATTTTTCAATCTTTGACAACTTGTCTCATAAATTTCTAATTAGTTAATTAGCCTTTATCCTAAACTTTTTAGTGTTTTCCCTAAGTTAAAGTGTAGGAACGAGGCCCATTTTGTTGATTTTCTCAATTGGTAACCCAAAAGCATGTCAGAGTAAAAATTTCATATTCTCAGTTCAAATTCTAACACAACATCTCAATTTCCCAATTCATAATCCCTCGGATCGACCAAAATTCAATACAAAATTAGTAAATCCACATTATAATATTATATTTTGACAAATTGGTGGGATGAATCGTCAAAATTAGAAGTTCAAAGAAAGCTGTCAAAAGTCTCAATTTGTTTGGTAAAATGATTCAAATTATGATTTGAATCATAGTTTATAGTTTGCTATAGTATTTTCTTTCACAAAAAATACACGTAAATCGAGAATAATTTTAAATCATGATTCTGAATCCATGAATTAAACGTCAACTAAAAAACTAAGGGGGTAAAAGCACCAAAAACTGTAAAATGAACATAAAACTTGTTCGGGGTAAAAAGCTAGCAACCAAAAAGAGAAATTCCAATTTTACATATTTCAAAGAACTTTAACAGCTATGGATTCATGATCATCATGTTTGTGGTTCAATTTTTCACAATATGTCGCATATATCTAGAACATAACATTGTAATAGGCTTCGATCAAATCCCACTTTCACCGGGTTGGGTTTTTTTCTTAAAAGAAAAGGGCCAAGTCTCATTGACTAATGGATTAATCCAACCAACAAAAAAATCATTGCATAGTTAGTACTAGTCTAACTGAATGAGAACGTAAAAGATTGTGTATCATCCTCATTTGACAATGAGAACTGCTATTAGTAAAATAGACTAATCTATTCTCATCATTGTGCTTCAATTACTACCCGGGTGGCCAAGGCGCCTTCAGTACCGACAATGAGAAGCCCCATGTAGGCGTCAGCGATGTAGAGATCACCGTTCGTCTTGTGGAAACTCAGGCCAAATAGACGGCCACAAATGTGCTCCGTCAGATGATGATCACGTGACCCTTCACAGCTAGATCTAAGCCAACGTAAAGATGGTCAAATAAACGTCAACACATAGATGGTGATTATGCTATGCTGTGTAGGAATGGACTGTCAAATGCACAAACATATACATGTATATGCCATATATATGCTTAGCTATATTACATCAAATCCAAAACCGTACATTTACACATGAGGGGATACTGACACAAATAGGTTTATAATATCTCTCTTTCTTGGCACCTTCCAATATTTGAGTCATTCCTCATCCTTCTTTCCTCTATTTTCCATATACTATACTACCATCCGCCAACCGAAATCCCAAACATTGGTGAATTGTTTTGCTCTTGTTTTGCTTATCTTAGTAATTGAATTTCAGAATGGTGAATTTTGAATATAAGCACTATTCTGGTGCTCAGGCTATTTCCATGACGAACTCCGGGGAAATTAGAAGTGGCACTTGCATTCGCAGTTTGACAGGGGTTTCTTCAAGACATTCAAGGCTACCTTAATGCAACAACTGATCACCATGATAGGTAAATAGTAATTGAAGGTTTCTATAGTTGGATTGAAAAAATTTTAAGTTCTTTCCTTTGTTCTGCCCGACACCAAAATTACGCTCGCATCGCATCTGTTGAGTGTGGCACAATCAATCTGGCTAACCCACCAATCGAAATTGACGATCTCAGTCTTCCCAAATACAGGGACTCAGTTGTTTACAAAAATCAGAACTCACTTCCCAAACTAATTTACCAACACTCCCTACATATTCCTCTTCCATCAGTACGATCAAAGAGTCCTCATATTAGTGAGATACACAAACTTATAACGGGGGTTGGGTCTCGAGCAAACAAAGAACGAAACAAGACCGAACACAAAGTAAAGAAGTAGAAGCCACGAGAGGAATAACCAATAATAGCAGCTATTTCATTGTGAATCTGTGCTGGAAATGCAAACGTATGCTGACCTTGGTTAGCTAGATTAACCAAGAACCTATTTGTAAATTTAAGGACCAAAATTGTATTAAGGATAAAAAATGCCAGGGTCACAACACAAGAAACTGAAACTAAAAGATGCAAGTTAAATTTTCATTCCATCATACAGTAGTTTGTTTCTGAAAATAAGGCTAACTCTAAAAACCAAGTACCAAACATATACAGAAAGAGAGCGACAGAGAGAAGAGACAAATTCGAAAACCGCTAGCCTAAAAAATGACCAGCTCCAATCAACGCAAAGGAGAGAAGAAAAATTACAAGCATAAGCCTTTAATTAGACAGGTTTTTGTTAGAAGGAATATGCAAGTCTGAGTGAAGGTGTTTGTTAAGTCAGTTGAGTTTTAAGAACTGGGAATTGGTCATGGAAAAGTCTTGGAGCATATTCCAAGCAAGGTAGGATAGCAGGCCCTGGAAACTCTGCTAAAGCTGAACTATATCAATTCATCAATAAGGAGCAATAAAGAATTACTCTCCTTTTTCTTTCTGGCTTGTTCTTCTATACTATTCTGAAATAGAAATTGTCTAGCTCTATCATTTTAGTACCAAAGAATCCAAATGTTTTAAAATTGAATAATACTTTTTGAAAGAGAAAGCCATCACACAACAAGGAAACGAATGGGAAGAAAATGTACCAAACAGGAAACTTTAACCAAAAAGGAACAAACACGATAGAATATTAGCTCATATAAGACACAAGAATATTTAGCTCACATATACAATCAAAAGCATAATAATTACTCCTTTCAAAAAAAAAAAAAAAAAAAAAAAAAAAGATAACAATTAGAACTAAGTAGCACAAAGGAATGGGAGGTAATTGTATCCTTTTGATTGCCAGACTTCCAGTTAGCACAAATAGCTTTTCAACTCAATTATCAATCAGACGAAAAACAGTAGTAGCTCAACTATACAACACTTGGAAACAGAGATTTGATAAAATCAAAGCAGTTTCATTTCAATTAAGCCATACCTCATCATCTTCCAACCAAAACATGTTAAAGTTCAACAATAAATTTAAATTTGCTTCCAAATTCTACTTTAAAGCCAGCCATGCATCAAATGGTTGAGCATTTAAACAAGAAACCAAGCAGGGAAGCATAACTCAACAAGAAAACCATGGAAATTATTTAGCCCCTTCTGATGTCCAAGCTAAGGACCATGTGGTAGCGAAAACTTCAAACTTTAAAAAGAAACCTTTAAATTTTATGTATGCTGCTACAGTACGTATCTTAATAGCTCGTTTGAGTTTAAGGGTCAGGCTTCGGGGTATAGTTGTTATGGGCTTTCTTTAGGCTAGAAATGTGGGGGAAAACACTGAAAAAGTGGCAGCAAATGGGAATGAAGACACTGAAAAATTAAAAAAGTAAAAACAGAAGAACAAAAAACAAAACAAAACAAAACAAAAGGCAAAAAAATATATATTTATGTGCGTAGGATGGTAGCGAAGCGCGTCTGAAACCCTCCGTCTCCTCCTCCATCCCATCCATGGCACCAAGACGCGCCTCCCCTCTTAACGTACCGCCGGCCGTTTCTTCTTCTGAGGAAGAGGAGGAAACTTCAACGGAAGAAGAAGAAACCTCCGAAGATGAGCAGGTTCACGCAACCCCAAACCAACGGTTTTATCGCCCAACAACAAGAAGAGATGGCAAGTCGAGTTCCGAGTCAGAATCCGAGTCCGAGCCCGAGCTCGCCGACTCGACCGTCAAACCCATAGCGTCGAAGCCGATGGAGGAGAAAGAGAAAAACTCTGAAACCAGCAAAAGGAAAAAAAAAAAAACAATAAACAAAACAAAAGGCAAACCGGCAGAATATATATTAATGTGCGTAGGATGGTAGGTGACTATTCATGCTAACATATTTTATTTAGATCGCCAAACCAGCTGAATGAAACATCAGTCGAACTAGCAATCATAGAAGAGATCGGCACATAGATTAAGAAAAGACTAAATAGAAAAGATAAAAGAATAAGGACACCCTATCCATTTGAAGAAAATTCTGGTGCAACAGATTCAAAATCACAACAGAAGATGGCCAGAGTAGTGCAATTGAAGCAATATTGCAAAAACTTGAGAATCCGGTAATACTCGAAACAAGCAAATATAAGAGATTAAAATCCCCAATGTTCTCAAAACCTTGAGATACTCGAAACAAACAAATATAAGGATTGAGAGTCCAAACTTGAAATAATCAAAACAAATAAACTGATGGCTAACAGCCCCGCCGTTTTTTAAACGTGAGGCACTCAAAGCAAGAAAGATAAGATGATCCAGGTCCAGTAAATCACATAAACGCCTATAGCTTATATTTTTCTTTTCTTATCTTATCAATAATAATAAAAAAAGAAAATGATAAATCTAAATGATTCCAATATAAAGACAAATCACAACAAAGAAAGGGAAATGATAACCACAATAATATTGAACAATAAAGCTGCACCAATATCGTAAACAAAAATATGCAGTTCCATTAGATAGCTACTCACATAGTCAAAGGCCATAATCTTCAAATTTAGCAATAAACACTGCACACAATATCCCCGCCGACCCCCTCTAATGATCAGAAGACTTAAGCAGAAGACTTGAGCTTCTCGAGGACCACCTTGGCTTGTTCGTTCATCAACTGATTCTTCTTTACAAAAAGCTCCAGTTCATCAATGTGAAGCTTTTTCCACGTGGCGTCCAACTCGGCTTTCTTCGATGCCGGAAGCAAATCGAGTCCCTTCTTCACAACCTCTTCTGGTAAGCTCTTCATACCAAATCTAATCATCTCACTAGAACGCACTGAAACGATCGATTTCCCACCGATCGCACTCTTTCTAGAACCTTCTTTCGGAGCTGCAGGTGAAGCCAGGGTAGCCTTTCCGTTACTCTTTGCAGCGCCGTTCGACTTCGGCGAAGAGACGCCGGCGCGGCTGCCGCCGCCGCCCCAGATCTTCTTCGAGAGCTCGAAGACGTTCTGCTCATGCGGCTTCGTAGGGTTGTATTTCTTCCTTGCCGCGTTGTTTGAGTACTTCTTCTTCAACCTCCGGACTTTGTTGTAGAACTGCGCCTTCGTGACCACAACGTGCAGCGACTTCTTGATGAAATCATAGAAGGCATACATGTCCGTTGCGGCCGGATAGCCGCCTCTCTTCGCAGCGTAGTCGATTAAACCTTTCAGTATCACGATCTCGTCTTCCTCGCTCCACAGCCTCTGGAACAGCTTCTTCGAGTCGTCTCCGCCGGTCTTCTTCGACTCCTCCAGCTCCTCATCAGACGCTGCTCCGCCGTCGCCATCCGCCTCAGGAGGAGGCACTTCAGGGCCGCTCTTCTTCTTCACCCGCTTTTTCGAGTCCTTTGCGGTGCTCTCGGACTCTCTCGGCCTCTTCACCGCCGACTTTTTCTCCGGCGTGGCGGCGACGGAGGGCTTGGATCTGGCCCCTTTCTTCTCCTCCATTGGCTTCGACGCTATGAGCTTGATGGTCGAGTCGCCGGGCTCGGACTCGGAACTCGACTCGGCGTCGGACTCGGAATCATCGACTGCCTTCGTGGTGATGGGCGATAAAACTGTTGCTTTGGGAGTTGCTTGAACCTGCTCATCCTCGGAGGTGTCTTCTTCTTCCGATGAAGTTTCCTCCTCTTCCTCGGAGCAAGAAACGGCCGGCGGTACGTCAAGAGGGGAAGCGCGTCTTGGTGCCATGGATGGTACGGAGGAGGAGAGGGAGGGTTTCAGAGGAAGGGAAGATTGGGTTTTTTTTTCTTTCTTTTGTTTTCTCCGCTGATATGGGTAGTATTAGGTCACGAGTAATTATGTACGAAAATATTTTTATTATAATAAAAAATTTAATATAATTATTTTTTATAATTTTTTATTTTAATAAATTTTAAATTTTAAATTTAAAAAGTGAAGAATATTATTTTTTTCAAAAAATAAAAAATTGAATTAAAAAATTTCACTATTAGTTATCTTGTAAAATTAAAATTTAATTAAAATTACTGACTTAAATAGATTAATTAAAAATACAAAAATTTATTAAAGTCTCAAATAATTTATAATTTCTATTTATGACAATTTTATCTTATATTAAAATCCATTAGCATACCCACGTTACCATAAATTAAAATAGCATTTTTAAAAAATTAAAAAAAAAACATATACTAAAAATTAATTATGGCTAGAAAGTATTCTTAAGAAGAATGAAAAAAATCATACTCTCACGTCTAAAACTTACATTCCTTGACATTGAATTTCTTCGTGTTCTTTTAGAGTATGATTGAAGTGTAGTTTTTGAATTAAATTTGAGTTATAACTTGAATAAAGTTAAGTAAAGTTGAACAAAATTAAAACTTAAAAAAACGTGATTTTGAATAAAATTATAATAAATGTATGATTTTTTTGTACAGATCTTAATTTCGGTTGTCCTTTATCACCTCTTATGTAAACTAGAGTAGACACCACCATCTTCGTGCATATGAAAAGATAAATCCTTATATAGCTCACATCAAAGTGTTTTATGAATTGGTATGAAGTGATGTTGCTAAAAAGAAACTTTTAATTTAGATAGTTGTTGAGTCTTTTTTAGTTTTTAAATGTTTTTTCTACCAAATTCATCTAATGCTGTATGAGCTTTTTTTTTTTTTTTTTTTTTGCAAATATTCGATGGTCGTTGAGCTTTTATATGCATCAACACTATTGTGTAAACATTTTTTAAACACATCTAATTATTTTTTGTGTTATAGAGGCTTTGTTCTTATTTAATTGACATCATAAAAAATAAATAAATAAGAAGAATAAGGTAAGGTGAAAATAAAATAAATAAAGGTAAAAATAATTACATTAATATTTTAAAAAGAAATATGACATTAATAGTGAAAAGGGATTACATAATTTTGAAAATTAAATTAAAATTAAAATCAGGTTGGAGTATGAAATGTTAAATTAGATATTATGAAAATTATATTTATAAAATGATAGATTTTTTAAATTTTTATTAAATGATCATTTACGCACTAAAAATTCTTCTTCTTTTACTTTTTCTCTTTCATTATTCATTTTCTTTCTTTTTTTGGCTTTATTATTTTTAACTTTTATGTCTCGTGCAGCTTTTGTTTTTTCTGCTTTTTCTCCCCATTTTATATTTTTTCTTTCTTTCTTGTGTTTTTCTTATTTCTTTTATTTTCCTCTCTTAAACCATAAATTCTTGTCCTAAATTGTAAATATATAAAAGAGCACATATGTCACTATATTTTTAGTAGTTCAAAACTGTGAATTTTTTTAATAAAACTGTGACCGGTTAGAAGTGTACACTAATAATGATAAAGGCAAATAAAAACTATTTTTGAAACGTTCTTATTGGCTCGACGTTTTCGGAGCTAATAAACTGTAATAAGTTTTCGGGCAACTCGAGTATACGTTCAGATAACACCCGAGTGTATGCTAGGGAAACCACTCGAGTGTACGTAGAGAAACCACCCGAGCATACGCTCAAGTAGAGAATAAGTTGGAAGATCAAGAGTTATCAAGTCTCGATGTCAAATACGATTAAAGGTATTTAATTACTTAAGTTTAATCCGTTTATTAATTCTTTTTAACACTCAAAAGAGGTGAAGAGCCTTACTGTATTAAAAAAGAGAGTAAACTCTCAAATTAATAGAAGGAATTAAACCCCCCCCAATTCCCAATATTGTATAAATTCCCTCGTTTGAGACGAAATGATACGCACTCATTTCTTAATACAATTGCCTTATAATTATCTTCACTTTGTTCTTATTACTTTTTCTAAGATTCTTTGAGTTCTTCGAGTGTTCTTTTAATTTATTTAGATAATTTACATATTCAATCCGAATTGTTAATCAAAGAACCATGGATAAGTGTTAAATGAAATTTTACTCCAACATATATTACATGTTTACGTAATTAATTTGTATCATTTAATGTGATCTTTCCAGCATAAGGTTTGTGTATAGATCCAATCCAAAGATTCCCATCTCTCTCCTCCACCTCAGAAACAGCTTTCCATTTCACACCACTCTTGTCTTCAAGCACATCCAACACAACACCTTCCTCACTCAACCTAATCATCAACCCTCTTCCTCTCCACTTAGCCAGACTTGTGTACACCTTCATTACATCAAATGGAAGCTTAAGAATGGCTTTTGCTATACTTGGATATTAAAGAATCAATTCAAAGGCCTTTTTTTCTTTTTGAGTTAATTCCCACCCAAAATCCTCCTCTTGGACTCCTCTTTATGTTGTCTGGAAATCCGGCCAATTGTGCAAAGACTTCAAAAGTCCCAGCCTTGGGAGTTCTTAGCCAATACATGATGATCCTGCAAGTCGTGGTCACTGCAATCAAAAGGAAATCTCCATTTTGGCTTAGTGCCACCCCATTTGGGAATGAGATACGTTCAAGTAAAACATCTACTTATTTGCTTAGAGGATCATAACGCATTAATCTTCCAGTTGTGACTCCACTTAATATAATAGAAAGATAATTCTTAAAACATTGCAAATCATCCAACGACACACGATTTTTTAATAATCAGGAGAGGCCTCCAATTTGCACAAGTAAAAGCACGTAAGAAATTAATACACGTCATAAAAAAATAAAAAAAAAAATAAAACAGTTTTATGACACAATATAAAAATGATGGCATTATGCACATTTGCACCCTGAATTGTTCAGCCTTTGACAAAAAACTGCAGATTTATGTCTGATCTCAACAAAACCGCAACGGTTCAAAAATGGATGAAAAGGAAGACAAAAGAGCCGGTAAAGTTAAGATTCCAACAGCCGGGCCGAGAAAACGAGGTTTACTATACAACAGAAACAAATGAAAAGTTTGATCCGCACCAAATACTACTGAAACATGTTCACACTGGTTCCGGTCATTGTGCTGCTGAACAAGGTGGAGATTGGTTTAAAGGCATGGGAGCAATCGGCAAGCTGCAAATTTAAACGCCAATTAGAAAACTTCAATTCTGCAATATTATATATTCGTGTGTGCGTATGTATCCAAGAAAAAAGCAATACAGAAAACGTGAACAGTTCACATAAAACATTTACAAAGTCTTATAAAATTAAAATTTCGCAGGCAACTGGAACCTAGGGCAGCAATGCAGTCACAGTGAGCCACTGTAAGACGAACTTAAGACTTGTTAGGGGTAAAAAGCTAGCAACCAAAAAGCAATTCCAATTTTACATATTTCGAAGAACTTAAACATAAACAGATATGCATTCATGATCTTGATGTTTGTGTTTCAATTTTTCACAATATGTCACATTTATCTAGAACATAACGTTAAGACATCGATCAAATCCCACTTCCACCGGGTTGGGTCTTTTACTTAAAGAAAAAGGCCAAGTCTCATTGACTAATGGATTAATCTAAAAATAATAATAATAATAATAATAATAATAATAATAATAAATAAAAAATAAAAAATCATTGCATAGTTAGTACTAGTCTAACTGAAAGAGAACGTAAAAGATTGTGTACAGTATACCTCTTTTGATAACGAGAACTGCTACCAGCAAAATAGACTAATCCATTCTCATCATTGATGTCTAAACCGTTGAGAAATGCAAATGGAACTCCTTTCGCTTGATTCACCACCCGAGTGGCCAAGCCGCCTTCAGTCCTGACAACAAGCAGCAGCATGTAGGCGTCAGCGATGTAGAGATCACCATTCGTCTTGTGGAAACACAGGCCCAACGGACGCCCGCAAAAGTGCTCCGTCAGATGATGATTATGTGACCCTTCACAGCTAGATCTAAGCCAACGTAAAGATGGTCAAATAAACGTCAACACATAGATGGTGATTATGTTATGCTGTGTAGGAATGGACTGTCAAATGCACAAACATATACATGTACATGTCATATATATGCTTAGCTATATTACATCAAATCCAAAACCGTACATTTACATATGAGGGGATACTGACACAAATAGGTTTATAATATCTCCTTTTCTTGGCACCTTCCAATACTTGAGTTATTCCACATCCTGTCTTTCCTCTCTATTTTCCATACACTATACTAGCATCCACCAACCGAAATCGCCAACATTGGTGAAGTGTTATGCTCTTGAATATTGCCAAGTTTTGCTTATCCAAGTAATTGAATTTCAGAATGGGAAGAAAATGTACCATACAGGAGACTTTAACCAAAAGAGAACAAACACGATAGAATATTAGCTCATATATGACACAAAAATATTTAGCTCAAATATACAATCAAAAGCATAATAATTACTCAACTATACAATTACAACTAGGTAGCACAAAGGAATGGTAGGTAATTGTATCCTTTTGATTGCCAGGCTTCCAGTTAGAACAAATAGTTCTTCAACTCAATTATCAATCAAACGAACAACAGTAGTAGCTCAACTATACAACACTTGGAAACAGAGATTTGAAAAAATTAAAGCAGTTTCATTTCAATTAAACCAAACTTCATCATCTTCAAACCAAAACATGTTAAAGCTCAACCATAAATTTAAATTTGCTTCCAAATTCAACTTTAAAGCCAGCCATGCATCAACTGGTTGAGCATTTAAACAAGAAAACTAAGCAAGGAAGCATAACTTAACAAGAAAACCATGGAAATTATTTAGCCCCTTCTCATGTCCAAGCTAAGGACCAGGTGGTAGCGAAAACTTCAAACTTTAAAAAGAAACCTTTAAATTTTATGTATGCTGCAACAGGACGTATCTTAATGACTTAAAAGCCTTAGGAAAGAGCTTTGATTGAGAGATTACACGAGTAGAGACAGAAAGGGGCTGGAAACAAGGAATAGCTCGTTTGAGTTTAAGGGTCAGGCTTCGGGGTATAGTTGTTATGGGTTTTCTTTAGGCTGCAAATGTGGGGGAAAACACTGAAAAAGTGGCAGCAAATGGGAATGAAGACACTGAAAAATTAAAAAGGAAAAACAGAAGAGCAAAAAACAAAACAAAACAAAAAGGCAAAAAAATATATATTTATGTGCGTAGGATGGTAGGGAAGCACGTCTGAAACCCTTCATCTCCTCCTCCATCCCATCCGTGGCACCAAGACGCGCCTCCCCTCTTAACGTACCGCCGGCTGTTTCTTCTTCTGAGGAAGAGGAGGAAACTTCATCGTAAGAAGAAGAAACCTCTGAAGATGAGCAGGTTCATGCAACCCCAAACCAACGGTTTTATCGCCCAACAACAAGAAGAGACGGCGAGTCGAGTTCCGAGTCAGAATCTGATTCCGAGCCTGAGCTCGCCGACTCGACCGTCAAGCCCATAGCGTCGAAGCCGATGGAGGAGAAAGGGGCCAAATCCAAGCCCTCTGTCGCCACCACGCCGGTGAAAAAGTCGGCGGCGAAGAGGACGAGAGAGTCTGAGACCACCGCAAAGGACTCGAAGAAGCAGGTGAAGACGAAGAGCGGCCCTGAAGTGCCTCCTCCTGCGACAGATGGTGACGGCGGTGCAGCGCCTAATGAGGAGAACTGAAACGCTGAAAGAGAATGTAAAAGATTGTGTATAATATACCTCCTTTGATAACGAGAACTGCTATCAGTAAAATAGACTAATCCATTCTCATCGTTGTTGTCTAAACCGTTGAGAAATGCAAATGGAACTCCTTGCGCTTGAGTCACCACTTGGCTGGCCAAGCCGCCTTCAGCCCCGACAACGAGCAGCCCCATATACACGTCGGCGATGTAGAGATCACCGCTCATTTTGTGGAAACTCAGAGCCAACGGACACCCACAAATGTGCTATGTCAGATGATGATCATGTGACCCTTCACAGCTATATTTAAGCCAACGTAAACACGGTCAAATTAACGTCAACACATAGATGGTGATTATGTCATGCTGTGTAGAAATGGAAAGTCAAATGCACAAACATATACATGTATATGTCATATATATGGTTAGCTATATTACATCAAATCCAAAACCGTACAATTACATATGAGGGTAGTGACACAAATAGGTTTATAATATCTCTTTTTCTTGGCACCTTACAATATTTGAGTTACTCCTCATCCGTCTTTCCTCTCTATTTTCAATATACTATACTACCATCCACCAACTGAAATCCCCAACATTGATGAAGTGTTTTGCTCTTGAATATGGCCAAGTTTTGCTTTTCTAAGTAAATGAATTTCAGAATGGTGAATTTTGAATATAAGCACTATTCTGGTGCTCAGGCTATTTCCATGACGAACTCCTGGGAATTTAGAAGTGGCACCCCCATTCCCAGTTTAATACGGTTTCTTCAAGACATTGAAGGCCGCCTTTAAGAACAGTTGATCACCATGATAGGTTAATAGTAATTGAAGGTTTGTTCTTTGCTTTGTTAGACCCGACACCAAAATTCCGCTCGCATCACATCTGTTGAGTGTGGCACAATCGATCTGGCTAACCCACCAATCGAAATTGACAATCTAAGTTGCTTCCCAAATACACGAACTCAGTTGTTTCCAAAAATCAGAACTCAATTCCCAAACTAATTTACCAACACTCTCCCTCCAGATTCCTCTTCCATCAACACGATCAAACAGTCCTCATATTAGTGAGAAACACAAACTTATAACGGGGGTTGGGTCTCAAGCAAACGAAGAATGAAACAAGATCGAAAAAAAAGTTTAAAAAAAAAAAAAGCCACGAGAAGAAGAATAACCAAGAATAGAAACTATTTCATTGTGAATTTGTGCACTGGAAATGCAAACGTAGGCTGACCTTGGTTAGCTAGAATAACCAAGAACCTACTTGAAAATTTGAGGACCAAAATTGTATTAACGATAAAAAATGCCAGGGTCACAACACAAGAAACTGAAACTAAAAGATGAAAGTTTATTTTTCATTCCATCATAGAGTAGTTAGTTTCCAAAAATGAGGTTAACTCCAAGAAGAAAGAACTGGGAAAGAACTGGGAATTGGTCATGGAAAAGTTTTTGAGCATATTCCAAGCAATGTAGGATTGCAGGCCCTGGAAACTCTGCTAAAGCTGAACTATATCAATTCATCAATAAGGAGCAATAAAGAATTACTCTCGTTTTTCTTTCTGGCTTGTTCTTCTTTACTATTCTGAAATAGAAATTGTCTAGATCTATCATTTTGGTATCAAAGAACCCAAATATTTTAAAATTGAATAATGCTTTTTGGAAGAGAGAGCCATCACATAACAAGGAAATGAATGGGAAGAAAATGTACCATACAGGAAACTTTAACCAAAAATGAACAAACACGATTAAAATAGTAGCTCATATATGACACAAGAATATTTAGCTCACATATACAATCGAAAGCATAAAAATTACTCCTTTAAAAAATAAAGGATAACAAAGTTATGGTAGGTAATTTTATCCTTTTGATTGCCAGGCTTCCAGTTAGCAAAAATGGTTCTTCAACTCAATTATCAATCAAACGAACAACAGTAGTAGTTCAACCATACAACACTCGGAAACAGAGATTTGATAAAATCAAATCAGTTTCATTTAAATTAAGCCATACCTCATCATCTTCCAAACAAAACATGTTAAAGTTCAACCATAAATTTAAATTTGCTTCCACATTCTACTTTAAAGCCAGCCATGCATCAACTGGTCGAGCATTTAAACAAGAAAACTAAGCAAGGGAGCATAACTTAACAAGAAAACCATGGAAATTTTTAGCCCCTTCTTTCGGCTGCAAATGTGGGGGAAAACAGTGAAAAAGTGGGGGCAAATGGGAGTGAAGACACTGAAACATTAAAAAGTAAAAACAGAAAAACAAAAGGCAATATATATATATATATATATATATATTAATATGCGTAGGATGGTTGCTAACTATTCATACGAACATATTTTATTTAGATCGCCAAACCAGCTGAATGAAACATCAGTCGAACTAGCATTCATAGAAGAGATTGGCACATAGATTAAGAAAAGACTAAATAGAAAAGATAAAAGAATAATGACACGCTATACATTTGAAGAAATTCTGGTGCAACAGATTCAAAATCACAACAGAAGATGGCAAGAGTAGGGCAATTACCTAGTAATTTGAAGCACTATTGCTAAAACTTGAGAATCAGACAATACTCAAAGCA
Source organism: Morus indica (assembly GCA_029231665.1). NCBI lineage: Eukaryota > Viridiplantae > Streptophyta > Magnoliopsida > Rosales > Moraceae > Morus > Morus indica. The sequence goes on along the minus strand of JACAGA010000024.1, from coordinate 4,219,030 downwards.
AGCAAATATAAGAGACGCCGGCACGCCTGCCGCCGCCGCCCCAGATCTTCTTCGAGAGCTCGAAGACGTTCTGCTCATGCGGCTTCGTAGGGTTGTATTTCTTCCTTGCCGCGTTGTTTGAGTACTTCTTCTTCAACCTCCGGACTTTGTTGTAGAACTGCGCCTTCGTGACCACAACGTGCAGCGACTTCTTGATGAAATCATGGAAGGCATTCATGTCCGTTACGGCCGGATCGCCGCCTCTCTTCGCAGCGTAGTCGATTAAACCTTTCAGTATCACTATCTCGTCATCCTCGCTCCACAGCCTCTGGAACAGCTTCTTCGAGTCGTCTACGCCGGACTTCTTCGACTCCAACGGCTCCTCATCAGACGCTGCTCCGCCGTCGCCATCCGCCTCAGGAGGAGGCACTTCAGGGCCGCTCTTCTTCTTCACCCGCTTTTTCGAGTCCTTTGCGGTGGTCTCGGACTCTCTCGGCCTCTTCACCGCCGACTTTTTCTCCGGCGTGGCGGCGACGGAGGGCTTGGATCTGGCCCCTTTCTCCTCCATCGCCTTCGACGCTATGGGCTTGACGGTCGAGTCAGCGGGCTCGGACTTGGAACTCGACTCGGCGTCGGACTCGGAATCACCGTCTGTCTTCTTGGTATTGGGCGATAAAACCGTTGGTTTGGAGGTTGCTTGAACCTGCTCATCTTCGGAGGTGTCTTCTTTTTCCGATGAAGTTTCCTCCTCTTCCTCGGAACAAGAAAAGGCCGGCGGTACGTCAAGAGGGGAAGCGCATTGGGGCCATGGATGGTATGGAGGAGGAGAGGGAGGGTTTCAGAGGAAGAGAAGATTGGGTTTTTTTTTATTTCTTTTCTTTTCTCGGCCGATCCCATACTATTTGTATTAGGTCACGAGTAATTATGTACGAAAATGTTTTATTATAATAAAAAAATTTAATATAATTACTTTATATAATTTTTTATTTTTATCAAATTTAAATTTTAAACTCCGAAAAATATCATTCTTTTAAAAATAAAAATCGAATTAAAAAAAATTCACTAATAGTAATCTTACAGATTTAAATTTCAATTAAAATTACTAAACAGACCATAAATTATTTAAAGTCTCCACTAATTTATAATTTATATTTATCACAATTTTATCTTATATTAAAATCCATTAGCATACCCCACGTTAACTATAAATTAAAATAGCATTTTTAAAAAAATTAAAAAAAAACATATACTAAAAATTAATTATGGCTAGAAAGTATTCTTAAGAAAAATGAAAAAAAAAAAAAAAAAAAAACATACCCTCATGTCTAAAACTTACATTCCATGACATTGAATTTTTTCTTGTTTTTTTAGAGTATGATTTAAGTATAGTTTTTAAATTAAATCTGAATCATAATTTAAGTTGAATGAATAAAATTAAATAAAATTAAATAAAGTTAAAATTTAAAAAAAAAACGTGATTCAAATAAAATTGTGACAAATATATAATTTTTTTGTACTGGTCTAAATTTTCAATTTTCCTTTATCACTTAATAGACACCACCATCTTTGTGCATATGAAAAGACAAATCCTTATATAGCTCGCATCAAAAGGATATTTGTGAGTTGGTAGAAAGTGATGTTGCTAAAAAATAAAAATAAAAAAAAACCTTTTAATTTAGATAGTTGTTGAGTCTTTTTTGTTTTTTAAATGTTTTTCTACCAATTTATCTAATGCTTTATGAGCTTTTTTTTTTTTTTTTTTTTTTTGCAGATATTCGATGGTCGTTGTGCTTTTATATGCATCAACACTATTGTGTAAACATTTTTTAACGCATCTAATTATTTTTGTGTTATAGAGGCTTTTTCTTATTAATTGACATCATAAAAAATAAATAAATAAAAAGAATAAGGTAAGACGAAAACAAAATAAATAAAGGTAAAAATAATTACATTAATATTTTAAAAAGAAATATAACATTAATAGTGAAAAGAGATTACATAATTTTGAAAGTTAAATTAAAATTTAAATCAGTTGGAGTATGAAATGTTAAATTAGATATTATGAAAATTATATTTATAAAATGATAGGTTTTTTACATTTTTATTAAAGGATCATTTACGCACTATAAATTCTTCTTTTTTTACTTTTTCTCTTTCATTCTTCATTTTTTTTTTCTTTTTTGGCTTTATTATTTTTAACTTTTATGTCTCATCTTTTATTTTCTCTGCTTTTTCTCCCCCTTTTATATTTTTTCCTTCTTTATTTTGTTTTTCTTATTTCTTTTATTTTCCACTCTTAAACCATAAATTCTTGTCCTAAATTGTAAATATAGAAAAGAGCAAATATGTCACTATATTTTTAGTAGTTCAAAATTGTGATTTTTTTTAATAAAATTGTGATCAGTCAGAAGTGTACACTAATAATAATAAAAGGCAAATAAAAACTATTTTTGAAACGTTCTTACTGGCTCGGCACTTTCAGAGCTAATAAACTGTAATAAGTTTTCAGACGACTCGAGTATACGTTCAGATAACACCCGAGCGTATGCTAGGGAAACCACTCGAGTGTACGTAGGGAAACCACACGAGCATACGCTCAAGTAGGGAATAAGTTGGACGATCAAGAGTTATCAAGTCTCAATGTCAAATACGATTAAAGGTATTTAATTACCTAAGTTTAATCCGTTTATTAATTATTTTTAACACTCAAAAGAGGTGAAGAGCCTTACTGAACTAAAAAAGAGAGTAAACTCTCAAATTAATGAGAGGAATTAAACCCCCCCAATTCCCAATATTGTATAAATTCTCTCGTTTGAGACCAAAAGATACACACTCATTTCTTAATACAATTGTCTTATAATTATCTTCACTTTGTTCTTGTTACTTTTTCTAAGGTTCTTTGAGTTCTTCGAGTGTTCTTTTAATTTATTTAGATAATTTGCGTATTCAATCCGAATTGTTAATCTAAGAACCATGGATAAGTGTTGGATGAAATTTTGCTCCAACATATATTACATGTTTATGTAATTAATTTGTATCATTTAATGTGATCTTTCCAGCATACAACACCTTCCTCACTCAACCTAATTATCACCCTCTTCCTCTCCACTTAGCCAGACTTGTGTACGCCTTCATTACATCGAATGGAAGCTTAAGAATGACTTTTGTTATACTTGAATATGAAAGAATCAATTCAAAGCCCTTTTTTCTTTTCGAGTGAATTCCCACCCAAAATCCTCACTCCTTTTTCTGTTGTCTGGAAATCCGGCCAATTGTGCAAACACTTCAAAATTCCCAGCCTTGGGAGTTCTTAGCCAACACATGATGATCCTGCAAGACGTGGTCACTACAATCAAAAGGAAATCTCCATTTTGGCTTAGTGCCACCCCATTTGAGAATGAGATATTTTCAAGTAAAACATCTATTTGTTTGCTTTGAAGATCATAACGCATTAATCTTCCAGTTGTGTCTCCACTTAAAATAACAGAAAGATACTTCTTAAAACATTGCAAATCATCCAACGACACACGATTTTTTAATAATCAGGAGAGGCCTCCAATTTGCACAAGTAAAGGCACGTAAGAAATTAATACACGTCATAAAAAAAAAAAAAAATTATGACACAATATAAAAATGATGGCATTATGCACATTTGCACCCTGAATTGTTCAGCCTTTGACAAAAAACTGCAGATTTATGTCTGATCTCAACAAAACCGCAACGGTTCAAAAATGGATGAAAAGGAAGACAAAAGAGCCGGTAAAGTTAAGATTCCAACAGCCGGGCCGAGAAAACGAGGTTTACTATACAACAGAAACAAATGAAAAGTTTGATCCGCACCAAATACTACTGAAACATGTTCACACTGGTTCCGGTCATTGTGCTGCTGAACAAGGTGGAGATTGGTTTAAAGGCATGGGAGCAATCGGCAAGCTGCAAATTTAAACGCCAATTAGAAAACTTAAAGATGGTCAATAAACGTCAACACATAGATGGCGATTATGTATGTGTCATATATTATGTCTATACTAGCATCCACCAACCGAAATCGCACACATTGGTGAGTACTGAATTTCAGAATGGGAAGAAAATGTACCAAACAGGAAACTTTAACCAAAAGAGAGCAAACACGATAGAATATTAGCTCATATATGACACAAAACTAAGCAATCAAACGAACAACAGTAGTAGCTCAACTATACAACACTTGGAAACAGAGATTTGAAAAAATTAAAGCAGTTTCATTTCAATTAAGCCAAACTTCATCATCTTCAAACCAAAACATGTTAAAGTTCAAGCATAAATTTAAATTTGCTTCCAAATTCAACTTTAAAGCCAGCAATGCATCAACTGGTTGAGCATTTAAACAAGAAAACTAAGCAAGGAAGCATAACTTAACAAGAAAACCATGGAAATTATTTAGCCCCTTCTAATGTCCAAGCTAAGGACCAGGTGGTAGCGAAAACTTAAACTTTAAAAAGAAACCTTTAAATTTTATGTATGCTGCTACAGTACGTATCTTAATGACTTAAAAGCCTTAGGAAAGTGGTTTGATTGAGAGATTACACGAGTATAGACGGAAAGGGGTTGAAAACAAGGAATATCTCGTTTGAGTTTAAGGGTCAGGCTTTGGGGTATAGTTGTTATGGGCTTGCTTTAGGCTCCAAATGTGGGGGAAAACACTGAAAAAGTGGCAGCAAGTGGGAATGAAAACACTGAAAAATTAAAAAAGGAAAAACAGAAGAACAAAAAACAAAACAAAACAAAACAAAAGGCAAAAAAATATATATTTATGTGCGTAGGATGGTAGGGAAGCGCGTCTGAAACCCTCCGTCTCCTCCTCCATCCCATCCATGGCACCAAGACGCGCCTCCCATCTTAGCGTACCGCCGGCCGTTTCTTCTTCTGAGGAAGAGGAGGAGACTTCATCGAAAGAAGAACAAACCTCCGAAGATGAGCAGGTTCACGCAACCCCAAACCAACGGTTTTATCGCTCAACAACAAGAAGAGACGGCGAGTCGAGTTTTGAGTCAGAATCCGAGTCCGATCCCTAGCTCGCCGACTCGACCGTCAAGCCCATAGCGTAGAAGCCGATGGAGTAGAAAGGGGCCAGATCCAAGCCCTTCGTCGCCGCCACACCGGTAAAAAAGTCGGCGGCGAAGAGGATGAGAGAGTCCGAGACCGCCGCAAAGGACTCGAAGAAGCGGGTGAAGACGAAGAGCGGCCCTGAAGTGCCTCCTCCTGAGGCGGATGGTGACGGTAGTGCAGCGCCTGATGAGGAGCACTGAAACGCTGGATTTTCCACCAATCTCACTCTTTCTAGAATGTCTTCGAGCTCTCGAAGAAGATCTGGGGCGGCTGCGGCCGTGCCGGCGTCTTTGAGCTCGCGGAAAGGCTAAGAAGGAACGGCGCTACAAAGACTGAGATTGCTGGGAAATCCAGCGTTTCAGTGCGTTCGACTGAGATGATTGGATTTGGTATGAAGACCTTAACAGAAGAGGTTGTTAAGAAGGAACTCGATTTGCTTCCTGCATCGAAGAAGGCCAAGTTGGACGCCATTTAGAAAAAGCTTCACGTTGATGAACTGGAGCTTTTTGTAAAGAAGAATCAGTTGAACGAACAAGTCAAGAGAGGAAGCGTGTCTTGCTGCTATGGATGATGGGATGGAGGAGGAGACAGAGGGCTTAAGTCAATATGAAAATTTTAAATATATATATATAAATTAAGTTTTAATTATAAAAATTAATAGTTCATAATTTATTAAGTTATATTTTATAATTAAATAAGTTATAAATAAATTTATTAAATTATAGTTTATAATCAAATAAGTTATGAATAATTATAAATAATAATTTGTTAAGTTATAATTTATAATCAGATAAATTATGAATAAAAATAGTAATTTAGCCTATTTATTAATTTATGTAAATTATTGACATATTAATTTTAGAGAGAAAGAGAGAAATAGATCAAGACTTGAGATGAATTAAAATTAATAGGTCAATAGTTTACATAAGTTAATAAATAGGCTAAATTATTATTTCCGTTCATAACTTGTCTGGTTATGAACTATAACTTGATAAATTATTATCTATAATTATCTATAACTTATGTGGTTATGAACTATAACTTGATAAGTTTATCATAACTTATTTGGTTATGAACTATAACTAACAAGTTAGGCCTATTAATTCTATAACTAATAATTAGCCTATATATTTCTTAAACTTTTATATTGACATATTTTACTATTTTTCTTAATTTTAATCATCTCAAGTCTCTTTTTTCCTACATTTGCGCCCAGGCCCATTTGATTGAAGCATTGAAAATGTCATTTTTTTATTTAAAAAATTTAAATAAAAAAATTTTCAATTCTCGTATAAAATTTAAATTTAAATTTAAATTATTAACTTAAATACATTAATTAAAGGGGCTATAAATTTATTAATGTATCTCTTAATTCATAACTTCTATTTATCATAATTTTATCTTACATTAAAATTTAATAACATACCACACATTAGCTAAAAATAAAATTGTATTTTTAAACATACAGTAAAAATTAATTATAACTACAAAGACTTCTTCAAAAGAATGAAAAAAAACATGCCCTCATGTCTCAAACTTGCATTCCATGATATTGAATTTCTTAAGGGTTTATGATAAGAAAAAAAAAATTATGATTATTCTGTACGGATCTTTATGGTTCCCGGTCGTCCTTTATCACCTATTGTCGCAAACTGGAGTAGACACCATCATCTTTGTGCATATGGATGGGCAAATCCTCATGTAGCTCGTATCAAAGTGCTTTGTGAGTTGGTAGGAAGTGATGTTGCTAAAAAAAAACTTTTAGTTTAGATAGTTCTTGAGTCTTTTTTTGTTCTTAAATGTTTCTTCTACCAATTTTATCTTTATGAGCATCTATTTTTGGCCCGTTCACTTCACCGATCAATTCGAATTTAGAATTTGAGTTTTGCTACAGTAAAAAATGCTTAGAAACAATCACATCTAACTTTTTTGTTACAATAAAAAGCTCTCACATAAAATCGCATCTCAACTCGAATTACAAACTCAAATTAGCAAAATGAATGGCCCCAAATATTCGATGGTTGTTGAACTTTTATATACATCAACATCATTATGTATGCAGTTTGTTTTATCGATCTAATTACTTTTGTTCTATAGATACTTTGTTCTTATTTAATGGACATGTAAAAATAAATAAATAAGAAGAAGAAAGTAAGACAAAAACAAAATACATAAAGATAAAGATAATTACATTAATGTTTAAAAAAGAAATTTAATAGTGAAATGACATTATGTTATTTTTAAAATTAAACTAAGATTAAAATTAGGTTGGGGTATGAATGGTTAAATTATATATTATGAAAATTATATCTATAAAATGATAGATTTTACAAATATTTATTAGAAAAGCGTTAATTAGTAGAGAAATCTATAAATTTTTAGGGTTTAATACAACTACCCTTGTGTTTTGGTGGGATGGGCCAGCAACCCCAAGCCGGTTCAGATAAACAACTAGCAGTCGAAGGCCTTGAGGCCCAGTAGCATCTCGCTAAGCTCGTTAATCGGTCAGTTTGTTAAGAACTATAATTTTTCGAGAATAAATAAGGAATTAGTATAATTTTAATGATCATTAACAGTATAATCTTTCTAGCCCTTCTTTTCTGCTCTGATGATCTATAGAGTGTGTTAGTAACTTAGTGTTAGTAAACAACAATCATTTAATTACTACACATTTTAAAAATTGTATGAGAACTCATGAAATTACACTATAAATATAGATCCCCTCTAAGAATTGAGACCAAGACCCATATTTCTCTTATGGGGAAAAAAAAGTAAAAAGCCAATGATAAAAAAAATATTATTTATGTCACTCTATTAAAAAAAATAAATAATTGTCACTCAATTAATAAATAAAAAATAAAAATAACAATGTCACCTAACTATTTAGAATAACATAAATAATAAACATTTACAAAAGTATGACAAATTATGTCTTTTTCTCTTCCACATCTACCCAATTCAAAGTCCACAAAGAGTAAAGTGGAACTTACTCAAATTCCGAAGATAAATGAACCACATAATGTACTCCAAAGCCAAAAAAAAAAAAAAAAAAAAAAAAAAAAAAAAAAAACAAATTGCCTTCTTTTTTTCCCTTTTTGCCTCCTTAAGTTTGTTAGCTGCTACATCTTAATAGTTAATCCTAACTACATGAAAAAGTAGATATTTACTTCCTTTAGTCGTCATTTACACATCAAAAATTCTTCTTCTTCCTCTTCTTTTTCTCTTTTCTTTGTTCCTTTTTTTCATTCTTAGCTCTATTATTTTTAACTTTTATGTCACGTACATTTTTTTGTTCTTTTTCTGCTTTTTCTCCCCCTTTTATCTTTTTTCTTTCTTTTTTTTTTTTGTTTTCCTTATTTCTTTTGTTCTCCTGTCCTAAACCATAAATTCTTGTCCTAAATTGCAAATATATAAAAGAGTAAATATGTCACTATTATTCATTTTTAGTAGTTTAAAACAGTGAATTATTTTAATAAAACTGTGATAGGTAAGTATATACAATAAGGATAAAGAGAAATAAGAAAAAAAATATTTTTCAAACGCTCTTACTGGCCCGGCGCTTTCGGAGCTATTAAAATGTACTAAATTTTTGGGCAACCCGAGCATATGTTCGGATAACACCAGAGCGTATGCTAGGAAAACCACTCAAACGTACGTAGGGAAACCACCCAAGCACATGCTTAGGTAGGGAAAAAGTTGGAAGATCAAGAGTTATCAAGCCTCAACATCAAATAGCGGTCGACGATTCGTTTATTAATTCCTTTTAACACTCAAAAAAGGTGAAGAACCTTATTGTATTAAAAAGAGAATAAACTCTCAAATTAATGGGAGGAATTAAACTCCCTCATTCTCAATATACTATAAATTCTCTCGGTTTGAGATGAAAAGATACGCACATATTTCTGAATACAATTACTTTATGATTGTCTTCACTTAGTTCTTGTTATTTTTTTTAGATTCTTTGTGTTCTTCGAGTGTTCTTTAAATTTCCTTAGATAATTTATTTATTCAATCTGAATTTTTAATCTAGGAACGTTAGATAAGTGTTGGACGAAATTTTAGCCCAACATATATTACAAGTTCGTGTAATTAATTTGTATCATTTAATGTGATCTTTCCGGCATAAGGTTTGTGTATAGATCCAATCCAAAGATTCCCATCTCTCTCCTCCACCTCAGAAACAACTTTCCATTTCACACCACTCTTGTCTTCAAGCACATCCAACACAACACCTTCCTCACTCAACCTAATCATCAACCCTCTTCCTCTCCACTTAGCCAGACTTGTGTACACCTTCATTACATCAAATGGAAGCTTAAGAATGGCTTTTGCTATACTTGGATATGAAAGAATCAATTCAAAGACCTTTTTTCTTTTTGAGTGAATTCCCACCCAAAATCCTCCTCTTGGACTCCTCTTTATGTTGTCTGGAAATCCGGGCAATTCTGCAAAGACTTCAAAAGTCCCAGCATTGGGAGTTCTTAGCCAATACCTCATGATCCTGCAAGACGTGGTCTCTGCAATCAAAAGGAAATCTCCATTTTGGCTTAGTGCCACCCCATTTGGGAATGAGATATTTTTAAGTAAAACATCTATTTGTTTGCTTTGAGGATTATAACTCATTAATCTTCCAGTTGTGTCTTCACTTAATATAACAGAAAGGTAGTTCCTGAAACATTACAAATCATGTAAGGACACAATATTTTTTCATAATCAGGAGAGGCCTCCAATATGTGCAAGTAATAGCACGTAAGAAATTAATACACGTCATAAAAAAAACAATTTTATGAGACAATATAAAAATGATGGTATTATGCAAATTTGCACCCTGAATTTTTCAGCATTTAACAACTTGTCTTGTAAACTTTTAGTAATTAGACCTCCTATCCCAAACTTATTAGTGTTTTCCCTTAATTAAATTGTGGCGACGAGGCCCATTTTCTTAATAATTGTGTTAATTGGTAACTGAAAAGCATGTCCGACTAAAAATTTCATATTGTCATATCAAATTCTAACACATCTCAATTTCTCAATTTTTAATACCTCAAATCAACCAAAATTGAATGCAAAATTAGTAAAGCCACATTATAATATTATATTTTGATAAATTGGAGGGATGAATTGTCAAAATTAGAAGTTCAAAGAAAGTTGCCAAAAGTCAGAAAAATTAAGAGGGTAAAAGTTCCAAAAACTGTAAAACGAACAAAAAACTTTAACATAACGTTGGGGGTAAAAAGGTAGCAACCAAAAAGAAATTCCAAGTCTACATATTTCGAAGAACTTTAACAGATATGCATTCATGATCATGATGTTTGTGATTCAATTTTTCACAATATGTCACATTTATCTAGAACATAACGTTGTAAAAGACTTCATTCAAATCCCACTTTCACCGGGTTGGGTTTTTTTCTTGAAGGAAAAGGCCAAGTCTCATTGACTAATGGATTAATCCAACCAAAAAAAAAAATCATTGCATAGTTAGTACTAGTCTAACTGAAAGAGAACTTAAAAGATTGTGTATGATATACCTCCTTTCATAACGAGAACTGCTATCAGTAAAATAGACTAATCCATTCTCATCATTGATGTCTAAACCGTTGGGAAATGCAAATGGAACTCCTTGTGCTTGAGTCACCACCCGGCTGGCCAAGCCGCCTTCAGCCCCGACAACGACCAGCCCCATATACGCGTCGGCGATGTAGAGATCACCGCTCGTTTTGTGGAAACTCAGTCCCAACGGACGCCCACAAATGTGCTCTGTCAGATGATGATCATGTGACCCTTCACAGCTATATCTAAGCCAACGTAAACACGGTCAAATTAACGTCAACACATAGATGGTGATTATCTTATGCTGTGTAGGAATGGACTGTCAATTGCACAAACATATACATGTATATGTCATATATATGCTTAGCTATATTACATCAAATCCAAAACCGTACAATTACATATGAGGGGATATTGACACAAATAGGTTTATAATATCTCTTTTTCTTGGCACCTTCCAATATTTGAGTTATTCCTCTCTATTTTCAATGTACTATATTACCATCCACCAACTGAAATCCCCAACATTGATTAAGTGTTTTGCTCTTGAATATTGCCAAGTTTTGCTTTTCTAAGTAATTGAATTTCAGAATGGTGAATTTTGAACATAAGCACTATTCTGGTGCTCAGGCTATTTCCATGACGAACTCTGGGGAATTTAGAAGTGGCACCCCCATTCCCAGTTTGATAGGGGTTTCTTCAAGACATTCAGGGCTGCCTTTTAAGAACAGTTGATCACCATGATAGGTTAATAGTAATTGAAGGTTTGTTCTTTGCTTTGTTATACCCGACACCAAAATTCCGCTCACATCGCATCTATTGAGTGTGGCACAATTGATCTGGCCAACCCACCAATCGAAATTGACGATCTCAGTTGCTTCCCAAAAATCAGAACTCAATTCCCAAACTAATTTACCAACACTCTCCCTCCAGATTCCTCTTCCATAAGTACGATCAAACAGTCCTCATAATAGTGAGAAACACAAACTGAAACTAAAAGATGAAAGTTAATTTTTCATTCCATCATAGAGTAGTTAGTTTGCAAAAATAAGGTTAACTCCAAGAAGAAAGAACTGGGAAAGAACTGGGAATTGGTCATGGAAAAGTGTTGGAGAATATTCCAAGCAAGGTAGGATTGCAGGAACTGGAAGCTCTGCTAAAGCTGTACTATATCAATTCATCAATAAGTAGCAATAAAGAATTACTCTCCTTTTTCTTTCTGGCTTGTTCTTTTATACTATTATGAAATAGAAATTGTCTAGCTCTATCATTTTGGTATCAAAGAACCCAAATATTTTAAAATTGAATAATGCTTTTTGGAAGAGAGAGCCATCACACAACAAGGAAATGTATGGGAAGAATATGTACCATACAGGAAACTTTAACCAAAAATGAACAAACACGATTAAAATATTAGCTCATATATGACACAAGAATATTTAGCTCACACATACAATCGAAAGCATAATAATTACTCCTTTAAAAAATCAAGAATAACAAAGTTATGGTAGGTAATTGTATCCTTTTGATTGCCAGGCTTCCAGTTAGCACAAATGGTTCTTTAACTCAATTATCAATCAAACGAACAACAGTAGTAGCTCAACCATACAACACTCGGAAACAGAGATTTCATAAAATCAAAGCAGTTTCATTTCAATTAAGAAATACCTCATCATCTTCCAACCAAAACATGTTAAAGTTCAACCATAAATTTAAATTTGCTTCCAAATTCTACTTTAAAGCCAGCCATGCATCAACTGGTCGAGCATTTAAACAAGAATACTAAGCAAGGGAGCATAACTTAACAAGAAAACCATCGAAACTTTTAGCCCCTTCTGATGTCCAAGCTATGGACCAGGTGGTAGCGAAAATTTCAAACTTTAAAATGAAACCTTTAGATTTTCTGTATGCTGCTACAGTACGTATCTTATTGACTTAAAACCCTTAGGAAAGAGCTTCGATTGAGAAATTACACGAGTATAGACCGAAAGGGGATGGAAACAAGGAATAGCTCGTTTGAGTTTAAGGGTTAGGCTTCGGGGTATAGTTGTCATGGGCTTTCTTTCGGCTGCAAATGTGGGGGGAAACAGTGAAAAAGTGGCAGCAAATCGGAGTGAAGACACTGAAACATTAAAAAGTAAAAACAGAAAAAAAGGCAATATATATATATATATATTAATGTGCGTACGATGGTAGGTAACTATTCATGCTAACATATTTTATTTAGATCGCCAAACCAGCCGAATGAAACACCAGTCGAACTCGCAATCATAGAAGAGATTGGCACATAGATTAAGAAAAGACTAAATAGAAAAAGATAAAAGAACAAGGATACCCTATCCATTTGAAGAAATTCTGGTGCAAAAGATTCAAAATCACAACAGAAGATGGCAAGAGTAGGGCAATTACCTAGTAATTTGAAGCAATATTGCAAAAACAAGAGATAATACTCGAAACAAACAACTATAAGATGATTAAAATCCCCATTGTTCTCAAAAACTTGAGATACTCGAAACAAACAAATATAAGGATTGAGAGACCATGAAACATTAATAAGTAAAAACAGAAAAACAAAAAACAAAACAAAAGGCAAATATATATATATATATATATATATTAATGTGCGTACGATGGTAGGTAACTATTCATGCTAACATATTTTATTTAGATCGCCAAACTAGCTGAATGAAACACCAGTCGAACTAGCAATCATAGAAGAGATTGGCCCATAGATTAAGAAAAGACTAAAAAGAAAAGATAAAAGAATAAGGACACCCTATCCATTTGAAGAAATTCTGGTGCAAAAGATTCAAAATCACAACAGAAGTTGGCCAGAGTACGGCAATTACCTAGTAATTTGAAGCACTATTGCTAAAACTTGAGAATCAGATAATACTCAAAGCAAGCAAATATAAGATGATTAAAATCCCCATTGTTCTAAAAAACTTGAGAAACTCGAAACAAACTGATGGCTAACAGCCCCGCCGTTTTTTAAACGTGAGGCACTCAAAGCAAGAAAGATAAGATGATTAAGGGTCAGTGAATCACATAAACGCTTATAGCTTATATTTTTCTTTTCTTATCTTATCAATAATAATAAAAAAAGAAAATGATAAATCTAAATGATTCCAATATAAAGACAATCACAAAAAAGAAACGGAAATGCTAACACAATTAAAGCAAAACAAAACTAATATTGAACAATAAAGCTGCACCAATATCGTAAACAAAAATATGCAGTTCCATTACATAGCTACTCACATAGTCAAAGGCCATAAGCTTAAAATTTAGCGATAAACAGTGCACATAACAAAGTAGAAACTCCTAACACAATCTTCACCCCCCACCCCCTTTTTGAAAGGCAAAATGAAGCCCAAAAGCCATGATAAGTTAATACGCAAAAAATCCATCACAAGCTATACCTCACCAATGCCCACTAATGATCAGAAGACTTGAGCTTCTCGAGGACCAACATGACTTGTTCGTTCCTCAACCGATTCTTCTCTGCAAAAAGCTCCAGTTCCTCAATGTGAAGCTCTTTCCACCTGGCGTCCAACTCGGCTTTCTTCGATGCCGGAAGCAAATCGAGTCCCTTCTTCACAACCTCTTCTGGTAACCTCTTCATGCCAAATCTAATCATCTCAACAGGTGAAGCCAGGGTAGCCTTTCCGGAACTCGATTCGGCGGGCTTGGAATCGGAACTCGACTCGGCGTCGGACTCGGAATCATCGTCTGTCTTCTTGGTGTTGGGCGATAAAACCGTCGGTTTGGGGGTTGCTTGAACCTTCTCATCTTCGGAGGTTTCTTCTTCTTCTGATGACGTTTCCTCCTCTTCGTCGGAAGAAGAAACGGCCGAGGGTACGTCAAGAGGGGAAGCGCGTCTTGGTGCCATGGAGGAGGAGGCGGAGGGTTTCAGAGGAAGGGAAGATTAGGGTTTTTTTTTTCTCTCGGCTGCTAAGGGCACTATTAGGCAACGAGTAATTATAATTAGAAGTAGATATGTATTTATAGGAGAGATTTTTATTATATTAAAAAAAGTTAAATTTGAAAAAAAAAAATTGTAGTAAAATTTAAACTTTAAATTTAATTTTGTGAAATAAATGGGATTATGTAATTACACCCGATCCTATTTGGTTGTAGAATATCTTACTTTTATTTAAAAAAAAATTGAATAAAAAAAATTTCATTAATAATTATCTTATAAAATTTAAATTCAAATTCAAATTACTGACTTAAATACATTAATTAAACATGCCATAAATTCACTAATACCTCAACTAATTTATAATTTTTATTTATTGTAATTTTATCCTATATTAAAATCCATTTACATATACCCCTCGTTAACTATAAATGAAAATAATATTTTTAAAAAAAAACACACACACACACTTAAAATTACTTATGGCTAGAAATAATTCTTCAAAAGAATGAAAAAAAAAAAAAAAAAAAAAAAACATATCCTCACGTCTCAAACTTGCATTTGACATTGAATTTTTAGAAGTTTCTGAAAAGAAAAAAATTATGATTATTTTGTGTAAATCAATATTCGCATCTAATTAATTTTGTGTCATAGAGTCTTTGTTTTTATTTGATGGACATCATAAAAAATAAATAGATAAGAAGATGAAAGTAAGACGAAAACAAAAAAATAATAAAGGTGAAGATAATTGCATTAATGTTTAAAAAAGAAATATAACATTAATGGTGGAAAGGGATTATATGATTTTAAAAATTAAATTAAGATTAAAATTAGGTTAGAGTATAAATGGTTAAATTAGTTATCATCAAAATTATATTTATAAAAATGATTGATTTTTTTAAATTTTTATTAAAGGAACATTGATTAGCTGAGAAATCTATATAGGGTTTAATATAAGGGAGAAAGAGAAAAATAGGCCAAAATTTGAGATGAATTAAAATTAATAGACCAATAGTTTACATAAGTTAATAAATAGGCCAAATTATTATTTTCGTCCATAACTTGTCTGGTTATGAACCATAACTTGACAAGTTATTATTCATAATTGTCCATGACTTGTCCGGTTATGAACTATAACTTGACAAGTTTATCCATAACTTATCTTGTTATGAATCATAACTGGACAAATTATAACCTATTAATTTCTATAACTAAAAATTAACTTATTTTCTTTTTTAAGCTTTTCATATTGGCCTATTTTCTACTATTTCCCTTAATATAACTACCTTGTGATTTGGTGGGCTAGGCAAGCAACCCCAAGCCTGTAAAGGATAAACAACCAGCAGCCGAAGGTCTTGAGGCCCAGAAGCATCTCGCTAAGCCCATTAATTAGTCTAGTATGTTAAGAACTTTAATTTTCTAGGAAAAAAAAAGGGAATTAACATAATTTTAATAATCATTAAAAGTATAATTTTTGGAGCCTTTTTTTGTGCTCTGATGATCCTTAGAGTGTGTTAGTAGGGATGCTTGGTTTGGGGATTCAAACCATAATTTTAATCATGGTTCATAATTAAATATATTATTTTTTCTCACAAAAAATACACATAAATCAAAAATAATTTTAATCTATAAACTAAACGTTTCCTAGTGTTAGTAAACAACAGTCATTTAACTACTACACATTTTAAAAATTGTACGAGAACTCATTAAATTACCCATAAACTAGAAGCTATCACTCATAACGTAGGCAAAAAAATAAAAAATCATTGATAAAAAATATTGTTTATGTCACGCTATTAAAAAATAAATAATTGCCACTCAATTAATAAAGAGAAAAAAAAAATAACAATGGCACGTAACTACTTAGAATAGCATAAATAATAAACATTCACAAAATTATAATAAATCATATATTTTTCTCTTCCACATCTACCCAATTCAAAGTCCACAAAAAGTTCGACTAAAGTGAAAATGACTCAAATTTCTTGGGATAAATGAACCACATAATGTACTCCAGACCTAAAAAAATAAAAACATATTTCTTTTTTTTTTTTTTTCCTTTTTTGCCTCTTGAAATTTGCTAGTTGCTACATCTTAATACTAACTATTTAAAAGAGTATGAGAAGTTTTTTTTATTTTTAGCCATTATATTTATATTAAAAACTGTCTATTATGTATATTTTTTTAATGTGATGCAATTTTGACTAAATTTAACATTTAGAAACAAACACCATCATAAGGACAAGTAGAAAATCTCCCTAATAGATAATCTAGAAAATAGAGCAAAGTACATTTACTTGTAAATGCTATTTAAATGAGAGTAATTCTGGTAGAAAGTTAAAAGACAGTAACTTGAAACTTGATAGACATTATTTTCTAGTTGCTCAAGAAATTTCTAAAGAGCGCACATCTTCAATGTCGTTAGTTTAGTTTGACAAGTAGGTTCCACAGTGCGTTGCTTTCTTTCAGAATCGTGCATGAAGTACCAAAACCATAATTTACTAGTCCGTTTGGTTCATGAATTAGAATCATGAGATTATAATTATTTTCAATTTACGTGTATTTTTTATGAGAAAAAATACTATAACGAATTATAAACTATAATTCGAATCAGATAATGAATCCTCCAACTAAACGGGTTCGAGAGACGTTGGAGAGTTTGAGATGTTTTGCTTACTTGCATATTTTGGGCACATAGTTTTTGAAAAAACTTCTTTCCATGTTTTGCTCGCGTGTTCAATCAAGACACGTGATTTTAAGGGGTATTTAGAGAAATAAAAAAAAAAGTGTTGTTTATTTTATATACTCAAACTTAAATTATTAATTTTATTACAGTATTTTTTAATAAAAAAAATTTAAGTTTTAAATTTCAAAATTAAAAGATCACGATTTAAGTATTTCTTATAAACAGACCCTAAAGAGTCGTTTGGAAGCTATACTAAAATTTAAATCATGATTATGCTATATTGTGTTTTACCTTATTAAAAATTTGAATTTCACAATTTTCTCTTTCACAAAGTTCTGCCAATAAATTCAAATCATGATTTGTGTATACTTTTTAAACGGGTCCTAAATTTTTCGTGAATGTAAGAGGATAAAAATTTAGGAGCTTTCTATGGTTGGTATCTTCACTGGTAAAGCGTGCTTTAAAAGTATTTAAAGCAATAGAACCTATTAAAAACCTGATCACAATGTCATAATATCCTACCAAATAATTCTCAAGAATTATAGGAAAATTCCTTAACTACTCGTGTTTAGTCGAAATACTGCACATTTGATCTTCTTATTATTCAAATGGCTCAAGAATTATTTATATATACATGTGTGTGTATATATAATCAACCCGTTAACGACATGACTCAAGATACATATAAAATTAATGGGTTTAAATTTATTACAAATAAATTTGAGATAAAATTAGATTGAATTTTTGAAATACGATTAAATAATGTGTTATTTTCGGGTTGACCCATTAACTCACACTTGACTCACTATAACTCATTTATTAAACGTCGTATATTTAGGTAATATGAATACACAGTATAATTATATCCCATTTGTTACCTATATTTACAAATATATATTTTTTAAAAGAAAAATAAATTGAGAAATAGGTTGACACGATCTTATTATCACTTATTTTATAAACGAGTTAATAAACGGGTTATTAAAAACAAGTTGACATGACACTATTATAACATGTTTAATAAACGGGTGAGTCATATCGTGTCATATCAACCCGTTAATATATAAATCGTGTTTAGGTTTTATATTTCAACACGAATAATAAATGAGTCGTGTTCATGACAAATTATGTATTTTTCTCTTCCACATCTACCCAATGCAAAGTCCACAAAGAGTAAAGTGGAACTTACACAAATTCCTAAGATAAATGAAACACATAATGTACTCCAAAGCCAAAAAAAAAAAAACAAAAACAAATTGCCTTCTTTTTTTCCCTTTTTGCCTCCTTAAGTTTGTTAGTTGCTACATCTTAATAGTTAATCCTAACTACATGAAAGAGTAGAATTTTACTTCCTTTAGTCGTGATTTACACACCAAAAATTCTTCTTCTTCCTCTTCTTTTTCTCTTTTCTTTGTTCCTATTATTCATTCTTAGCTATATTATTTTTAACTTTTATGTCACGTACATTTTTTTATTCTTTTTCTACTATTTCTCTCCCTTTTATCTTTTTTCTATCTTTTTTTTTGTTTTCCTTATTTCTTTTGTTTTTCTGTCCTAAACCATAAATTCTTGTCCTAAATTGTAAATATATAAAAGAGTAAATATGTCACTATTATTCATTTTTAGTAGTTTAAAACAGTAAATTATTTTAATAAAATTGTGATAGGTCATAAATGTATACTAATAAGAATAAAGAGAAATAAAAAAAATATATATTTTTGAAACGCTCTTATTGGCCCGGCGCTTTCGGAGCTAATAAAATGTACTAAATTTTTGGGCAACCCGATCAATTGTTCGGATAACACCAAAGCGTATGCTAGGAAAACCACTCGAACGTACGTAGGGAAACCACCCGAGCATATGCTCAGGTAGGGAAGAAGTTGGAAGATCAAGAGCTATCAAGCCTCAATATCAAATAGCGGCCAACGATTCGTTTATTAATTCTTTTTAACACTCAAAAAAGGTGAAGATCCTTATTGTATTAAAAAGAGAATAAACTTTCAAATTAATCGGAAGAATTAAACTCCATAATTCTCAATATACTATAAATTCCCTCGGTTTGGGACGAAAAGATACGGACTTATTTCTGAATACAATTACTTTATGATTGTCTTCATTTTGTTCTTGTCACTTTTTTTTAGATTCTTTGTGTTCTTCGAGTGTTCCTTAAATTTCCTTAGATAATTAATTTATTCAATCTAAATTTTTAATCTAAGAACCTTAGATAAGTGTTGGTCGAAATTTTAGCCCAACATATATTACAAGTTCGTGTAATTAATTTGTATCATTTAATGTGATCTTTCCAGCATAAGGTTTGTGTATAGATCCAATCCAAAGATTCCCATCTCTCTCCTCCACCTCAGAAACAGCTTTCCATTTCACACCACTCTTGTCTTCAAGCACATCCAACACAACACCTTCCTCACTCAACCTCATCATCAACCCTCTTCCTCTCCACTTAGCCAGACTTGTGTACACCTTCATTACATCGAATGGAAGCTTAAGAATGGTTTTTGCTATACTTGGATATGAAAGAATCAATTCAAAGACCTTTTTTCTTTTTGAGTGAATTCCCACCCAAAATCCTCCTCTTGGACTCCTCTTTATGTTGTCTGGAAATCCAGGCAATTGTGCAAAAACTTCAAAAGTCCCAGCATTGGGAGTTCTTAGCCAATACCTCATGATCCTGCAAGACGTGGTCTCTGCAATCAAAAGGAAATCTCCATTTTGGCTTAGTGCCACCCCATTTGGGAATGAGATATTTTTAAGTAAAACATCTACTTGTTTGCTTTGAGGATCATAACTCATTAATCTTCCAGTTGTGTCTCCACTTAATATAACAGAAAGGTAGTTCCTGAAACATTACAAATCATGTAAGGACACAATATTTTTTCATAATCAGGAGAGGCCTCCAATATGTGCAAGTAATAGCATGTAAGAAATTAATACACGTCATAAAAAAACAATTTTATGAGACAATATAAAAATGATGGTATTATGCAAATTTGCACCCTGAATTTTTCAGCATTTAACAACTTGACTTTTAAACTTTTAGTAATTAGACCTCCTATCCCAAACTTATTAGTGTTTTCCCTTAATTAAATGGTGGCGACGAGACCCATTTTGTTAATGATTGTGTTAATTGGTAACTGAAAAGCATGTCCGACTAAAAATTTCATATTCTCATATCAAATTCTAACACATCTCAATTTTTCAATTTTTAATACCTCAAATCAACCAAAATTGAATGCAAAATTAGTAAAGCCACATTATAATATTATATTTTGATAAATTGGAGGGATGAATTGTCAAAATTAGAAGTTCAAAGAAAGTTGCCAAAAGTCAGAAAAATTAAGAGGGTAAAAGTTCCAAAAACGGTAAAACGAACATAAAACTTTAACATAACGTTAGGGGTAAAAAGGTAGCAACCAAAAAGAAATTCCAAGTCTACATATTTCGAAGAACTTTAACAGGTATGCATTCATGATCATGATGTTTGTGATTCAATTTTTCACAATATGTCACATTTATCAAGAACATAACGTTGTAAAAGACTTCATTCAAATCCCACTTTCACCGGGTTGGGTTTTTTTCTTAAAGGGAAAGGCCAAGTCTCATTGACTAATGGATTAATCCAACCAAAAAAAAAAATCATTGTATATTTAGTACTAGTCTAACTGAAAGAGAACGTAAAAGATTGTGTATGATATACCTCCTTTCATAACGAGAACTGCTATCAGTAAAATAGACTAATCCATTCTCATCATTGATGTCTAAACCGTTGGGAAATGCAAATGGAACTCCTTGTGCTTGACTCACCACCCGGCTGGCCAAGCCGCCTTCAGCCCCGACAACGAGCAGCCCCATATACGCATCAGCGATATAGAGATCACCGCTCGTTTTGTGGAAACTCAGGCCCAACGGACGCCCACAAATGTGCTCTGTCAGATGATGATCATGTGACCCTTCACAGCTATATCTAAGCCAACGTAAACACGGTCAAATTAACATCAACACATAGATGGTGATTATGTCATGCTGTGTAGAAATGGACAGTCAAATGCACAAACTTATATATGTATATGTCATATATATGCTTAGCTATATTACATCAAATCCAAAACCGTACAATTACATATGAGGGTAGTGACACAAATAGGTTTAAAATATCTCTTTTTCTTGGCACCTTCCAATATTTGAGTTATTCCTCTCTATTTTCAATGTACTATATTACCATCCACCAACTGAAATCCCCAACATTGATTAAGTGTTTTGCTCTTGAATATTGCCAAGTTTTGCTTTTCTAAGTAATTGAATTTCAGAATGGTGAATTTTGAACATAAGCACTATTCTGGTGCTCAGGCTATTTCCATGACGAACTCTGGGGAATTTAGAAGTGGCACCCCCATTCCCAGGTTGATAGGGGTTTCTTCAAGACATTCAGGGCTGCCTTTAAGAACAGTTGATCACCATGATAGGTTAATAGTAATTGAAGGTTTGTTCTTTGCTTTGTTATACCCGACACCAAAATTCCGCTCACATCGCATCTATTGAGTGTGGCACAATTGATCTGGCCAACCCACCAATCGAAATTGACGATCTCAGTTGCTTCCCAAAAATCAGAACTCAATTCCCAAACTAATTTACCAACACTCTCCCTCCAGATTCCTCTTCCATAAGTACGATCAAACAGTCCTCATATTAGTGAGAAACACAAACTTATAACGGGGGTTGGGTCTCGAGCAAACGAAGAATGAAACAAGATCGAACAAAAAAAAAAAGCCACGAGAAGAAGAATAACCAAGAATAGCAACTATTAATAAGAAAAAACAGAAAAACAAAAAACAAAACAAAAGGCAATATATATATATATATATATTAATGTGCGTACGATGGTAGGTAACTATTCATGCTAACATATTTTATTTAGATCGCCAAACTAGCTGAATGAAACACCAGTCGAACTAGCAATCATAGAAGAGATTGGCCCATAGATTAAGAAAAGACTAAAAAGAAAAGATAAAAGAATAAGGACACCCTATCCATTTGAAGAAATTCTGGTGCAAAAGATTCAAAATCACAACAGAAGTTGGCCAGAGTACGGCAATTACCTAGTAATTTGAAGCACTATTGCTAAAACTTGAGAATCAGATAATACTCAAAGCAAGCAAATATAAGATGATTAAAATCCCCATTGTTCTAAAAAACTTGAGAAACTCGAAACAAACTGATGGCTAACAGCCCCGCCGTTTTTTAAACGTGAGGCACTCAAAGCAAGAAAGATAAGATGATTAAGGTACAGTGAATCACATAAACGCTTATAGCTTATATTTTTCTTTTCTTATCTTATCAATAATAATAAAAAAGAAAGTGATAAATCTAAATGATTCCAATATAAAGACAATCACAAAAAAGAAAGGGAAATGCTAACACAATTAAAGCAAAACCAAACTAATATTGAACAATAAAGCTGCACCAATATCGTAAACAAAAATATGCAGTTCCATTACATAGCTACTCACATAGTCAAAGGCCATAAGCTTAAAATTTAGCGATAAACAGTGCACATAACAAAGTAGAAACTCCTAACACAATCTTCACCCCCCACCCCCTTTTTCAAAGGCAAAATGAAGCCCAAAAGCCATGATAAGTTAATACGCAAAAAATCCATCACAAGCTATTCCTCACCAATGCCCACTAATGATCAGAAGACTTGAGCTTCTCGAGGACCAACATGACTTGTTCGTTCCTCAACCGATTCTTCTCTGCAAAAAGCTCCAGTTCCTCAATGTGAAGCTCTTTCCACCTGGCGTCCAACTCGGCTTTCTTCGATGCCGGAAGCAAATCGAGTCCCTTCTTCACAAACTCTTCTGGTAAGCTCTTCATACCAAATCTAATCATCTCACCTGAACGTATTACAGGTGAAGCCAGGGTAGCCTTTCCGTTACTCTTTGCAGCGCCGTTCGACTTCGGCGAAGAGACGCCCGCGCGGCTGCCGCCGCCGCCCCAGATCTTCTTCGACAGCTCGAAGACGTTCTGCTCATGCGGCTTCGTAGGGTTGTATTTCTTCCTTGCCGCGTTGTTTGAGTACTTCTTCTTCAACCTCCGGACTTTGTTGTAGAACTGCGCCTTCGTGACCACAACGTGCAGCGACTTCTTGATGAAATCATAGAAGGCATACATGTCCGTTGCGGCCGGATCGCCGCCTCTCTTCGCAGCGTAGTCGATTAAACCGTTCAGTATCACGATCTCGTCTTCCTCGCTCCACAGCCTCTGGAACAGCTTCGTCGAGTCGTCTCCACCGGACTTCTTCGACTCCTCCTGCTCCTCATCAGACACTGCTCCGCCGTCGCCATCCACCTCAGGAGGAGGCACTTCAGGGCCGCTCTTCTTCTTCACTCGCTTCTTTGAGTCCTTTGCGGTGGTCTCGGACTCTCTCGGCCTCTTCGCCGCCGACTCTTTCTCCGGCGTGGCGGCGACGGAGGGCTTGGATCTGGCCGCTTTCTTCTCTTCCATCGGCTTCGACGCTAAGGCCTTCACGGTCGATTCGGCGGGCTCGGAATCGGAACTCGACTCGGCGTCGGACTCGGAATCATCGTCTGTCTTCTTGGTGTTGGGCGATAAAACCGTCGGTTTGGGGGTTGCTTGAACCTTCTCATCTTCGGAGGTTTCTTCTTCTTCCGATGACGTTTCCTCCTCTTCGTCGGAAGAAGAAACGGCCGAGGGTACGTCAAGAGGGGAAGCGCGTCTTGGTGCCATGGATGGGATGGAGGAGGCGGCGGAGGGTTTCAGAGGAAGGGAAGATTAGGGTTTTTTTTTTCTCTCGGCTGCTAAGGGCACTATTAGGTAACGAGTAATTATAATTAGAAGTAGATATGTATTTATAGGAGAGATTTTTATTATATTAAAAAAAGTTAAATTTGAAAAAAAAAAATTGTAGTAAAATTTAAACTTTAAATTTAATTTTGTGAAATAAATGGGATTATGTAATTACACCCGATCCTATTTGGTTGTAGAATATCTTGCTTTTATTTTTAAAAAAAAAAATTGAATAAAAAAAATTTCATTAATAATTATCTTATAAAATTTAAATTCAAATTCAAATTACTGACTTAAATACATTAATTAAACATGCCATAAATTCACTAATACCTCAACTAATTTATAATTTTTATGATTATTTTGTGTAAATCAATATTCGCATCTAATTAATTTTGTGTTATAGAGTCTTTGTTTTTATTGATGGACGTCATAAAAAATAAATAGATATGAAGATGAAAGTAAGACGAAAAAAAAAATAATAAAGGTAAAGATAATTGCATTAATGTTTAAAAAAGAAATATAACATTAATGGTGGAAAGGGATTATATGATTTTAAAAATTAAATTAAGATTCAAATTAGGTTAGAGTATAAATGGTTAAATTAGTTATTATCAAAATTATATTTATAAAATGATTGATTTTTAAAATTTTTATTAAAGGAACATTAATTAGCTGAGAAATCTATATAGGGTTTAATATAACTACTTTTGTGATTTGGTGGGCTGGGCAAGCAACCCCAAGCCTGTAAGGATAAACAACCAGCAGTCAAAGGTCTTGAGGCCCAGAAGCATCTCGCTAAGCCCGTTAATTAGTCTAGTATGTTAAGAACTTTAATTTTCTAGGAAGAAAGAGGGAATTAACATAATTTTAATGATCATTAACAGTATAATCTTTAGAGCTTTTTTTTTTTGTGCTCTGACGATCCTTAGAGTGTGTTAGTAAGGATGTTTGGTTTGAAGATTCAAACCATGATTTAAATCATAGTTCATAGTTCGTTACAGTATTTTCTCTCACAAAAAATACACGTAAATTAAAAATAATTTTAATCTATGAACTAAACATTTTCTAGTATTAGTAAACAACAGTCATTTAATTACTACACATTTTAAAAATTGTACGATAACTCATTAAATTACACTAAATAGATATAAATCCCCTCTAAGAATTGAGAGATACGTGACCCATATTAACTACTTAGAATAGCATAAATAATAAACATTCACAAAACTACGACAAATCATGTATTTTTCTCTTCCACATCTACCCAATTCAAAGTCCACAAAGAGTTCAACTAAAGTGAAAATGACTCAAATTTCTTGGGATAAAGAACTACATAATGTACTCCAGACCCAAATACAAAAACAAATTGCCTTCTTTTTTTCCTTTTTTGCCTCCTGAAATTTGCTAGTTGCTACATCTTAATACTAACTATATAAAAGAGTAGTGAAGTTTTTTATTTTTAGCCGTTAAATTTATATTAAAAACTGTCTGTTTTGTATATTTTTTTAATGTGATGCAATTTTGACTAGATTTAACATTTAGAAACTAACACCATCATAAGGACTAGTAGAAAAACTCCCTAATAGATAATCAAGAAAATAGAGCAGATTACATTTACTTGTAAATGCTATTTAAATGAGAGTAATTCTGGTAGAAAGTTAAAAGACAGTAACTTGAAACTTGATAGACATTATTTTCTAGTTGCTCAAGAAATTTCTAAAGAGAGCACATCTTTAGTGTCGTTAGTTTAGTTTGACAAGTAGGTTTCACAGTGCGTTGCTTTCTTTCGAAATCGTGCATGAAGTACCAAAACCATAATTCATTAGCCCGTTTAGTTCATAGATTAAAATCATGATATTAGAATTATTTTTTATTTATATGCGTTTTTTATAATAAAAAAAATACTGTAGCGAATCATAAACCATGATTCGAATCAGAGAACGAATTCTCCAACTAAAACGGATTTGAGAGACGTTGGAGAGTTTGAGATGTTTTGCTCACTTGCATATTTTGGGCACAAAGTTTTTAAGAATGGAACAACCATTTTTTAACAAATCCTATTCTACTTGTTTGTTTGTTTTTTGTTTTTTGTTTTTTTTTTTCCTTTCCTTGAAAACAACAAATTTGAGCTATCCCAATAAAGTTCTCTACGTTTTCCTAAGTATGAGAAAAGCGGATCAATGATACACTTCATCTTGCGTATTAATTGCTTTTAGTTCTAGGAGTTTTCCTAGTAAGACGGTCTATCAATACTGTTAATTTTTAATCATTAAATAAAATTAAAATAAAATTAAATTAAAAATGTATATAAAATAGGTAATTTTTTTAACAATAAAAAAAATCTCGATAATTTATTTTTTGTGATTCTATTAAAGAAACTCTTTTTAATTTATTAATATTTGATTGATGTTATTAGACAATTAGGTGATTTAATAAAAAATAATAATTTTATAAAATACCCCCTAAATTATATATTTTAGCTCAACCTGCCTATAACTTTGAAAAGGGTCTATTTCATCTCTTAAACCATATAAAATCGTTTAACAAATTCTTTCGATACTATTATAATATTATAAATTCAAAGTTAGGAGCATTTTTGAGGTAAGGTAGTTCAAATGGTGTTTTGAATTATTTTAGATAATTAGTAGTTGAAAAAACTTCTTTCCATGTTTTGGTCGCGTGTTCAACCAAGACACGTGATTTTAAGGGGTATTTAGAGAAATTAAAAAAATATATTTTATATACTCAAATTTAAATTATTAATTTTATTACAGTATTTTTTAATAAAAAAAATTTAAGTTTTAAATTTCAAAATTAAAAGATCACGATTTAAGTATTTCTTATAAACAGACCCTAAAGAGTCGTTTGGAAGCTATACTAAAATTTAAATCATGATTATGCTATATTGTGTTTTACCTTATTAAAAATTTGAATTTCACAATTTTCTCTTTCACAAAGTTCTGCCAATAAATTCAAATCATGATTTGCGCATACTTTTTAAACGGGTCCTAAATTTTTCGTGAATGTAAGAGGATAAAAATTTAGAAGCTTTCTATGGTTGGTATCTTCACTGGTAAAGCGTGCTTTAAAAGTATTTAAAGCAATAGACCCTATTAAAAACCTGATCACAATGTCATAATATCCTACCAAAGAATTCTCAAGAATTATAGGAAAATTCCTTAAGTACTCGTGTTTAATTAGTCGAAATACTGCACATTTGATCCTCTTATTATTCAAATGGCTCAAGAATTATTTATATAAATCAACCCCGTTAAGGGCTTTTTTTTAGGTCTTTTTCAAATTTCAGGGACTATAATTATTATTATTTTTAATTAACAACACTGGTGGGGCATTTTAGATACTGGAATAATAATAGATGCCAGACGTGTAATTTAATTAAATGCAAAGGGTCTTTCAGGTTCTTTCTTAAATTATATTGAAACAAAAAGCAAAGACAAATTATACTGAATTGGTGGATGGAGAGAGAAAAGTTAAGGAGCATTATTTTGGGCCACATAAAGTGATGACTCAAATACAAAATATCTCCATGTGCATTAATTATAGTGTTGATAGCTCAAATAGCGATACACAACACGACTTAAAATACACATAAAATTAATATGTTTGAATTTATCATAAACAAATTTGAGATAAAATTAGATTAAATTTATAAAATATGATTAAATAATGTGATATTTTCAGATTGACCCATTAACCCACACTTGATTTATCGTAACCCGTTTATTGAACGTCATATATTTAGGTAATACGAATACATAATACAATTACATTCTGTTTGTTATATATGTTTACAAATATATATTTTTTAAAGAAAAACAAGTTGAAAAATAGATTGACACGACATTATTATCACTTATTTTATAAATAAGTTAATAAATGGGTTATTAAAAACAGATTGACACAACACTATTATAACATGTTTAATAAATAAATGAGTCATATCGTGTCATGTTAACCTATTAATATATAAGTCGTGTTTAGATTTTATATTTCAACACGAATAATAAATAAATCGTATTCATATCAAATCTTACCATATCAATTGAAAAAATTAACACGGCACGACAACTCAAATTTTCACCCTTAATTACTTGTTGTTTGTTGCCTAATTATCGTGTCATTCCCCGTTAGCAAATTGTTACTTCTCAGTCTAGTGTAAGTGCCAAGCAAAAGAAATGCTTTAACGGAGTCAGGATCCTGTTTTTGGACGCATTCTTGGGCTCCTGACCGTATATTTTCGTCGCAACGATGAGCAGCGGAGGCTGTGTTTCTTGTTGTGAGACAAAGGTCCCAAATCTGAGACACATTAGCGCGGAGGTGCTAGTTCCTTTTTTTTTTTTTTTTTCGGACTAGACTATTTGTTCTATTTATTACTTTTCTCCTGCTAGTGAAAGACATTGAATTTTCTGATGCTAATCAATAAATGTCGGTCTCATTTACTTCACGAATTTAAATTTTTAATTCGAGCTAAAATATGACATTTTTTTAGAGTTTTTTACTGTAATAAAAAAAGTTAGATGTGACATTTTTTGAAAATTTTTTACTGTAAAAATTTAGAATTGAAAACTCAAATCGTTCTAACTCAAATTGGTGAAATGAATGAGACCGTAATTTTCTTAACTCAGGAACGAGTCGGCATGGGGTATAGTTTTATATTGCAGCAGGTTATAAACTAAATTAAAAAATAAAAAAGAAAAACAAAACATTTGGAAGAGTTTTCACACGCCTAAAAAGAGAGAAATCAGAGACTATTTGGAATTGAGATTATTGTCGACTTGCAGAAGTTCGGTCAATAAATAAGGCTCTCTTTGCAGGCTTAAATTGAGTGGTCTTGAATCTTTTACTACTTGTTCATTTCCGATTTAAATGAGATTGTCATATTTTTTAAAAAAATTTTAACTGTAACAGAAAAAATTAAATATAATATTTTTTAAAAATTTTAACTGTAAAAATTTAAAATTTAAAATTTAAATTGATAAAATAAATGAGATTTAATTTAATATAATCTAAGTGAGTTTTAACTCTGGTTCAAATTAATTCAATATATTATCATATCATGAATAAAATTTGATATGATGATTTACACACGCACAAGCACCAATATGTTTTACATTCTGCAAGGTCAACCAATACGTGCCCAATTTGGAGATGATCCACTTTTGTATACAATATTAGCTAGCTATTTCTGGAATGGAACCAACCTTGGGATCAACAATATATATATATATATATATATATATATATATATATAACCTTAAACACGAGAGTATTTTCTAACCCCTCAAGAAAAACTATGAGACACAAAAAAAAAAAAAAAAAAAAAAAAAAAAAAAAAAATTACTTATCAACCTCGTATAGCTAATTATCCAATCATTTTCATATGCTCCCAATTTTATAAAATTTTGATGCGATTTAAATAAAATAAAAAAAAAATAGTTATAAGTACCTGTTTGGAGAAGTGACTGCAAAATCAATCCAGCGCCGTTGATCTTCTTGCCACTTGATGATCCGGCCGTCGGATACGCCGGTGTAAGGGCCGTTGCCGAGGCTGTCGAAGGCATAGCTCTCGGGACCAAGAGCTCCAACAATCGGAAGAAATTCAAAGTGCTCAAAATCATGATCGGAAAGGCTTTTAGGGTCTTTGGTAGAGAGAGAAGCGAAGTCGAAAACATGATTTGCGGCGAAAAGTGCAGAGAAGAGAACGGCGAAGGCCGCCGCCGTGGAAAAGAGTTTGGGAGTCGTCATACTTTTGGTATGCAACAAAGAAAACAAGATTTATTGGGTGGCATGCAAGAGTTGTGGCAATAAAGTAATGTTATTGTTATATAAAATTGTTTTTGTGGCAACGAATTTATTGAGAGAATTTCGAGGGAAAGCGATGTGATGTTTTGCATATAAATGTCATAAATGATTCATTACTCTGACATGTGGCAAAATTCAAAAGGAAATCTTCGGAAAACCCATCACTTGTCATAATAAGGGAAAACAGATGAACTCCACAAGGTAAGGTATTTTTATTTGCATAGTACATTTTTTAGATAAATTGACCGTTTAATTCACTGATTTAAATTTTTAATTTTAATTGAGATGTGACTTTATATGTGAACTTTTTATTATAGTAAAAAAGTTAAATGTGACTGTTTATGAGAGCTTTTTACTGTAGTAAAACTCAAATTCTAAACTCGAATCAGCGAAATGAACGGGGCCTTAATATACAATAAAAATTACATTTGAAATATGTAAATTGGCCCGTTTAGTTCGTTAATTCGAGCTTTTAATTTGAGTTGATATGTGATTTTATGTGAAAGTTTTTTACTGTAGTAAAAAAGTTAGATGTGACTGTTTCTGAGAATTTTTTACTGTAACAAAACTCGAATCGGTAAAATAAACGGGGCCTGTATTTTTTATTTTATTATAATAATTTTTTTTATGGATCAAATATTTTCTAGCCTTATTAGTATTTCAGAAATAATATTAATTTTGAGAATTTTGCTGTCAATGTCATGTTAGATATCCCTAATAATTATATAAAATTGTGGTAGCGTGTATAGATTACTCTTGAGATTGCTTTTAAATCTCCTGTGTTTGGTACGAGGGCAAAGGAAAAGAGGAAGTAAGTTGGATTATTGAGTGAAAAAATGATAAAAGTGTGTCGTTAGTAAGAAGGAATAGAGGTGGGAAAGAAAAATAGAATGAATAAAAGTTGTTGTGTAGCTCACCAAATTTTATATCTCCAATATTGAGTAGAAAACTTAAATCCATAACTTTTTTATACCTATTTTAAAGCTAAATTAATATTAAATAATTACTAAAATAGTCATGTAGCATATTACATATTTTCTTTCCTCTTATCATATCAAACAACACAAAAAAAAAAGGTGGAACAATATATTTTTAAAACACATAAAAATTCAAATGTAAAAAAAAAAAAAAAAAAAAAATACAAAAAAAAATTAAAAAAAAAAGAAAGTGAAGAGGCTATGTAGCTTATAAAAATAACTTTGATTTTTTTTTTTATGTATTGTTAGATTAAAAAACACATAAAAAATTTTAAATATAAATAAAATTCACAAAAAATAAAAAAAATGGACGGGGCTGCGACATGATAATCTCATAAAAAAACTTTGTCTCTTTTATTGTATTGTTATATATATATATATATATATTCACATTCACGTTATAATTCATGATGAGTTGTGCAAATAGAGGGAAGACAACATTAACCTGCTGATTGCATGTATATATAGTCTAGTAATAATTTTATGCATGACCCCAGCACAACTTATATAGTTAAAATCCTGTGTGTGTCTAAAATAATAATAATAATAAGAAAAGGACAACATTAATATCACTATACTTCATTGATTATAATGTACCTAAGATATCAAGACTTTTTCCCCTATCTCCCAACGAGAATGCAACAGGCAACATCAGACGGTTGATACATCCTCCATCAACAGCAGTCTATCGTCATTAGTGCATGTAGATAGACAGTATCCAATCAAATAGCCGATTAGAAATATGTCTTAAGCAAAACAAAGAGAAAAAAAAAAAAACAAAACAAAATACCTATTATAAATGTGAGAAATCTCTATCATAGGATCCATATCACCAATAATGTCGATATCCTTGCTAGTTGTTAATTACCACATTAAATCTATCGCTTTGATGAGTTTTTTGGGCTAACCCTAAAATTTATATTGACGTTTGGTTCATGAATTAGAACTATGTGATTAGAATCATTTTTATTTTAGGAGTATTTTTTGTGAGAAAAAATACTGTAGCAAATCACGAACCATGATTCAAATCAAGGGACGAATCCCCCAACCAAACAACCCAAATATTTTGCTTTCTTGACTTTATAAATAAATATTTCAAAATTAGCCCTGATCAATCATTTTGTGCCAATTTTAGCTTTACAATCACATGAAAATTGAAATTTGGATGGACTTAGGGTCTGTTCATTTCATTGATTTGATTTTAGAATTTGAGTTTGTTACAGTAAAAAGCTCTCAGAAACAGTCACATATAGCCTTTTTATTAAAGTAAAAAGCTCTCACATAAAGTTACATCTCAACTCAAATTAAAAACTCGAATCAACGAACTAAATGGATCCTTAATTTGTCATGTGGCCCCGCATATGTCGTCTAAGTGAGGGTAATGAACATTTTACTCCGCTCAAACTCAAAGGGTGGCTAATGTTTGTGTTCTCATCATAAAATTTAGTATAAATTCGGTTACCATCTTTTGGAACTAGCTTTTTTGTTTTTTTTTTTTTTTTTTTTTTTTGTGGCTGAAAGTTGCTTCGATGCTCGACTGTAAATACTTCAATTCCATAACTCTCGTTATCACTTTGCAGAGGACTGGAAGAACTGCCTTGTTTAAGTGTAGTAGGGCCTCTCATTTTCTCATAAATTTCATAGGCCAACAATGACCAC
This sequence comes from Morus indica, assembly GCA_029231665.1. Classification (NCBI taxonomy): domain Eukaryota; kingdom Viridiplantae; phylum Streptophyta; class Magnoliopsida; order Rosales; family Moraceae; genus Morus; species Morus indica. The sequence continues at coordinate 4,186,524 of JACAGA010000024.1, read as the reverse complement.
AAAATTTCTGTCATCTTCCTTTGTTGCAGGGAAACTGATTAGGTGTCCCCATCAGAAAAAGAGGATATATGCTTGTAAAACTCGGCTCTCCCACGGCACTCATCCGATACATTATAGTATCATTTATTTTATAGATTTGAATTTTTAATTTTATATTTTTACAGTTAAAATATCATATTTAATTTTTTTTATAATAATTAAAAATTTTAAAAAAATATCACATCTCAATTTAAATTGAAAATTTAAATCCGTCAAACGAAGTATATAGTGTTTAGAGATGCCTCATTCATTTTATCGATTTGTATTTTCAGTTCTAGATTTCTACAATTAAAAGCTCTCAGAAAATGTCACATTCAACTTTTTCTGCTATAGTGAAAAAACTTAAAAAATATCACATATCAGTTCAAATTAAAAATTTAAATCTGCGAAGTGAACGAGACCTCACTAAATGACTATTTTGTCATATTAATCAACATTGACAGGTGATGACCATCATCTGTGGCCTCCCTTTTGAGTTTCTCAATTGATGATCCTGTCACATACCTTAACTAATTTTCAAAATTAAGCTCTCATCTCTCATCTTCCAACCAACTAACTTAATAATTAGTTAGTTGGTAACCTTGCAGTTATTAGCTCTAGTACCCTGTGGATTAACCTCATGTTTGGTTCAGTAATTTGGATTGGATTTCTCATTATGAGTGACCAACCAAGTTTAAGACTCCGTTCATTTTATCAATTTGAATTTAGAATTTGAATTTTACTATAGTAAAAAACTCTCAAAAACAGTCACATCTAACTTTTTTACTACAGTAAAAAAACTCTCACATAAAATCATATCTCAACTCAAATTAAAATTCGAATCAACGAGCTAAACGAGTCCTAAATCTGTGTTTAGTAAACACCTAGTATCAAGTTCAAACTATTTTTGTACTGTCTAACTCAAAGTTTATCTTAATTATTAGAGCAAGAATTTCAAATTAGAGACATTAATATATACCTAGTGGTAGATATATATTGAATTGTATCTAAAACGTAATTAATTTTTTATTAATAATTCCATTTAACTAAAATCAATTTACTATGATAATTATTTACGTAATGATCTCAATATGTAATTGCACAAATAAAAAAGAAAACACATTCAAAGCTCAACACGAGATCTAGCTACAGCTTTAGCCAATATCTCATGACCAAACAAAATGTCCAATAAAGATTTAGAGGACGTTTAGTTGGAGGATTCAAATTATGTGATTTGAATCATTTTTTATTTACGTGTATTTTTTGTGAGAAAAAATACTGTAGTGAACCACGAATCATGATTCGAATCAGAAAATGAATTCCTCTACTAAACATCCTCTTAGAAAAAAAAAAAAAAAAAACCCTAATTACGCACAAACAGATCTAAGCTTTGCCAAAAGTAAAAAGGAGACGAAAAAAAAAAACAAAAAAAAAACAAAAACAAAAAACAAAAAAAAAAACAAACAAAAAAAAAAAAAAAACAAAAAACAAAACAAAGATGTAAGGCTATGTTTGGTTGGAAGGAATGGAATGGAAAGGAAAAGCCATTCCACCAAATTCCATTGTTTGCTTTCATTTTTTAGGTTAGAAAGGGCTTTCCGTAGGAAAGCCCATTCACTCATTTTGAGTGAATGGCCATTCACGTGGGGGGGCTGTGGAATGGCTTTTCCATTCAGCCCTGATTCACATTATCTCCAAAAACTCCCTGATTCACATTTAATATATTATTATTTAATATTATTATTTATTTTATTTATTTAATATATTATTATTTAATATATTTATATTATTTGTTTAATATATTTAATATATTTATATATTATTTAATTTAAATATTTTAATAATATTATTTATTTAATTTATTTAATATATTATTTATTTAATTTATTTAATATTATTATTATTTAATTTATTTAATATTATTATTTAATATATTTAATAATATTATTTATTTAATATATTATTATTGAATATATTTAAATATTATTATTTATTTAATATATATTAATATTAGTATTTATTTATATTTAATATATTAAAATATAAATATTATTTTTTTACAATTGAAATATAGTTTTTTAATTATTATCTTCAAATAAAAGTTTTTTAATAATTAAATTATTTTGTTTACTATTTTAATTAATAAAATATTAAATTATTTAAGATTATTAATTAATGGTATTTTTGTCAAAATACAGTTTATTTTCATTCCATTCTGTTGTCAGCCAAACAACATAATTCTCATTCAAGTATTAATTCCATAACTCCAATCAAACAAAAGAATCAATTTATGATTCCAGCACATTCCAATTCCATTCCATTACCATTCCTATTACCATTCCGTCACTGCAACCAAACGCACCCTAAGAGTCAAGGATTCCTCTGAAAATACATACTGACTATAGGAATCGAGACCACTATTTGGCTAGATATGAATCTATTAGGGGTATAAATCTTTTTTCCAGAAAGCTACAAGGATTTTCTAGTCTCTTTTTTATTTCCTGCATCTTTCATTTTGGAAAAACTTCGCCTAATTATTTTATTTCGTGAGGCAAAATTCACTAATAGAAAAAAAAAATAAGACATTTAAAAAAAATAAGGCAAAAAAATAAGACCTGGAAACTAAACGTCATTTCAAACGATAGTCTAAAACAAGTAAAAAAACTAGAAAATTAAGGAGTTATTCTTTTGCAACAAAACTCAAAAAAAGTTAAAACTTAAGTTACAACTTTATTCAAGTTCACGTTCTTTTAAATTCCAACTTTATTCAACTTTATTTAACTTTATTCAAATTACAACTTCAACTCAAGTTATAACTCAAATTCAACTAAAAAACTATACTCAAATCACACTCTAAAAAAACAAGCCCTAAAACTCCCATTACTCTAATACTAATTGTTTTCCTAATTCCTATTGCAAGTTATAAATGCCTATAAACGGCATCAGCACTGACCCAATCCAGAGCTTCCCATCTTTCTCTTCCACTTCACTAATGAACTTCAAATTCTTTCCCGCGCAATCTTCCAAAACTTCCAAAACTGCCCCATCCTCGCTTAATTTTATAGCGGTTGCGTGAGCCTTTCCTCCTACTAAAAGAGAGTGCAATTGCTTGAAGCTAAAGGGAAGCTTTAACAATGTTTTTCCAACCCAAGTGTATGAGACAGCGAAGTGCGAGAGAGGTCCCTTTTTGGAATGTAAGGCAACCCAAAACTCCCCTTTCAGGTTCCTACGTATATTGTCCGGGAATCCCGGAAGCTCGGCAAAAACATCAACTTTTCCGACATTTGGACCATGGAGCCAGAGCCTGAGAATCCTGCAAGTTGTTGTTTCAGCAACTAGCACGAAAGAGCGGTCTTTACTCAAAGCTACTCCGTTTGCAAAAGCAAGGCCTTCTAGTAGGATTGTCACTTCTTTGTTTGATATGTTGTATTTTAGTAATCTGCCCGTCTTGTCTCCACTCAAGACTGACGACATGAATTGCCTGCAGGGTGCATGCCAGAAGAAATATGAGATTTTTTAAGCGTAGATTCTTTTCTTAAGCATCAACCAAATTAATCAACTGAAGAAAGGTGCATAAGGTGGCAGCATCAGCTAAAAGGCAAATAACTAAAAGATTCTTTTTCCTAGGCATCAACCAAATTAATCAACCGAAGAAAGGTGCATAAGGTGGCATCGTCAGCTGAAAAGGTAAATAACGATACTTCAGGCTTGCATCAGCTAAAAGGAATGAAACTGAAACTACAGTGCCCATGCATATTCGTAGGTGCTTCCAAGACCATAATCGAAGTCCTGCACTCTTGGCACAACCTCAATTTGCCTACGGTTTATTTTATATACCCGGCTATTGCTAGCCGATCAAGTACGGTTCACTTGAGATCACATAAATATTGCAAAAAATAAGGAGTCTTTAACTGGGGAAGATTTGGCATTTTGCACTTGCACAAAATATGATGTTAGCGAGCGGGGTGGGGGAGGCCACAATTATACTTTAAAGAAACAGCCTAAATCCATCAACTTCCACTGTTCCACAAGCTAAAAAGCCTGCGTGCATTATCCTCTTTTACAGAAATGTGTTAGACAAACAGATGTCAAGCAGTTTGACACCATAGTGCACTTCTTATCATCTGAGAGCTTCAATAATTTAATAAACCTACCAAAATCTCTAAAGCGGCCTTCAAACAACAGAAATCCAGCTGCCTTCTCCAAAGCAAAATGTTCCTTGCACTCAATTCACCCTATGGTAATGGCACAAAATATTTACAAGAGAATCGTCACAACAGTATTGAACGATCTGGTTTTTCGTACGTAACTGACCCCTTCATAGGAAAACCAAGTTCAATAAAACAAAAAAAGGCTTGGGAACTCTCTAATTTAATACAAAAGCATCTTTGGCACAGCAAGAAACCATCTGTGGATGAATAAGAAAAGAGAGACAGTCTCCCTTGATTATTTCCAAATTGAGAAGATATCTAACTTGCTCCCATTTTGATGGTTGATACCTAAATGAAGTAATCAATTCTAAACACAGAAATTTACTTTTCATACTTGCATAGAAACTGATGTAGGGATATGCCTATGCCACGCAAACACAATCTCTGATTAATTATTTAATGCTGAGAAGAGTGCTGCAAGTTGGAGCACAGATTGGAACGATGCAGTGCTTCCGTTCGCTTCGCTGATTCGAGTTTGTAATTCGAATTGAGATGTGATTTTATGTGAGAGCTTTTTACTGTAGTAAAAAAGTTAGATGTGACTGTTTCTTAGAGCTTTTTACTGTAGCAAAACTCAAATTCTAAACTCGAATCGGTGAAGTGAACAGGAAACGTTCAGATTATCTTTATGTTCTGATATCTAAATTTTCTAGATTATCTATTAATTTTCATAATTTGATGAGGATTTGTTATTCAAAATTCCGTTATTTAAAGAGATAATCGGAAGGAATTTAAATAACAAATCCCAAACAAAAGTCAGAGATAATCTAGAGAATTTAAATGATAGAACATAAAGATAATCCTAACATTTAAAATTCATACTAAGGAATGATAATCTTCATAACGCATCAGAAACATAATAAAAAAAGAATGAAAAGGAAACAAAGAACAAAAATAACTAAAGAGATATAAATTTCTTTTGCCTAATTTCACTTAACAATATTAACTAGTAATTTATTGGCTGATCCTAGATTGAGACTGTAAAATTTTTCATAAGATCGTGCTTAGTATAATTTACCTTCTTTGGAAGCTCGTACTTGTATCGGTGAAGTAAATGACATCCTTATCCTCGTCAATGTCCATATCGTTGGTGAAACGTAGAGGCTGCCCTTCAACTTCTGAAACCAAATCAGTTGCCAAACCCCCATCAGGACCTACCACTTTAAGCCCAAGATAAGCATCCGCAATGTACAGCTCTCCAGTTTTCTTATGAAACCTCAGCCCTAAAGGCCTCCCACATACATGCTCCATTTCCGGTGCAAAAGGGCGAATGCATTCCTTCCTTTTAAGTTTAAAAAAAAAAAAAAAAAAAAAAAAAAAAACATATATAAACACTATTTTTCACTTCAATTAAACCGTTTGTAATATAACACAAAATTCATATAAAATAGTTACAAACAATGATAATGGAAATGGAGGAGAAAAAACAAAACTCATGTTGCTCGTCAGTTAATTGTGCATTTTTTGAACTTGGGTTATACCATAATTAAATAATACAAAAATCTCACGAAATTTTTGAAGAAAATATTACAGTCCAAAAACTTCTCTACCTCCACTAAACAAATCTCCTCAAATTCTAAGAAAAAAAAATTCTTCATAGCAGGACTAACTGATATAATTAACAATTTTATCTCCTTCGTAGATAGCAGTAGCATTCATTCATTCATAATCAGTTTCTAACTAAATTCACAACAAAGCTTATCTCGTCAGCTCAAATTATGAACAATGAGATTTTGACAGTAGATATGAAAATAAACTACCAATAGGCCTCTGTTTTAAATCATTAAATTTGTATCAAATTCTGTTAAGTTTGCAATTTTCTTTTCGTTTTGATATATATTTAGCAAATCTAACGTCCAAAAACCGTAAAAGTTGTATAGAACCTTTAGTTAAAAGTTGTATCGAGAACCATTTCTGTATGCTCTTTCGTTTTGATATGGTTTTATACAAATCAAACGTTCAGAAACGGTAAGATAATTAATTCCCAACAAACTTTCCAATATTCTAAATTTGTATCAAGTTATTAGCTCCCTAAAACGCAATAAGAAGGAAAATTGTAGCAAAAAACCAAAAAAAATTCACAAATGAAAGAATAAACACAAAGAGAATCGCCATAACACTTTGTCAAATCTGATCAAACGAACCTAAAGATACGGTTTTTGCATACAAACTCACCTTTGAGAAGTGGTGACCGCGAACTCCGACCAGCCACGGCCATCGCCTTCCCACCGGAGGATTCTGCCGTCGGCGACCCCGGCGTAGGGCCCACGGCCGTCGGAATCGAAAGCGATGCTCTCCGGTCCGAGAGCGCCCGTGACTCCGACGATTTTCGCGGAGTGGAGGTCGTCGTGGGACCCAGGGATGGACGGCGGCGCGTGGAGGTTATATACCGCCGGCGAGATGAGGAAATTCAAGGCGACAAGTATCGTCGCCGTATAAATGAGCTTCGAGTTCATGACGGAAGTAGTGTACTGAGTTGAGTTACGCGAGTCGGACTCGGGACTGAGATTGAGTTTTGGCTTTAGTAATGTCAGGGCTGACTGGGTTCTCGGGACTCGTAAATAATAAATAAATGAATAAATAAATAATATGGGAATATCTGTTTTCGCCCACGTGAGTGGTGACGCGTAAAGTGGAGAGAAAGAAGCTGATTGATGCTTTGACCTTCTTAGTGGTAGGTGCACGTGCCTCTACCGTACGTTCATACGATCGATTGAGGCCAGTAACGTTCATTTAATTTATTAATTTAAATTAAAATATAATTTTATGGAAATTTTTTATTATAATGAAAAAATTAAATATAATTATTTTTTAAATATTTTATTATAATAAAATTTAAATATATAAAATGAATAGAGCCTGTTTTAGAACTGAAATTATGATTTATGTTTTAAATTAATATTTATTTGTAAAATGTAAACAATAGTTTGAACTTAATAAAATTAGTGTAATTTAAATGAATTTGATATAAAATTTAAAATTTAAATTTTAATATGATGTTTTAAATCATAACTATTCAAAAATAAAATAAAATCACTTCTTATCTTTGACTCATATAAATTATTGGTTCTAGTTTATATGGTTCAAATTTAAAGATTTATGGTTTAAATTAATATTTAAATTATGAATTATGTTTCTGATTTTAAATTTAAAACTACTCTAATTTAAACATTCATACCAAACAGACCTTAATTGGCTAGTCTAAATCGGGTTGCCCAAGCTCAAATTTTCATTCGGGCAGTCGAGCTTTTGAGCTTTTATATAAAAGAAGTAATTACATGTAACTTAGTTGAAATTTAGCAAATTTTTTAAAATATTATAAATAAAATAAAAATGACACAATAATTATCATAATAATATTATATTTTATACTATAAAATAATATAATCATTATTTTAATGATATAAATTTTACTATTCTTATACCATTTTAAAATTTTTACTAAATTTAAACTTTAATATTAAAATTTTGTTATATTTGTAAATTACCCATTATAAAATTTAGGAAAGTCCAGTCCTAATAAATTTGAACTAGGATTAATATCACTTTTTATTTTGGAAATTTGAACTATGATTGAGGAAATTCAAGGCGACAAGTATTCGCCGTATAAATGAGCTTCGAGTTCATGACGGAAGTAGCGTACTGAGTTGAGTTAGGCGAGTCGGACTCGGGACTGAGATTGAGTTTTGGCTTTAGTAATGTTAGGGCAGACTGGGTTCTCAGGACTCGTAAATAATAAATAAATGAATAAATAAATAATATGGGAATATCTGTTTTCGCCCACGTGAGTGGTGACGCGTAAAATGGAGAGAAAGAAGGTGATTGATGCTTTGACCTTCTTACGATCAAGGTTATTGATTGAGGTCTCGTTTAGTAAGATAGTTTTATGTCTCGTTCACTTTGCGGATTTGAGTTTTTTAATTGAGTTGAGATGTGATATTTTTTAAGAGTTTTTCACTATAACAGATAAAGTTAGATGTGACATTTTTTGAGAGTTTTTTTACTGGAAAAACTTAAAATTAAAAACTCGAATCAGTGAAATGAACGAGGTCTTAGAACCAAAATTATAATTTATGTTTTAAATTAATATTTATTTGTAAAATGTAAAAAATAGTCTGCACTTAATAAAATTAGTATAATTTAAATGGTTTTGATTTAAAATTTAAAATTTAAATTTTAATATGATGTTTTAAGTCATAATTATTCAAAAATAAAATAAAATTACTTACTATTTTTGATTGGTTTAAATTATTAGTTATAGTTTATATGGTTCAAATCTAAAGATTTATTGTTTAAATTGATATTTAAATTATGAATTATAATTTTAATTTTAAAATTAAAATTACCATAATTTAAACATTCATACGAAACAGACCTTAATTGGCTAGTCTAAATCGGGCTGCCCAAGCTCAAATTTTCATTCGGGCAGTCGAGCTTTTTAGGCTTTTATATAAAGAGTAAATTACGTGTACTTTAAGTTGAAATTTAGCAAATTTTTTAAATATTATAAATAAAGTAAATGACATAATAATTATCATAATGATTTATTTTATACTATAAACTAATATAATCATTATTTTAATGATATAAGATTTTCCTATTCTTATAACATTTTAAAATTTTTACTAAATTTAAACTTTAATATTAAAATTTGTTATATTTGTAAATTACCCATTATAAAATTTAGGACCAGGTAGGACCGAAAAGTCCAGTCCTAATAAATTTGAACTAGGATTAATATCAGTTTTTGTTTTGGAAATTTTTCAAAAAAAATCATTAAACAACACTATTTTATTTATTTCATTATTTTTAATATTATTTTATACCATTGTATTTTGTAGATTATTTTTTCATATCATATCATGTGGATCATCTTTTCATATTCTACTTACCTTTCGTATCCTGTAGGTTTTTTTTTCTTAGTATACAAAAT
>JACAGA010000024.1:4149706-4176862 GCA_029231665.1 Morus indica | reverse complement strand
AAAACAAAAACAAATTGCCTTCTTTTTTTCCCTTTTTGCCTCCTTAAGTTTGTTAGTTGCTACATTTTAATAGTTAATCCTAACTACATGAAAGAGTATAATTTTACTTCCTTTAGTCGTGATTTACACACCAAAAATTCTTCTTCTTCCTCTTCTTTTTCTCTTTTCTTTGTTCCTATTATTCATTCTTAGCTATATTATTTTTAACTTTTATGTCACGTACATTTTTTTATTCTTTTTCTACTATTTCTCTCCCTTTTATCTTTTTTCTATCTTTTTTTTTGTTTTCCTTATTTCTTTTGTTTTTCTGTCCTAAACCATAAATTCTTGTCCTAAATTGTAAATATATAAAAGAGTAAATATGTCACTATTATTCATTTTTAGTAGTTTAAAACAGTAAATAATTTTAATAAAATTGTGATAGGTCATAAATGTATACTAATAATGATAAAGAGAAATAAAAAAATAAATATATTTTTGAAACGCTCTTACTGGCCCGACGCTTTCGGAGCTAATAAAATGTACTAAATTTTCGGGCGACCCGATCATACGTTCGGATAACACCAGAGCGTATGCTAGGAAAACCACTCGAACATACGTAGGGAAACCACCCGAGCATATGCTCAGGTAGGGAAGAAGTTGGAAGATCAAGAGTTATCAAGCCTCAATATCAAATAGCAGCCAACGATTCGTTTATTAATTCTTTTTAAAACTCAAAAAAGGTGAAGATCCTTATTGTATTAAAAAGAGAATAAACTTTCAAATTAATAGGAAGAATTAAACTCCATAATTCTCAATATACTATAAATTCCCTCGGCTTGAGACGAAAAACTACGCACTTAATTCTGAATACAATTACTTTATGATTGTCTTCACTTTGTTCTTGTTATTTTTTTTTAGATTCTTTGTGTTCTTCGAGTGTTATTTAAATTTCCTTAGATAATTTATTTATTCAATCTGAATTTTTAATCTAGAAACGTTACATAAGTGTTGGACGAAATTTTAGCCCAACATATATTACAAGTTCGTGTAATTAATTTGTATCATTTAATGTGATCTTTCCAGCATAAGGTTTGTGTATAGATCCAATCCAAAGATTCCCATCTCTCTCCTCCACCTCAGAAACAGATTTCCATTTCACACCACTCTTGTCTTCAAGCACATCCAACACAACACCTTCCTCACTCAACCTCATCATCAACCCTCTTCCTCTCCACTTAGCCAGACTTGTGTACACCTTCATTACATCGAATGGAAGCTTAAGAATGGCTTTTGCTATACTTGGATATGAAAGAATCAATTCAAAGATCTTTTTTCTTTTTGAGTGAATTCCCACCCAAAATCCTCCTCTTGGACTCCTCTTTATGTTGTCTGGAAATCCGGGCAATTGTGCAAAAACTTCAAAAGTCCCAGCATTGGGAGTTCTTAGCCAATACCTCATGATCCTGCAAGACGTGGTCTCTGCAATCAAAAGGAAATCTCCATTTTGGCTTAGTGCCACCCCATTTGGGAATGAGATATTTTTAAGTAAAACATCTACTTGTTTGCTTTGAGGATCATAACTCATTAATCTTCCAGTTGTGTCTCCACTTAATATAACAGAAAGGTAGTTCCTGAAACATTACAAATCATGTAAGGACACAATATTTTTTCATAATCAGGAGAGGCCTCCAATATGTGCAAGTAATAGCACGTAAGAAATTAATACACGTCATAAAAAAACAATTTTATGAGACAATATAAAAATGATGGTATTATGCAAATTTACACCCTGAATTTTTCAGCATTTAACAACTTGTCTTGTAAACTTTTAATAATTAGACCTCCTATCCCAAACTTATTAGTGTTTTCCCTTAATTAAATTGTGGCGACGAGGCCCATTTTGTTAATGATTGTGTTAATTGGTAACTGAAAACCATGTCCGACTAAAAATTTCATATTCTCATATCAAATTCTAACACATCTCAATTTTTCAATTTTTAATACCTCAAATCAACCAAAATTGAATGCAAAATTAGTAAAGCCACATTATAATATTATATTTTGATAAATTGGAGGGATGAATTGTCAAAATTAGAAGTTCAAAGAAAGTTGCCAAAAGTCAGAAAAATTAAGAGGGTAAAAGTTCCAAAAACTGTAAAACGAACATAAAACTTTAACATAACGTTAGGGGTTAAAATGTAGCAACCAAAAAGAAATTCCAAGTCCACATATTTCGAAGAACTTTAACAGATATGCATTCATGATCATGATGTTTGTGATTCAATTTTTCACAATACGTCACATTTATCTAGAACATAACGTTGTAAAAGACTTCATTCAAATCCCATTTTCACCGGGTTGGGTTTTTTTCTTAAAGGAAAAGGCCAAGTCTCATTGACTAATGGATTAATCCAACCAAAAAAAAATCATTGCATTGTTAGTACTAGTCGAACTGAAAGAGAACTTAAAAGATTGTGTATGATATACCTCCTTTCATAACGAGAACTGCTATCAGTAAAATAGACTAATCCATTCTCATCATTGATGTCTAAACCGTTGGGAAATGCAAATGGAACTCCTTGTGCTTGAGTCACCACCCGGCTGGCCAAGCCGCCTTCAGCCCCGACAGCGAGCAGCCCCATATACGCGTCAGCGATGTAGAGATCACCGCTCGTTTTGTGGAAACTCAGTCCCAACGGACGCCCACAAATGTGCTCTGTCAGATGATGATCATGTGACCCTTCACAGCTATATCTAAGCCAACGTAAACACGGTCAAATTAACGTCAACACATAGATGGTGATTATCTTATGCTGTGTATGAATGGACTGTCAAATGCACAAACATATACATGCATAAGTCATATATATGCTTAGCTATATTACATCAAATCCAAAACCGTACAATTACATATGAGGGGATACTGTCACAAGTAGGTTTATAATATCTCTTTTTCTTGGCACCTTCCTATATATGAGTTATTCCTCATCCGTCTTTCCTCTCTATTTTCAATAAACTATACGACCATCAACCAACTGAAATCCCCAACATTGATTAAGTGTTTTGCTCTTGAATATTGCCAAGTTTTGCTTTTCTAAGTAATTGAATTTCAGAATGGGGAATTTTGAATATAAGCACTATTCTGGTGCTCAGGCTATTTCCATGACGAACTCCTGGGAATTTAGAAGTGGCACCCCCATTCCCAGTTTGATAGGGGTTTCTTCAAGACATTCAGGGCTGCCTTTAAGACCAGTTGTCCCAGTTTGATAGGGGTTTCTTCAAGACATTCAGGGCTGCCTTTAAGACCAGTTGATCACCATGATAGGTTAATAGTAATTGAAGGTTTGTTCTTTGCTTTGTTATACCCGACACCAAAATTCCGCTCGCATCACATCTGTTGAGTGTGGCACAATCGATCTGGCTAACCCACCAATCGAAATTGACGATCTCAGTTGCTTCCCAAATACAGGGACTCAGTTGTTTCCAAAAATCAGAACTCAATTCCCAAACTAATTTACCAACACTCTCCCTCCAGATTCCTCTTCCATCAGTACGATCAAACAGTCCTCATATTAGTGAGAAACACAAACTTATAACGGGGGTTGGGTCTCAAGCAAACGAAGAATGAAACAAGATCGAAAAAAAAGTAAAAAAAAAAAAAAAAAAGCCACGAGAAGAAGAATAACCAAGAATAGCAACTATTTCATTGTGAATTTGTGCACTAGAAATGGAAACGTAGGCTGACCTTGGTTAGCTAGAATAACCATGAACCAACTTGTAATTTGAGGACCAAAATTATAAAAAACGCCAGGGTCACAACACAAGAAACTGAAACAAGGAAATGTATGGGAAGAAAATGTACCATACAGGAAACTTTAACCAAAAATGAACAAACACGATTAAAATATTAGCTCATATATGACACAAGAATATTTAGCTCACACATACAATCGAAAGCATAATAATTACTCCTTTAAAAAATAAAGGATAACAAAGTTATGGTAGGTAATTGTATCCTTTTGATTGCCAGGCTTCCAGTTAGCACAAATGGTTCTTTAACTCAATTATCAATCAAACGAACAACAGTAGTAGCTCAACCATACAACACTCGGAAACAGAGATTTCATAAAATCAAAGCAGTTTCATTTCAATTAAGAAATACCTCATCATCTTCCAACCAAAACATGTTAAAGTTCAACCATAAATTTAAATTTGCTTCCAAATTCTACTTTAAAGCCAGCCATGCATCAACTGGTCGAGCATTTAAACAAGAATACTAAGCAAGGGAGCATAACTTAACAAGAAAACCATCGAAACTTTTAGCCCCTTCTGATGTCCAAGCTATGGACCAGGTGGTAGCGAAAATTTCAAACTTTAAAATGAAACCTTTAGATTTTCTGTATGCTGCTACAGTACGTATCTTATTGACTTAAAACCCTTAGGAAAGAGCTTCGATTGAGAAATTACACGAGTATAGACCGAAAGGGGATGGAAACAAGGAATAGCTCGTTTGAGTTTAAGGGTTAGGCTTCGGGGTATAGTTGTCATGGGCTTTCTTTCGGCTGCAAATGTGGGGGGAAACAGTGAAAAAGTGGCAGCAAATCGGAGTGAAGACACTGAAACATTAAAAAGTAAAAACAGAAAAAAAGGCAATATATATATATATATATATTAATGTGCGTACGATGGTAGGTAACTATTCATGCTAACATATTTTATTTAGATCGCCAAACCAGCCGAATGAAACACCAGTCGAACTCGCAATCATAGAAGAGATTGGCACATAGATTAAGAAAAGACTAAATAGAAAAAGATAAAAGAACAAGGATACCCTATCCATTTGAAGAAATTCTGGTGCAAAAGATTCAAAATCACAACAGAAGATGGCAAGAGTAGGGCAATTACCTAGTAATTTGAAGCAATATTGCAAAAACAAGAGATAATACTCGAAACAAACAACTATAAGATGATTAAAATCCCCATTGTTCTCAAAAACTTGAGATACTCGAAACAAACAAATATAAGGATTGAGAGACCATGAAACATTAATAAGTAAAAACAGAAAAACAAAAAACAAAACAAAAGGCAATATATATTATATATATATATATATTAATGTGCGTACGATGGTAGGTAACTATTCATGCTAACATATTTTATTTATATCGCCAAACTAGCTGAATGAAACACCAGTCGAACTAGCAATCATAGAAGAGATTGGCCCATAGATTAAGAAAAGACTAAAAAGAAAAGATAAAAGAATAAGGACACCCTATCCATTTGAAGAAATTCTGGTGCAAAAGATTCAAAATCACAACAGAAGTTGGCCAGAGTACGGCAATTACTTAGTAATTTGAAGCACTATTGCTAAAACTTGAGAATCAGATACTACTCAAAGCAAGCAAATATAAGATGATTAAAATCCCCATTGTTCTAAAAAACTTGAGAAACTCGAAACAAACTGATGGCTAACAGCCCCGCCGTTTTTTAAACGTGAGGCACTCAAAGCAAGAAAGATAAGATGATTAAGGGTCAGTGAATCACATAAACGCTTATAGCTTATATTTTTCTTTTCTTATCTTATCAATAATAATAAAAAAAGAAAATGATAAATCTAAATGATTCCAATATAAAGACAATCACAAAAAAGAAACGGAAATGCTAACACAATTAAAGCAAAACAAAACTAATATTGAACAATAAAGCTGCACCAATATCGTAAACAAAAATATGCAGTTCCATTACATAGCTACTCACATAGTCAAAGGCCATAAGCTTAAAATTTAGCGATAAACAGTGCACATAACAAAGTAGAAACTCCTAACACAATCTTCACCCCCCACCCCCTTTTTGAAAGGCAAAATGAAGCCCAAAAGCCATGATAAGTTAATACGCAAAAAATCCATCACAAGCTATACCTCACCAATGCCCACTAATGATCAGAAGACTTGAGCTTCTCGAGGACCAACATGACTTGTTCGTTCCTCAACCGATTCTTCTCTGCAAAAAGCTCCAGTTCCTCAATGTGAAGCTCTTTCCACCTGGCGTCCAACTCGGCTTTCTTCGATGCCGGAAGCAAATCGAGTCCCTTCTTCACAACCTCTTCTGGTAAGCTCTTCATACCAAATCTAATCATCTCACCTGAACGTATTACAGGTGAAGCCAGGGTAGCCTTTCCGTTACTCTTTGCAGCGCCGTTCGACTTCGGCGAAAAGACGCCGGCACGGCTGCCGCCGCCGCCCCAGATCTTCTTCGACAGCTCGAAGACGTTCTGCTCGTGCGGCTTCGTAGGGTTGTATTTCTTCCTTGCCGCGTTGTTTGAGTACTTCTTCTTCAACCTCCGGACTTTGTTGTAGAACTGCGCCTTCGTGACCACAACGTGCAGCGACTTCTTGATGAAATCATAGAAGGCATACATGTCCGTTGCGGCCGGATCGCCGCCTCTCTTCGCAGCGTAGTCGATTAAACCGTTCAGTATCACGATCTCGTCTTCCTCGCTCCACAGCCTCTGGAACAGCTTCGTCGAGTCGTCTCCACCGGACTTCTTCGACTCCGCCTGCTCCTCATCAGACACTGCTCCGCCGTCGCCATCCACCTCAGGAGGAGGCACTTCAGGGCCGCTCTTCTTCTTCACTCGCTTCTTTGAGTCCTTTGCGGTGGTCTCGGACTCTCTCGGCCTCTTCGCCGCCGACTCTTTCTCCGGCGTGGCGGCGACGGAGGGCTTGGATCTGGCCGCTTTCTTCTCTTCCATCGGCTTCGACGCTAAGGCCTTCACGGTCGATTCGGCGGGCTCGGAATCGGAACTCGACTCGGCGTCGGACTCGGAATCATCGTCTGTCTTCTTGGTGTTGGGCGATAAAACCGTCGGTTTGGGGGTTGCTTGAACCTTCTCATCTTCGGAGGTTTCTTCTTCTTCTGATGACGTTTCCTCCTCTTCGTCGGAAGAAGAAACGGCCGAGGGTACGTCAAGAGGGGAAGCGCGTCTTGGTGCCATGGAGGAGGAGGCGGAGGGTTTCAGAGGAAGGGAAGATTAGGGTTTTTTTTTTTTCTCTCGGCTGCTAAGGGCACTATTAGGTAACGAGTAATTATAATTAGAAGTAGATATGTTTTTATAGGAGAGATTTTTATTATATTAAAAAAAGTTAAATTTGAAAAAAAAAATTGTAGTAAAATTTAAACTTTAAATTTAATTTTGTGAAATAAGTGGGATTATGTAATTACACCCGATCCTATTTGGTTGTAGAATATCTTGCTTTTATTTAAAAAAAAATTGAATAAAAAAAATTTCATTAATAATTATCTTATAAAATTTAAATTCAAATTCAAATTACTGACTTAAATACATTAATTAAACATGCCATAAATTCACTAATACCTCAACTAATTTATAATTTTTATGATTATTTTGTGTAAATCAATATTCGCATCTAATTAATTTTGTGTTATAGAGTCTTTGTTTTTATTGATGGACGTCATAAAAAATAAATAGATATGAAGATGAAAGTAAGACGAAAAAAAAAATAATAAAGGTAAAGATAATTGCATTAATGTTTAAAAAAGAAATATAACATTAATGGTGGAAAGGGATTATATGATTTTAAAAATTAAATTAAGATTCAAATTAGGTTAGAGTATAACTGGTTAAATTAGTTATTATCAAAATTATATTTATAAAATGATTGATTTTTTAAATTTTTATTAAAGGAAAATTGATTAGCTGAGAAATCTATATAGGGTTTAATATAACTACCCTTGTGATTTGGTGGGCTGGGCAAGCAACCCCAAGCTTGTAATGATAAACAGCCGACGGTCTTGAGGCCCAAAAGCATCTCGCTAAGCCCGTTAATTAGTCTAGTATGTTAAGAACTTTAATTTTCTAGGAAGAAAGAGGAAATTAACATAATTTTAATGATCATTAACAGTATAATCTTTAGAGCTTTTTTTTGTGCTATGATGATCCTTAGAGTGTGTTAGTAAGGATGTTTGGTTTGAGGATTCAAATCATGATTTGAATCATATTTCATGGTTCGCTACAGTATTTTATCTCACCAAAAATACACGTAAATCAAAAACGATTCTAATCTATGAAGCAAACGTTTTCTAGTCCTAGTAAACAACAGTCATTTAATTACTACACATTTTAAAAATTGTACGATAACTCATTAAATTACACTAAATAGATATAAATCCCCTCTAAGAATTGAGAGATACGTGACCCATATTTTTCCTGTGGGAAAAAAATAAAAAAAAAAACCAATGATAAAAAATATTGTTTATGTCACTCTATTAAAAAATAAATAATTGCTACTCAATTAATAAAGAGAAAACAAAAAAAAAATAACAATGGCACCTAACTAACTACCTAGAATAGCATAAATAATAAACATTCACAAAATTATGACAAATCATGTAATTTTTTTCTTCCACATCTACCCAATTCAAAGTCCACAAAGAGTTCAACTAAAGTGAAAATGACTCAAATTTCTTGGAATAAATGAACCACATAATGTACTCCAGACCCAAAAAACAAAAACAAATTGCCTTCTTTTTTTCCTTTTTTGCCACATGAAATTTGCTAGTTGCTACATCTTAATACTAGCTATTTAAAAGAGTAGATAAGTTTTTTATTTTTAGTCATTAGATTTATATTAAAAATTGTCTATTCTGTATAAATGTGATATAATTTTGACTAGATTTACATTTAGAAACTAACACCATCATAAGGACTAGTAGAAAAACTCCCTAATAGATAATCAAGAAAATAGAGCAAAGTACATTTACTTGTAAATGCTATTTAAATGAGAGTAATTTTGGTAGAAAGTTAAAAGACAGTAACTTGAAACTTGATAGACATTATTTTCTAGTTGCTCAAGAAATTTCTAAAGAGCGCACATCTTCAGTGTCGTTAGTTTAGTTTGACAAGTAGGTTCCACAGTGCATTGCTTTCTTTCGAATAATGCATAAAGTACCAAAACCATAATTCACTAGCCTGTTTAGTTCGTAGATTAGAACCATAAGATTATAATTATTTTCGATTTACGTGTGTTTTTTGTGAGAGAAAATATTGTAGCGAATCATAAACCATGATTCAAATCAGAGAACGAATCCTCCAACTAAACGGGCTCGAGGGACATTGGAGAGTTTGAGATGTTTTGCTCACTTGCATATTTTGGGCACATAGTTTTTAAGAATGGAACAACCATTTTTTAACAAATCCTATTCTACTTGTTCTTTTTCTTTTTTTTTCTTTCCTTGAAAACAACAAATTTGAGTTATCCCAATAAAGTTCTCTACGTTTTCCTTAGTATGAGAAAAGCGGATCAATGATACATTAATTGCTTTTAGTTCAAGGAGTTTTCCTAGTAAGACGGTGTATCAATACTGTTAATTTTTAATCGTTAAATAAAATTAAAATTAAATTAAATTAAAAATGTATATAAAATAAGTAATTTTTTTAACGATAAAAATAAAAATAATATCGATAATTTATTTTTAGTGATCCTATTAAAAAAACTCTTTTTAATTTATTAATATTTGATTGATGTTATTAGACAATTAGGTGATTTAATAAAAAAATAATAATTTTATAAAATACCCCTACATTATATATTTTATCTCAACCTGCCTATAACTTTGAAAAGGGTATATTTCATCTCTTAAACCATATAAAATCGTTTAACAAACCCTTTCAATACTATTATAATATTATAATTTCAAAGTTAGGAGCATTTATGACGTGAGGTAGTTCAAACTTCAAAGGGTGTTTTGAATTATTTTAGATAATTAGTAGTTGAAAAAACTTCTTTCCATGTTTTGCTCGCGTGTTCAATCAAGACACGTGATTTTAAGGGGTATTTAGAGAAATTAAAAAAAAAAGTGTTGTTTATTTTATATACTCAAATTTAAATTATTAATTTTATTACAGTATTTTTAATAAAAAAATTTAAGTTTTAAATTTCAAAATTAAAAGATCATGATTTGAGTATTTCTTATAAACGGGCCTTAAAAAGTCGTTTGAAAGCTATACTTAAATTTAAATCATGATTATGTTATATTGTGTTTTACCTTATAAAAAATTTGAATTTCACAATTTTCTCTTTCACAAAGTTCTGTCAATAAATTCAAATCATGATTTGCACATATTTTTTAAACGGGTCTTAAATTTTTCGTGCATGTAAGAAGATAAAAATTTAGGAGCTTTCTATGGTTGATATCTTCACTAGTAAAGCGTGCTTTAAAAGTATTTAAAGCAATAGAACCTATTAAAAACCTGATCACAATGTCATAATAGCCCACCAAAGAATTCTCAAGAATTATAGGAAAATTCCTTAAGTACTCGTGTTTAATTAGTCGAAATACTGCACATTTGATCCTCTTATTATTCAAATGGCTCAAGAATTATTTATATATACTGTGTGTATATATAAATGGGAGAAAGAGAAAAATAGACTAAAATTAAGATGAATTAAAATTAATAGGCCAATAGTTTACATAAGTTAATAAATAGGCTAAATTACTATTTTTGTCTATAACTTGTCTGGTTATGAATCATAACTTGACAAGTTATTGGCTATAATTGTCCATAACTTGTCTGACTATGAATCATAACTTAACAAGTTTATCCATAATTTATCTGATTATAAATCATAACTTAATAAGTTATGACCTATTAATTTCTATAACTAAAAATTGATTTATATACTTTTTTAAATTTTTCATATCGACCTATTTTATACAATTTTCCTATATAAATCAACCCCGTTAAGGGCTTTTTTTAGGTATTTTTCAAATTTCAGGGACTATAATTATTTTTTTAGGTTCCGTTCATTTCGCTTATTCAAGTTTAGAATTTGAGTTTTACTACAGTAAAAGGCTCTCACAAACAATCACATCTAACTTTTTTGTTACAATAAAAAACTCTTATAATCAAATCTCAACTCGAATTAAAAACTCAAATCAGCGAAGTGAGCAGACCTTAATTAACAACACTGGTAGGGGATTTTAGACACTGGAATAATAATAGATGCAGACGTGTAATTCAATTAAATACAAAGGGTCTTTCAGGTCCTTTCTTAAATTATATTGAAACAAAAAGCAAAGACAAATTATACTGAATTGGCGGATGGAATCATGGAGAGAGAAAAGTTAAAGGAGCATTATTTTGGGCCACAGAAAGTGATGACTCCAAATACAAAATATCTCCCTGCGTATAGTATTGATAATTCGGATAGTGATACACACAACATACAATTTAAAATACACATAAAATTAATAGATTTAAATTTATTATAAATAAATTTGAGATAAAATTAGATTAAATTTGTGAAATACAATCAAATAATGTGTTATTTTCAAGTTGACTTATTAATTCACACTTGATTCACCATAACCCGTTTATTGAACGTCTCATATTTAGATAATACAAATACACAATATAATTACAACCCGTTTGTTACCTATGTTTATAAATATATATATTTTTTTAAGGAAAAATAAGTTGAAAAATAAATTGACACGACCTTATTATCACTCATTTTATAAACGAATTAATAAATGAGTTACTAAAAACAGGTGGACACGACACTATTATAACATGTTTAATAAACAAATGAGTCATATTGTGTCATGTCAACCCGTTAATATATAAGTCGTATTTAAGTTTTATATTTCGACACAAATAATAAATAAATTGTGTTCATATCAAATCTTACCGTGTCAATTAAAAAAATCAACACGGCACGACAACATGAATTATTACCCTTAATTACTTGTTGTTTGTTCCCTAATTCTCGTGTCATTCCCCGTTAGCAAATTGTTACTTCTCAGTCTAGTGTAAGTGCCAAGCAAAAGAAACGCTTTAACGGAGTCACGATGCTGTTTTTGGACGCATTCTCGGGCTCCTAACCGTTCTTTTCGTCGCAACGATGAGTAGCGCAGGCTGTGTTTCTTGTTGTGAGACAAAGGTCCCAAATCTGAGACACATTAGCGTGGAGGTGCTAGTTCTTTTTTTTTTTTTTTTTTTTTTTTGGGACTAGACTATTTGTTCTATTTATTACTTTTCTCCTGGTAGTGAAGACATTGAATTTTCTGATGCTAATCAATAAATATAGGTCCCGTTTATTTTATCGATTCGAATTTTATTACAATAAAAAGTTCTAAAAAACAGTCACATTTAATTTTTTTATTACAGTAAAAAATTATCATATAAAATTACATCTCAATTTAAGTTAAAAATTTAAATCAACGAACTAAACGGATTTATAATTTTCTTAACTCAGAAACAAGTCGGCATGGGATATAGTTTTATATTGCAGCAGGTTATAAACTACATCAAAAAATAAAAAAGAAAAACAAAACATTTGGAAGAGTTTTCACACGCCTAAAAAAGAGAAATCAGAGACTATTTGGAATTGAAATTATTGTCGACTTGCAGAAGTTCCGTCAATAAATAGGCTGTCTTTGCAGGATTAATTGAGTGGTCTTGAATCTTTTACTACTCATTCGTTTCCGATTTAAATGAGATTGTCATATTTTTTAAAAAAATTTTAACTGTAACAGAAAAAATTAAATATAATATTTTTTAAAAAATTTTAACTGTAAAAATTTAAAATTTAAAATTTAAATTGATAAAATAAATGAGATTTAATTTAATATAATCTAAGTGAGTTTTAACTCTGGTTCAAATTAATTCAATATATTATCATATCATGAATAAAATTTGATATGATGATTTACACACGCACAAGCACCAATATGTTTTACATTCTGCAAGGTCAACCAATACGTGCCCAATTTGGAGATGATCCACTTTTGTATACAATATTAGCTAGCTATTTCTGGAATGGAACCAACCTTGGATCAACAAAAATATTATATATATATATATATATATATATTATATAACCTTAAACACGAGAGTATTTTCTAAACTATGAGACACAAAAAAAAAAAAAAATAATAATAAATAAACTTATCAACCTCGTATAGCTAATTATCCAATCATTTTCATATGCTCCCAATTTTATAAAATTTTGATGCGATTTAAATAAAATAAAAAAAATAGTTAAAGTACCTGTTTGGAGAAGTGACTGCAAAATCAATCCAGCGCCGTTGATCTTCTTGCCACTTGATGATCCGGCCGTCGGATACGCCGGTGTAAGGGCCGTTGCCGAGGCTGTCAAAGGCATAGCTCTCGGGACCAAGAGCTCCAACAATTGGAAGAAATTCAAAGTGCTCAAAATCATGATCGGAAAGGCTTTTAGGGTCTTTGGTGGAGAGAGAAGCGAAGTCGAAAACATGATTTGCGGCGAAAAGTGCAGAGAAGAGAACGGCGAAGGCCGCTGCCGTGGAGAAGAGTTTGGGAGTCGCCATACTTTTGGTATGCAATGAAGAAAACAAAATTTATTGGGTGGCATGCAAGAGTTGTGGCAATAAAGTAATGTTATTGTTATATATAATTGTTTTTGTGGCAACAAATTTATTGAGAGAATTTCGAGGGAAAGCGATGTGATGTTTTGCATATAAATATCATAAATGATTCATTACTCTGACATGTGGCAAAATTCAAAAAGAAATCTTCGGAAAACCCATCACTTGTTATAATAAGGGAAAACAGATGAACTCCACACGGTAAGGTATTTTTATTTGCATAGTACATTTTTTAGATAAATTGACTCGTTTAGTTTATTGATTTGAATTTTTAATTTAAATTGAAATGTGATTTTATGTAAGAATTTTTTACTGTAGTAAAAAAATTAGATGTGACTGTTTATGAGAGTTTTTACTATAATAAACTCGAATTCTAAACTCGAATAAGTGAAATAACTGGACTATACGATTAAAATTACATTTAGAATATGTAAACTGACCCGTTTAGCTCATTAATTCGAGCTTTTAATTCGACTTGAGATGTGATTTTATGTGAGAGCTTTTTACTGTAGCAAAAAAGTTAGATACGACTGTTTCTGAGAACTTTTTACTATAGCAAAAGTCAAATTCTAAATTCGAATCAGTAAAATGAACGGGAATATTTTTTATTTTATTATAATAAATTTTTTTTTTATGGATCAAATATTTTCTAGCCTTATTAGTATTTCAAAAATAATATTAATTTTGAGAATTTTGCTGTCAATGTCATGTTAGATATCCCTAATACTTATATAAAATTGTGGTAGCATGTATATATAGGTCCCGTTTATTTTGCTGATTCGAGTTTAGAATTTAAGTTTTGTTACAGTAAAAAACTCTCACAAATAGTCACATCTAATTTTTTTATTACAATAAAAAGCTCTCACATAAAATTATATCTCAACTCGAATTAAAAACTCAAATCAGCAAACTAAACGGGCTCATAGATTACTCTTGAGATTGCTTTTAAATCTCCTGTGTTTGGTACGAGGGTAAAGGAAAAGAGGAAGTAAGTTGGATTATTGAGTGAAAAATGATAAAAGTGTGTCGTTAGTAAGAAGGAATAGAGGTGGGAAAGAAAAATAGAATGAATAAAAGTTGTTGTGTAGCTCACCAAATTTTATATCTCCAATATTGAGTAGAAAACTTAAATCCATAATTTTTTATACCTATTTTAAAGCTAAATTAATATTAAATAATTACTAAAATAGTCATGTAGCATATTACATATTTTCTTTCCTCTTATCATATCAAACAACACAAAAAATTAAATAAAAGTGGAACATATATATTTAAAACTAATAAAATTCAAATGTAAAAAAAAAATTAAAAAATAAAGAGTGAAGAGGCTATGTAGCTTATAAAAATAACTTTTGACTCTTTTATGTATTATTAGATTAAAAAACACATAAAAATTTTAAATATAAATAAAATTCACAAAAAATTAAAAAAATGGACGGGGTTGCGACATGATAATCTCATAAAAAAACTTTGGCTCTTTTATTGTATTGTTATATATATATATATATATATTCACATTCACGTTATAATTCATGATGAGTTGTGCAAATAGAGGCAAGACAACATTAACCTGCTGATTGCATGTATATATAACCTAGTAATAGTTCTATGCATGACTCTAGCACAATTTATATAATACAAATCCTGTGTCTAAAATAATAATAAGAATAAGAAAAGGACAACATTAATGTCACTGTACTTCATTGATTATAATGTACCTAAGCTATCAAGACTTTTTCCCCATCTCCCAACGAGAATGCAACAGGCAACATCAGACGGTTGATAGTTGATACATCCTCCATCAACAGCAGTCTATCGTCATTAGTGCACGTACGTAGATAGACAGTATCCAATCAAATAGCCGATTAGAAATGTGTCTTAAGCAAAACAAAGAGAAAAACAAAAAAAACAAAACAAAACAAAATACCTATTATAAATGTGAGAAATCTCTATCATATGATCCATATCACCTATAATGTCGGTATCCTTGCTAGTTGTTAATTACCACATTAAATCTATCGATTTGATGAGTTTTTTGGGATAACCCCAAAATTTATATCTTATTTTGCTTTCTTGACTTTATAAATAAATATTTCAAAATTAGCCCTGATCAATCATTTTGTGCCAATTTTAGCTTTACAATCACATGAAAATTGAAATTTGGATGGATTTAGGGTCTGTTTATTTTATTAATTTGAGTTTATAATTCGAGTTTTGTTACAGTAAAAAGCTCTCAGAAACAGTCACATCTAACTTTTTGTTACAGTAAAAAGCTATCACATAAAGTTTAATCTCAACTCAAATTAAAAACTTAAATTAACAAACTAAACAGATCCTTAATTTATCATGTGTCCCGCATATGTCGTCTAAGTGAGGGTAATGAACATTTTACTCCGCTCAAACTCAAAGGATGGCTAATGTTTGTGTTCTCATCATAAAATTTAGTATACATTCGGTTACCATCTTTTGGAACTATTTTTTTTTTTTTTTTTTTTTTTTTTTTTTTGTGTGTGTGTGGCTGAAAGTTGCTTCGATGCTCGACTATAAATACTTCAATTCCATAACTCTCGTTATCACTTTGCAGAGGACTGGAAGAACTGACTTGTTTAAGTGTAGTAGGGCCTCTCATTTTCTCATAAATTTCATAGGCGAACAATGACCACAAAATTTATGTCTTCTTCCTTTGTTGCAGGGAAACTAATTATGGCCTCGTTCATTTTGTAGATTCGAGTTTTGAATTTGAGTTAAGATGTGACATTTTTTTAGAGTTTTTCACTGTAATAAAAAAAGTTAGATGTGATATTTTCTGAGAGTTTTTTACTATAAAAACTTAAAATTAAAACTTGAATATGTGAAATGATCGAGACCTATATGTATTTAGGTGTCCCCATCAAAAAAATAGGATGTATGCTTGTAAAACTTGGCTCTCCCACAGCACTCACCCGATACATTATGGTATCATTTATTTTATCGATTTAAATTTTTAATTTTATATTTTTACAATTAAAATGTCACATTTAATCTTTTCTATAATAATTAAAAGTTCTAAAAAAATATCACATCTCAATTCAAATTGAAAACTCAAATCCGTCGAACGAACGAAGCATATAGTGTTTGGAGATGCTTTATTCATTTCATCAATTTGTATTTTCAGTTCTAAATTTTTATAGTTAAAAGTTCTCAGAAAATGTCACATCTAACTTTATCTGCTACAGTGAAAAGCTTAAAAAATGTTACATATAAGTTCAAATTAAAAATTTGAGTCTACGAAGTGAACGAGACCTCACTAAATGACTATTTTGTCATATTAATCGACATTGCTAGGTGATGACCATCAATCATCTGTGGCCTCCCTTTTGAGTTTCTCAATTGATGATCCTGTCACATACCTGAACTAATTTTCAAAATTAAGCTCTCATCTCTCATCTTCCAACCAACTAACTTTAATAATTAGTTAGTTGGTAACCTTGCAGTTATTAGCTCTAGTACCCTGTGGATTAACCTCATGTTTGGTTCAGTAAATTGGATTGGATTTCTCATTCCGAGTGGCCAACCAAGTTTAAGACTCCGTTTATTTTATCGATTTGAGTTTAAAATTTAAATTTTATTATAATAAAAAGTTATCAAAATCAGTTATATTTAACTTTTTTATTACAGTAAAAAATTTTCACATAAAATTATATTTTAAATTAAATTAAAATTCGAATCAACGAGTTAAACGAGTCCTAAATATGTGTTTAGTAAACACCTAGTACCAAGTTCAAACTTTTGTACTGTCTAACTCAGAGTTTATCTTAATTAATAGAGCAAGAATTTCAAATTAGAGACATTAATATATACCTAGGGGTAGATATATATTGAATTGTATCTAAAACGTAATTAATTTTTATTAATAATTCCATTTAACTAAAATCAATTTACTATGATAATTATTTACGTAATGATCTCAATATGTAATTGCACAAATAAAAAAGAAAACACATTCAACTAGCTCAACACGAGATCTAGCTACAGCTTTAGCTAATATCTCATGACCAAACAAAATGTCCAATAAAGATTTGGGAGAAAGAGAAAAATAGTTAAGACTTGAGATAAATTAAAATTAATAGGTTAATAATTTATATAAGTTTATAAATAGGCTAAAATACTATTTTCATTCATAACTTGTCTGGTTATGAACCATAACGTGACAAATTATTGTCTATAATTGTCCATAACTTGTCTAGTTATGAACCATAACTTAACAAGTTTATCCATAACTTATTTAGTTATGAACCATGACCTATTAATTTCTATAACTACAAATTGACCTATATACTTACTTAAACTTTTCATATTAACCTATTTTCTATTATTTCTCTAAAGATTTTGAGAAAAAAAAAAAAAAAAAAACCTGACTACGCACAAACAGATCATAACCTTTGCCAAAAGTAAAAAGGCGACGGAAAAAAAAAAAAAAAAAAGAAAAACAAAAAAACAAAAAAGAACAAAAAACAAAAAAACAAAGATGTAAGAGTCAAGGATTCCTCTGAAAATACATACGACTATAGGAATCGAGACCACTATTTGGCTAGATATGAATCTATTACGGGTATAAATCTTTTTTCCAGAAAGCTACAAGGATTTTCTAGTCTCTTTTTTATTTCCTGTATATCTTTAATTTTGGAAAAACTTCGCCTAATTATTTTATTTCGTGAGGCAAAATTCACTAATAGAAAAAAAAAAAAAAGACATTTCAAAAAATAAGGCAAAAAAATAAGACCTCGAAACTAAACGTCATTTCAAACGATGGTCTAAAACAAGTAAAAAAAAAACTAGAAAATTAAACTCCCATTACTCTAATTTTCCTAATTCCTATTGCAAGTTATAAATGCCTATAAACGGCATCAGCACTGACCCAATCCAGAGCTTCCCATCTTTCTCTTCCACTTCACTAATGAACTTCAAATTCTTTCCCTCGCAATCTTCCAAAACTTCCAAAACGGCCCCATCCTCGCTTAATTTTATAGCGGTTGCGTGAGCCTTTCCTCCTACCAAAAGAGAGTGCAATTGCTTGAAGCTAAAGGGAAGCTTTAACAATGTTTTTCCAACCCAAGTGTATGAGACAGCGAAGTGCGAGAGAGGTCCCTTTTTGGAATGTAAGGCAACCCAAAACTCCCCTTTCGGGTTCCTACGTATATTGTCCGGGAATCCCGGAAGCTCGGCAAAAACATCAACTTTTCCGACATTTGGACCATGGAGCCAGAGCCTGAGAATCCTGCAAGTTGTTGTTTCAGCAACTAGCACGAAAGAGCGGTCTTTACTCAAAGCTACTCCGTTTGCAAAAGCAAGGCCTTCTAGTAGGATTGTCACTTCTTTGTTTGATATGTTGTATTTTAGTAATCTGCCTGTCTTGTCTCCACTCAAGACTGACGACATGAATTGCCTGCAGGGTGCATGCCAGAAGAAATATGAGATTTTTTAAGCGTAGATTCTTTTTCTTAAGCATCAACCAAATTAATCAACCGAAGAAAGGTGCATAAGGTGGCAGCATCAGCTAAAAGGTAAATAACTAAAAGATTCTTTTTCCTAGGCATCAACCAAATTAATCAACCGAAGAAAGGTGCATAAGGTGGCATCATCAGCAGAAAAGGTAAATAACGAAACTTCAGGCTTGCATCAGCTAAAAGGAATGAAACTGAAACTACAGTGCCCATGCATATTCGTAGGTGCTTCCAAGACCATAACCGAAGTCCTGCACTCTTGGCACAACCTCAATTTGCCTACGGTTTATTTTATATACCCGGCTATTGCTAGCCGATCAAGTACGGCTCACTTGAGATCACATAAATATTGCAAAAAATAAGGAGTCTTTAACTGGGGAAGATTTGGCATTTTGCACTTGCACAAAATATGATGTTAGCGAGCGGGGTGGGGGAGGCCACAATTATACTTTAAAGAAACAGCCTAAATCCATCAACTTCCACTGTTCCACAAGCTAAAAAGCCTGCGTGCATTATCCTCTTTTACAGAAATGTGTTAGACAAACAGATGTCAAGCAGTTTGACACCACAGTGCACTTCTTATCATCTGAGAGCTTCAATAATTTAATAAACCTACCAAAATCTCTAAAGCAGCCTTCAAACAACAGAAATCCAGCTGCCTTCTCCAAAGCAAAATGGTCCTTGCACTCAATTCACCCTATGGTAATGGCACAAAATATTTACAAGAGAATCGTCACAACAGTATTGAACGACCTGGTTTTTCGTACGTAACTGACCCCTTCATAGGAAAACCAAGTTCAATAAAACAAAAAAAGGCTTGGGAACTCTCTAATTTAATACAAAAGCATCTTTGGCACAGCAAGAAACCATCTGTGGATGAATAAGAAAAGAGAGACAGTCTCCCTTGATTATTTCCAAATTGAGAAGATATCTAACTTGCTCCCATTTTGATGGTTGATACCTAAATGAAGTAATCAATTCTAAACACAGAAATTTACTTCTCATACTTGCAGAGGAATTTATTGCATAGAAACTGATGTAGGGATATGCCTATGCCACGCAAACACAATCTCTGATTAATTATTTAATGCTGAGAAGAGTGCTGCAAGTTGGAGCACAGATTGGAATGATGCAGTGCTTTAGTTTTTAATTTTAAACGTTCAGATTATCTTTATGTTCTGATATCTAAATTTTCTAGATTATCTATTAATTTTGATAATTTGATGAGGATTTGTTATTCAAAATTCCGTTATTTAAAGATATAATCCGAAGGAATTTAAATAACAAATCCCAAACAAAATTCAGAGATAATCTAGAGAATTTAAATGACAGAACATAAAGATAATCCTAACATTTAAAATTCATACTAAGGAATAATAATCTTCATAACGCATCAGAAACATAATAAAAAAAAGAATGAAAAGGAAACAACGAACAAAAATAACTAAAGAGATATAAATTTCTTTTGCCTAATTTCACTTAAAAATATTAACTAGTAATTTATTGGCTGATCCTAGATTGAGACTGTAAAATTTTTCATAAGATCGTGCTTAGTATAATTTACCTTCTTTGGAAGCTCGTACTTGTATCGGTGAAGTAAATGACATCCTTATCCTCGTCAATGTCCATATCGTTGGTGAAACGTAGAGGCTGCCCTTCAACTTCTGAAACCAAATCAGTTGCCAAACCCCCATCAGGACCTACCACTTTAAGCCCAAGATAAGCGTCCGCAATGTACAGCTCTCCAGTTTTCTTATGAAACCTCAGCCCTAAAGGCCTCCCACATACATGCTCCATTTCCGGTGCAAAAGGGCGAATGCATTCCTTCCTTTTAAGTAAAAAAAAAAAAAAAAAAAAAAAAAAAAAAACATATATAAACACTATTTTTCACTTCAATTAAACCGTTTGTAATATAACACAAAATTCATATAAAATAGTTACAAACAATGATAATGGAAATGGAGGAGAAAAAACAAAACTCATGTTGCTCGTCAGTTAATTGTGCATTTTTTGAACTTGGGTTATACCATAATTAAATAATACAAAAATCTCACGAAATTTTTGAAGAAAATATTACAGTCCAAAAACTTCTCTACCTCCACTAAACAAATCTCCTCAAATTCTAAGAAAAAAAAATTCTTCATAGCAGGACTAACTGATATAATTAACAATTTTATCTCCTTCGTAGATAGCAGTAGCATTCATTCATTCATAATCAGTTTCTAACTAAATTCACAACAAAGCTTATCTCGTCAGCTCAAATTATGAACAATGAGATTTTGACAGTAGATATGAAAATAAACTACCAATAGGCCTCTGTTTTAAATCATTAAATTTGTATCAAATTCTGTTAAGTTTGCAATTTTCTTTTCGTTTTGATATATATTTAGCAAATCTAACGTCCAAAAACCGTAAAAGTTGTATAGAACCTTTAGTTAAAAGTTGTATCGAGAACCATTTCTGTATGCTCTTTCGTTTTGATATGGTTTTATACAAATCAAACGTTCAGAAACGGTAAGATAATTAATTCCCAACAAACTTTCCAATATTCTAAATTTGTATCAAGTTATTAGCTCCCTAAAACGCAATAAGAAGGAAAATTGTAGCAAAAAACCAAAAAAAATTCACAAATGAAAGAATAAACACAAAGAGAATCGCCATAACACTTTGTCAAATCTGATCAAACGAACCTAAAGATACGGTTTTTGCATACAAACTCACCTTTGAGAAGTGGTGACCGCGAACTCCGACCAGCCACGGCCATCGCCTTCCCACCGGAGGATTCTGCCGTCGGCGACCCCGGCGTAGGGCCCACGGCCGTCGGAATCGAAAGCGATGCTCTCCGGTCCGAGAGCGCCCGTGACTCCGACGATTTTCGCGGAGTGGAGGTCGTCGTGGGACCCAGGGATGGACGGCGGCGCGTGGAGGTTATATACCGCCGGCGAGATGAGGAAATTCAAGGCGACAAGTATCGTCGCCGTATAAATGAGCTTCGAGTTCATGACGGAAGTAGTGTACTGAGTTGAGTTACGCGAGTCGGACTCGGGACTGAGATTGAGTTTTGGCTTTAGTAATGTCAGGGCTGACTGGGTTCTCGGGACTCGTAAATAATAAATAAATGAATAAATAAATAATATGGGAATATCTGTTTTCGCCCACGTGAGTGGTGACGCGTAAAGTGGAGAGAAAGAAGCTGATTGATGCTTTGACCTTCTTAGTGGTAGGTGCACGTGCCTCTACCGTACGTTCATACGATCGATTGAGGCCAGTAACGTTCATTTAATTTATTAATTTAAATTAAAATATAATTTTATGGAAATTTTTTATTATAATGAAAAAATTAAATATAATTATTTTTTAAATATTTTATTATAATAAAATTTAAATATATAAAATGAATAGAGCCTGTTTTAGAACTGAAATTATGATTTATGTTTTAAATTAATATTTATTTGTAAAATGTAAACAATAGTTTGAACTTAATAAAATTAGTGTAATTTAAATGAATTTGATATAAAATTTAAAATTTAAATTTTAATATGATGTTTTAAATCATAACTATTCAAAAATAAAATAAAATCACTTCTTATCTTTGACTCGTTTAAATTATTGATTCTAGTTTATATGGTTCAAATCTAAAGATTATGGTTTAAATATATTTAATTATGAATTATGATTCTGATTTAAAATTAAAACTACCCTATTTAACATTCATACCAAACAGACCTTAATTGGCTAGTATAAATTGGGTTGCCCAAGCTCAAATTTTCATTCGGGCAGTCGAACTTTTTGAGCTTTTATATAACAGAAGTAAATTACGTGGACCTTAAGTTGAAATTTAGCAAATTTTTTAAAATATTATAAATAAAATAAAAATGACACAATAATTATCATAATAATATTATATTTTATACTATAAAATAATATAATCATTATTTTAATAATATAAAATTTTACTATTCTTATAACATTTTAAAATTTTTACTAAATTTAAACTTTAATATTAAAATTTTGTTATATTTGTAAATTACCCATTATAAAATTTAGGAAAGTCTAGTCCTAATAAATTTGAACTAGGATTAATATCACTTTTTATTTTGGAAATTTGAACTATGATTTGAGGAAATTCAAGGTGACAAGTATCGTCACCGTATAAATGAGCTTCGAGTTCATGACGGATGTAGCGTACTGAGTTGAGTTAGGCGAGTCAGACTCGGGACTGAGATTGAGTTTTGGCTTCAGTAATGTCAGGGCTGACTGGGTTCTCGGGACTCATAAATAATAAATAAATGAATAAATAAATAATATGGGAATATCTGTTTTCGCCCACGTGAGTGGTGACGCGTAAAATGGAGAGAAAGAAGGTGATTGATGCTTTGACCTTCTTGGTGCACATGCCTCTACCGTACGTACATACGATCAAGGTTATCGATTGAGGCCTCGTTTAGTAAGATAGTTTTATGTGTCGTTTCCTTTGTGGATTTGAGTTTTTAATATGAGTTGAAATGTGATATTTTTTAAGAGTTTTTTACTGTAACAGATAAAGTTAGATGTGACATTTTTTGAGAGTTTTTTACTATAAAAACTTAAAATTAAAACCTCGAATCAGTGAAATAAACGAGGTCTTAGAACCAAAATTATGATTTATGTTTTAAATTAATATTTATTTGTAAAATGTAAAAAATAGTCTGAACTTAATAAAATTAGTATAATTTAAATGGTTTTGATTTAAAATTTAAAATTTAAATTTTAATATGATGTTTTAAGTCATAATTATTCAAAAATAAAATAAAATTACTTACTATTTTTGATTGGTTTAAATTATTAGTTATAGTTTATATGGTTCAAATCTAAAGATTTATTGTTTAAATTGATATTTAAATTATGAATTATGATTTTAATTTTAAAATTAAAATTACCATAATTTAAACATTCATAAAACAGACCTCAATTGGCTAGTCTAAATCGGGCTGCCCAAGCTCAAATTTTCATTCGGGTAGTCGAGCTTTTTGGGCTTTTATATAACAGAAGTAAATTACGTGGACCTTAAGTTGAAATTTAGCAAATTTTTTAAAATATTATAAATAAAGTAAAAATGACATAATAATTATCATAATGATATTATATTTTAGGCAAGGTCTCTGGTCAGGCACTTGAAAAGTGTCTGACCAGAATGACACTTGTACATTTATACTGAAGTGTGTATATTTATATGTGTTTCGTGTATATATTTATATGTAAAGTTGTATATAAAAAATGATAATGTATATTAATCCTCAAAACATGTATATTTTGTAGTAATTACGTGAATATATAGCTAAAAAATATGTATAATGGCTGATTTGTTGTATTTCATGGTATTGAATGTTGTTTGGAATTTTTTTTTTTACGTAATGCTGTAGGGAACGGAAATATACATATATTTCTTATTTAAATTAAGTGAACATATAACATAGTAAGATGTATATTGATTGAACTTGGTTTGGAAGTTATTTTTGCTTGAAAACGTGTTTACTCATTTGAAGATTGAATATTGTTGCCGTTCTTACGGGTTGTATATTTGTTGTATGAGACATGTGGATCCGATATAAATAAGTGAATAACTGAGGCAGTAATGTGTACAATGACTTAGTCGTTGTTGTTCAGTAGAAGTTGTATTGTAGTTTTGTTGTACACTAAAAAAGCATGGTGATGTAACTTTAAATACTGTAAAAGACTAGGCGCCTGAATGTTTGATTTACGGAAGAAATTAATTTTTTAGAGGTTGTGGCATTACGGATGACATTTTTAATGATTTTCATTTGAATAAGTTCCTTCACTTGTTTGGACATTAACATCAGATCATGTAAGAAAATAAGTAATACAACATCGTAATATGGTAGATAATGTCGAAGTGTTGAGGAAAATGAAAACACAATTTCATTAGGAACGCTTAGTAAAGGCAAAACGTTTTCGTTTGCTGTTTTCTGGAAATGAATTTAACTTTCTTTTTTTCCATTTTCTTTCCTCTTTTCTGAAACGTTTTTGTATTACATATATTTGTTTAATATATTTATTTAATATATTTATTATTTAATATATTTAATACTGTTATTTATTTAATATATTTAATTTATTATTACATGTTTTTGACAATTGAAACAACCAAACGCATTTTCAGTGTTTTTTAAAACTGTAATCAATATCTAAATAAAACTACCAAAGGATTTTTCTGAAATACTTCAAAATGATACTAAACACATTTTCATTTTCATTTTCGTACAAAAAAAAAAACAACGTTTTGGAATCAATTCCACTCGCACCCAATGTGTTGAGCGTTTATGAAGAATTTCGGATAGTTTTGACGTACTCTAAATTAAGAAATAATGTAAACGACGTCATTTTACATAAACCAACGTCGGTTTATGCCAATTATTAAACGATGTCGTTTTACATAAACCGACGTTGGTTTTTGCCTTCAGAAACATATATCGCATATACTATTAAACGACGGCGTTTTTCATAAACTGACGTTGGTTTTTGCCTCCAGAAACATATTATTGCATCATCTATTAAACGACGGCGTTTTACATAAACCGACGTTGGTTTTTGCCTTCAGAAACATATATTGCATATACTATTAAACGACGGCGTTTTTCATAAACCGACGTTAGTTTTTGCCTCCAGACGGCGTTTTACATTAACCGATGTTGGTTTTTGCCTCCAGAAACATATTATTGCGTCATCTAGTAAACGACGTTGTTTTACATAAACCAACGTCGGTTTATGCCAATTATTAAACGACGGCGTTTTACATAAACCGACGTTGGTTTTTGTCTTCAGAAACATATATTGCATATACTATTAAACGACGGCGTTTTACATTAACTGACGTTGGTTTTTGCCTCCAGAAACTTATTATTGCATCATCTATTAAACGACGTCGTTTTACAAAAACCAACGTCGGTTTATTCCAATTATTAAACGACGACGTTTTACATAAACTGACATTGGTTTTTGCCTTCAGACGGCGTTTTACATTAACTGACGTTGGTTTTTGCCTCCAGAAACATATTATTTCCTCGGCAATATCTCCGTCGATCTTCACACGAGTCGATAAAGTGGCGGCAGAGAAGATGAACCCGTGCTGTTTGAGGAGAAAGAAAATGTTTGTGGGTTTGGTTGTGGGAGTGGTCCTTAGGCGGCGGGTCTCCTCGTCGGCCTGTCCGAATCTCCTCGTCAGCCTGTCCGAATCTCCTCGTCGGCCTGTCGGAAGTCACCTATGGCAAGATCCCGGCGGAGGCCGTCGACGAAGCAGTGACGGAGACAGAGGATGCAGTTGCCGTCTTTGACGAGAGAAGAAATGTCCGGGTGGAGGAGGAGATACAAGTGGGTGGGTTTGCTTGTGGGAGTTGTCGGAACGTGGCCTCCTCCGCCTGTCGGAAATCGCGGCACCGGTGTGGATGCGGAGGACGTCAACGGAGCTCGAGGGAGGTCGAGAGAAAATTTGGTGTGCTCACTCGTGCGTTTGAGAAAGAGGATATGGGTTTTGTTTCTCAATTTCCAATCGAACCGTTCAATTTCCAATCCAACGGCTATGATTATTTTATCGGATCAGTCAGCCACTTTAAGAGTGCCGGACTTAAGACCAATCCATATATTTTATACTATAAACTAATATAATCATTATTTTAATGATATAAAATTTTCCTATTCATATAACATTTTAAAATTTTTACTAAATTTAAACTTTAATATTAAAATTTTGTTATATTTGTAAATTACCCATTATAAAATTTAGGAAAGTCCAGTCCTAATAAATTTGAACTAGGATTAATATCAAATTTTATTTTGGAAAATTTTCAAAAAAAATCATAAAAAAACACTATTTTATTTATTTCATTATTTTTAACATTATTTTATACCATTGTATTTTGTAGATTATTTTTTCATATCATGTGGATTATCTTATCATATTTTAAAGAAGAAAATAGGCCAAGACTTGAGATAAATTAAAATTAAAAGGCCAATAGTTTACATAAGTTAATAAATAAGCCAAATTATTATTTTCGTCTATAATTTGTCTGGTTATGAACCATAACTTGACAAGTTATTGTCCATAACTTATCTGGCTATGAACCATAACTTAATAAATTTATTCATAACTTATCTAATTATGAATCATAACTTGACAAATTATGACCTATTAATTTCTATAACTATAAATTAGCCTATATACTTTCTTAAGCTTTTTATATTGACATATTTTCTACTATTTTCTAAT
>JACAGA010000024.1:4064274-4149206 GCA_029231665.1 Morus indica | reverse complement strand
TACGATGTCTTAGGAAAAGAGAATAAAAAACACGTCGTTTAGTTGTTTCCATCTCTCCATTGAATTGCTTAATAATGTTGAAGGTAATCACTTTTAACTGTGTAATCAGATTAGATAATTCACTATTTAATTATGTTATTAATGGTGGTTTGCTTGTACCTTTTACCTTTGTTTAGTTTTTTCAATTAGTTGTGGTTATCGTTTTCCTTGTTCTATCATTCATTTACCGGACATAAACGTTCTTATTTTGCTTGTTTTAAGTACTCAAAGTTTTTCAAGTACAGTTGAGCTTTAGACAACTAATTGCCTACATGAACTTTTATTATCCGTATATAAGTTAAGTTAATATTTATATATCAAGATTAAGCTTTTATTTGTTGATTATTTTGGCTATCTTCTATTGTGATATTGGATCTGCTGCAATGAAAGTTCTTTTCTTATAGTGGTCAGGGTAATCGGTTTTTCTCTTTCAATGAAGTCTTAATACTAATCCTGTGTACACCTCATATATGTTTTCTGGTTGAACATGTTTTGTAGTTGGTCTAGTGTTTGCTTTGCTTTATTAGTGGGGATAGTTGTCTATTCTCTCTGGACATCATTTTTTGCTAAATATTTTTGTATTTTTTCAGTGTTTTCCCAGATTTTACTGGTTCATAAGAGCCATAGGCTTCTAGTTTGTATGCATAAAATCTTTTCCCCTGTGGAATCTGTTGATACTAAGGTT
The DNA here is from genome assembly GCA_029231665.1 of Morus indica. NCBI lineage: Eukaryota > Viridiplantae > Streptophyta > Magnoliopsida > Rosales > Moraceae > Morus > Morus indica. The sequence goes on along the minus strand of JACAGA010000024.1, from coordinate 4,148,482 downwards.
GTAATATTGCGTGTTAAGCTATGTAGATTTTTGTGACGATTTCTTCCATATTGATAAACCGTTATGAGTTCACCTTTTGTTAAATTCTATGTAAATACGTCCTGAGAATAGAAAGAACAGAATGGTTTGAGAATCGAAGTTTATAATAATTTATTGGTTAACATTTTTGTTTTATCAAATTCTAACCAATTGTTCCCTTATATTTGAACTAATGTCTCAGATTTGAGTACAAGTATTTCTTGTTTTGGTAGTCGGTGCTCAATCACTTCAATGTTTGGGGGGCAAAACCGAATGACAATTGAATTGGAAAACTATGAAAATACCAAGAAGGTTTAATCTAAACTGAATAAACTAATCTAATAGTTTAATGTCTGAGTACCAAGAAGGTTGCTTACACACTCACCCACACACGCACAGAAAGTAAATTTTTTGTATTTTCATAGTTTTCCAATTCAATTATCATTCAGTTTTGCCCCCCAAAAATTAAAGTGACTGAGCACCGATTACCAAAACAAGAAATACTTGTATTCAAATCTGAGACATTAGTTCAAAAATACGGTAACAATTGGATATAACATACACCCCAGTTAGAATTTGATAAAACAAAAATGTTAACCAATAAATTATTATAAAACATCGATTCTGAAACCATTCTGTTCTTCCTATTCTCAGAACGTATTTACATAGAATTTAACTAAAGGTGAACTCATAACGGTTTATCAATATAGAAGAAATCGTCACAAAATTCTACATAGCTTAACACGCAATATTACAACCTTAGTATCAATAGATTCACAGGGGAAAAGATTTTATGCATACAAACTAGAAGCCTATGGCCCGTATGAACCAGTAAAATCTGGGAAAACACTGAAAAAATACAAAAATATTGAGCAAAAAATGATGTCCAGAAAGAATAGGCAACTATCCCCACTAAGAATGCAAAGCAAACACTAGACCAACTACAAAACATGTTCAACCAGAAAACATATATGAGGCGTACACAGAATTAGTATTAAGACTCCATTGAAAGAGAAAAACCGATGACCCTGACCACTAGAAGAAAAGAAATTTCATTGCAGCAGATCCAATATCACAATAGAAGATAGCCAAAATAATCAACAAATAAAAGCTTAATCTTCATATATAAACATTAGCTTAACTTATATACAGATAATAAAAGTTGATGCAGGCAATTAGTTGTCTAAAGCTCAACTGTACTTGAAACTTTGAGTACTTAAAACAAGCAAAATAAGAACGTTTATGTCTGGTAAATGAATGATAGAACAAGGAAAACGATAACCAAAACTAATTGAAAAAACTAAACAAAGGTAAAAGGTAAAAGCAAACCACCATTAGTAACATAATTAAATAGTTAATTATCTAATCTGATTACACAGTTAAAAGTGATTACCTTCAACATCATTAAGCAGTTCAATAAAGATATGGAAACAACTAAACGGCGTGATTTTTATTCTCTTTTCCTAAGACATCGTAAGTAATTAACAACAAATTTCAGAATTAGCAAACACTACAAACAACGAGAGAAACAGACGAAGAAATAGAAACTCCAAACATGAGTTATCAATTCGAAAAGTCATCATAAGTCATACTTGATCAATACTTTTCTCAACAAAAAGATCCAATTCAGCAAGGCGCGGCTTCTCCCACTTCGCCTCCCACTTGGCTCTCTTCGTTTCCAAAATCAAGTCAAGTCCATGCTTCACCATATACTCCAGTAAGCTCAAACTCGCCGAAGCGCCCGCCTTTCGATCAATCTCAGCTATTTCGATTCCCGCCGGAGCCAAGGCCGACGAAAGCGCCTCCGACTTGACTTTCTGGCCACTCTTTGCTGCGCTATTCGAGTTCGGCTCTCCGCCCCCAAATCCTCTTCGACAGCTGGAAGGCCGCCATCTCGTGAGGCTTCGTCGGGTTGATCTTCTTTTTCAGCCTTCGAACCTTATCGCTGAGCTGCGTCTTCGAAGCACCGATTTGTAGCGACTTCTTAATGAAATCGTGAAATTCGTTCATGTTGGCGACGGCGGGGCCCGCACCCGTCTTTGCGGTGAAGTCGATCATCCCCTTCAAGATCGCGATCTCGTCGTCTTCGCTCCACACCCTCTGGAAGAGCACCATCTTCGAGTCGTCTCCTTCCGACTTCTTCGGCTCAGGCTCCTCCTCCTCAGAACCGCCGCTCTCGGCGTTGGAGTGGCTCCTCTTGGTCCGCTTCGTCGATTGCCTCGACGTAGTCGCCGAACGCTTCGGTTGGGGCTTCTTGGCCTTCGGCGGAGTCTCCTCCTTGGGCTTCACGTTCACTTCCTGTTCCTCGTGTTCGGAGCCGAAGGTTTCTTCCAATGAGGCTTCCTCTCCCTCGGAAGAAGAAGAATCCGCCGGAGGATCCTCATCACAGAGTGCTAACCTTTAACTTTTCTGTTACAATCGAAAACTCTTAAAAATATTGCATATCAATTTTGAAAACTCACTAGGCGAACGATCATTAGGTTTTTCGCGGAGGGGGAGATGGAGGTAAATAGGTGATGAGTGTGTCCGTTAACGCCATCCTGCCTTTTATAGACTTTTTCTTTTCTTTTCTTTTCTTTTCTTTTCTTTTTTTTTGAGGGAAATACTTTTTCAGAACAAGACTATAAGAGTATTTAAATAATAATAATAATAATAATAATAATAATAATAATAACTTATTACACATTCAGCTAACAAAATTTATTCATTTATAAGTATTATTGTTCTCTAAAAAGTATAAATATAAATATACAATAACAACATTTTTTCAAAGAGGTGTTATTTATTTTATTATGAGAAGTGCGTTGTATTACCTATAGTTGGAATACATAAGATTTTGTTTATTTTATTAATTTAAGTTTAAAATTTAAATTTTATTATAGTAAAAAAAATTTAAAAATAATCACATTTAATTTTTTATTATAATAAAATATTTAAGCATAAAATTACATAACAACTCAAATTACAAACTTAAATTAATAAATTAAACAATCTATAATTTTAGTTGACTTTTTGTTTTACTTTTTGCATTCCAACATTAATTTTTTAATCTGTTACTCTATTGCATCTTTTGTCATTTATTAAGATTATTTAATAGGATTTTCTCTCTCTGTCTTTTCGATTACATTGTTGTTATATAAAGTATAGGGAGAAAGAGAAAAATAAGTTAAAATTTAAGATGAATTAAAATTAATAGGCCAATAGTTTACATAAGTTAATAAATATGCTAAATTATTATTTTCATCCATAACTTGTCTAGTTATGAATCATAACTTGACAAGTTATTATTTATTATTGTCCATAACTTGTCCGGTTATGAACTATAACTTAACAAGTTTGTCCATAACTTATCTGATTATGAACCATAACTTGATAAATTATGACTTATTAATTTCTATAACTAAAAATTGACTTATTTACTTTCTTAAATTTTTTATATTGACTTATTTTCTACTACTTCCTTAAAGTATATTGCTTTGTTTTACGCGCATTGTCTTGGAAAAAAAGAAGGTATAACCTTTCGTATTTACTTTGACTTTACAGTTGTTTCCAGATTCACTTTTATACCATTTATTTTTACTTACATTGCATACTTTATTTTTATTTTGATTTTTCTGTGTTAATTGTTTTTACTATTAATTTGTCCCTGATTTCTTTCCAAGTACTTTTGGAATTTTTCTTAATTCGGCCAGTTTTATTGGCACATTCACATTTGTTTTGACTATTGTTAAATTGACAACTTTCAAAAAAAAAAAAACGCAACACTTAGACATAAAAAACACAACTTAGACTTTGGCAGACATAATTTCGAACCTACAAGGAAAGTAATATTGCCATGCATAATATTTACACAATTGAAGCTTAATTTACAAATGTTAACTAATAAAATTGATTTTTATTAAAGGATTAACTAATAAAATTAATTAGAGAAAATGAGTTATTAATAATTCATCAAAATCACGGTAAGAATACAAATATATATATATATATACAAACATGTGTTTTCGACGATTGAGTTCCCATTATCATTTGACTTCGTACTTGAGAAAAGCAAAGTGGCATTATCAATTATGTGTAGTGATTGAGAGATTATTGGTTGGCTTAGACATTTAGATGCAAACAAATTAGATGTTAACAATTAATGTTCCTCTTTATTATATATGTCTATATATAATAGTTTCAGAATCTCCTATTATTTTCCTCATGACTTTTGTTAACTAAAATAGCCAACAATTAAAATCTTAGTATTTTATCAATGAAGATTCGAATCAACAACAGTTGTCAGAACAAATGTGAATGTGCCAATAAATAGTAAAAACAGTTGACACTGAAAAATCAAAATAAATTAAATGGCCTAATCAATAAAAACATACAGCCGTAAAAATGTTAAGAGCAACCAAAGTAAATGGTCAGGAAAAAAAAAATAATAAAGTATGCAACGTAAATAAAAATAAATTGTATAAAAGTGAATTTAGAAACAACTGTAAAGTCAAAATAAATACGAAAGGTTAAAATCAATGAAGGAAAAAATTGATTCGAATTTTTATGCAAATTATATGTTTCTATTGTGTATCTAATTGCCACATATATCACAGTGACGTACAAATTAATATATATAATTTAAATTATGACACAAAACTACTAACTAAACGGACCATTGTGTTTCCCTATAAAAAAAAGAAAAAAGAAAAAAAAAAGTCTTTAAAAGGCAGGGCCGCATGTGAATAAACACCCTTCACCTATTTACCTCTCTCTCGCCCTCGGCGAAAACCCTAAATCTGAAAACTCTCGTTTCCGTCAAGGCTGAATGAGAGGTCGTAAACAGTCTCAAGAAGAAGATCAACCCGACGAAGCCTCACGAGATGGCGCTGTAAGCAAACTTCTTCGTACTCAGACATTAAACTATTAGATCAGTTTGTTGTCAATATTCTTGGTTCTCTAAGTGTTAGTTTCTAGTTGGAAGAAGAAAACACTCTAATCTGTTTTTTGCTTCCTTTTTTGCAGTTTCTGCTGCCTTATTGATCGCAGCATTTTGTATTGCAATGACTTGAGGCTGGTTGCGTATCTCTTCTTCAACCTTCGAGCCTTCGAACGTTATGATTTGAGACTCTTGTCAATATTCTTGGTTCTCTAACCGTTAGTTTCTAGTTGGAAGAAGAAAACACTCTAATCTGTTTTTTGCTTCCTTTTTTGCAGTTTCTGCTGCCTTATTGATCGCAGCATTTTGTATTGCAATGACTTGAGGCTGGTTGCGTATCTCTTCTTCAACCTTCGAGCCTTCGAACGTTATGATTTGAGACTCTTGTCAATATTCTTGGTTCTCTAACCGTTAGTTTCTAGTTGGAAGAAGAAAACACTCTAATCTGTTTTTTGCTTCCCTTTTTTGCAGTTTCTGGTGTGCGCAGCATATTGTATTGCAGTGATTTGCCCAGCACTAGAGTTAAAAGTGGAATTTTTTGTGAAGCTCACTCATGCAAAATTAGGCTTAGTATAGTTTTGAATTTTTGCAACTTATGTGGCTTTTTTTTTTTTTTTTTTTTTTTGGGTATGGATTCCCTTTGAACTATCTGTTTGTCAACATATTTTTAGTAAACTGTGACCAAAGGTAAAAAATAACTTAACATGAAAGTCGTTTCAGTAATTGGCACTTAAACTCATTCCATTTCCAAGGTTTTTTGTTGTTGTTGCTGTTAGCTTCCTGTCTCCATGCACCTAAAAACTTCCATGTTACATATCTATTATCCTCGTGTGTGTAAGCAGACAACACAAACCTCCCCTTAAATTGTTAGTGGCCAAAATTATTCAGTTTGATATGGATCAAGTTGTTAGATTTATTAACAAAACTGTTATGGTTGAGTTGTTTTCTCCTTCAAAATTTCAGCTCATCGACATATTGGAGAGACAAATATGAACGTCTCATACTGTTTTCCGAATGATAATGCCCGTATATTCGTTCATTCTTGTTGATTATTGTTGATATATGGCATATTGTATCTTTTCATCATTTTACCTCTTGTAGTTTCTTTCAATAGATAATTGAGAGTCGTGATAAAACTGAAGGTGAAGATCTTGGTAGTTCTTGTGATATCGTTCGTGTTTCTGTGTTGGTATGTCAGTTCAGAGAGAACAATCTTCTTCTTTCCCTTTCACTTTGTTTGGATTAAATGTCTGTTCCTTTTGCAATTTGAACAAATGGATATATTTTACTTATATTTTAGTATTTACTATTTCTTATTGAATGTTGTTTCTTGTTTCTAGAATTTGGTTGACCTTGCTGGTTCGGAACGTGCTGCAAAAACTGGTGCAGAAGGTGTCAGGCTCAAAGAGGGTTCCCACATTAACAAAAGTTTGATGACATTAGGAACAGTCATTAAAAAATTAAGTGAAGGTGCTGAGAGTCGCGGGTATGTTGTGCAAACTATTAAAAGGCAGCCTACTGGTGGTCAAAAGAATGTATTCTTGGTACTAATATTTTGAGATGAAACTGATGTTATTTCATATTTTATGCAGGGGTCATGTGCCGTACCGAGATAGCAAGCTTACGCGCATCCTACAACCTCCTCTTGGTGGAAATGCAAATACGGCTATAATATGCAATATCACACTTGCACAGGTATTATTGTACTACTGTAATTGTCGATGGCTGTTCTGGTTCAAAAAGTATTCTGGTATCTTCTAGTTTGTGCGTATTCTCATAGAATTTGCATTTGATCACCTTTCAAATGACATCTGTACATATGTTTTTCGTATTTTTTTTTTTTTGGTGCTTAACTTAATGGAGAGTTTAAACAAGAACCCAAGACGAGAGGTATATGATATTATGATTTGATGCTGTAGGCTTTAGATTGATTTATTGGCTCCTGAGCATCGAAAACTGCAGATTCATGAAAGTATAGAGGTACATGTTTTTTTCCTCTATAAATGAAAGAAGATTCATGAAAATATTTCAGCTTTCTTTGTACTCGAATCTGTGTATTTGATTCTACTAACTTTTTCCTTTTCTCATTCTCTCTCTCTCTCTTCATTTCTCCCTCTGTGGTTTCTGTTAAAAGTGTTCTTGTTTACTGCTGCAGGACAAGAGGCGGGATACATGGTCTGCTAAAAAGTTGATCATTTCATTGTTGATCAATAGAATATTAAAGATTGAATAGATTAGTTATATTGTCTGTTGATTAAAAATAATTCGATGAACTCAAATATAAACAATCAATTAATGCATTTGCATTTCAAAAGGCAAGAAAAATAAATTTCAAAGAAATTTAGTTGAATTCAAATGCATTTTAAATATATATTTTATTAATTTTTAAAAGCCCCTGTTTCACATGCTTTAAGTATTGATGGAGTTGTAGGCATTAATATTAAAAATGCTACTAGAACCTACTAGTAGGATAATCATCGGCTTATATTTACTTATCAAAAACAAATTTTTTTTTTCAAACCATCTCTACATTGTTTTTTAGTTCGGTATACACCCTCCACCTTTTAATTTGTACATTAAAATGAAGTTTTTTTTTTTGGGTGTTAATATGTCATTTAATACGTCATTTACACCCGACAAAAAATTCTTCGTTTTAATGATACGAATTAAAGTGTGGAGGATGTACATCAAACAAACAATGTAGAAATGGTTTGAAAAAGAAAAAAAAACTTTTCGGTTTACGATAAGTAAATGTAAGCCCATGATTATCCTACTAGTAAATTCTAGTAGTATTTTGAATACTTGAGCAAAAATGTGAAACATGACATTTTTAAAATTAATAAAATATATATTTAAAATGCATTGGAATTCAACTAAACTTTTTTGAAATTTATTTTTCTTGCCTTTTGAAATGTAAATGCATTAATCGATTGTTTATATTTGAGTTCAATAGGTTTATTGTACTGAATGAGAAAAAAAAAAAGGAAAAAAAAATAGTTGGTTTAAAATAAAAGAAAAAAAAATTAAAAGAGTTAGCCATTTAAAATAAATGAAGATATTTAATGTTGATTCAGTTGATCTCTCTGATTGTATGCGCATGATGATTATCCACTTTCTCATTTAATTTTTTCTGCTATAGTGAAAAACTCTCAGAAGAATATCACATTTAAACTCAAATTAAAAATTTAAATCCGCGAAGTGAACGAGAACTAAATAACCTAAAAATTTGGAACTGCATTTCGAGAGATCATTGGAAAGTGGATAATCGTCATGCGCAATCAATCAAGCTTCTTTTTAGGAGAGATCAACCGAACCACCATTAAATATCATCATTTATTTTATACGGCTAACTCTTTTAATTTTTTTTCTTTTATTTGAAACCAACTAATTTTTTTCCTTTTTTTTCTCATTAAGTACAATAAACCTTGAGAAAAAAAAAGCTACTACATTCCATTAAAAAAAAAAAAAAAACTAAGACACACCGCAAAAATATATTTTTTAAAAAAGGTCTAACAACTATAATCTATATATTGCCTCTACCTCTTCCTATTTTTCCTCTCATCAACACTATTTTAAGTGTTTTTCAAGTTCTCAAATTTATCTTTATTTCTTACTTCTTTCTTGCCAATTTATTGTTTGACATTCATAATAGCTATTTTATATCTTGTTATCTTTTATGTTGTATTGAGTAATTATTTGGTTTTCAAACCTAAATTATTGGGAACAAATGTCTAATAGAAACTAGAAAAAAAAATGCATAGTTTGATTCATTCTTTTTTTTTTTTAAAAAAAAAAGAGCTCTTGAAAAATTTGTGACAAGTAATAAGACATGTGAATAGCTTAATAATAAAATAATTTAAATGAATCAGTAAAATTGAAGTAGAAGAAACGAAAGAAAATAACATTGCTAAAAAGTTGATCATTTGATTGTTGATGTGGAAGATCAATAAAATATTAAAGATTGAATAGATTAGTCATATTGGCTGTTGATTAAAAATAATTAGATGTGCTCAAATATAAACAATCGATTAATGCATTTGCATTTCAAAAGGAAAGAAAAATAAATTTCAAAAAAGTTTAGTTGAATACTAATGCATTTTAAATATATATTTTATTAATTTTTAAAAGGCCCCGTTTCACATTTTTTGCTTTAAGTATTGATGGAGTTGTAGGCATTAATATTAAAAATGCTACTAGAACCATAATTTTTTACGTGATTTTTTTAAAAATAATTTTTGCTCACTTCTTCTACTAAAGTAATTTTTTTCACATATGCTTCTATTACTTTTATATGTTAATAATTAAAATAATTTTCTTTAAATCTGTCCATACTAAATTATTTTTATGCAATTTATGTTATATCAAAAAATATTTTTCCACAACTTTTTAACGGGGCTCTCACAGTGCATTTCTAGTGTCATGTAGTAACACATCATCACTCCCCTTTCCTCCCTTACCTTCTCATTTTTTTTCTTTTTCTTTTAGTTTTAGTTTTTTTAAATGTTTTGTTGTTCTTATTTTTATTTCTTTATTTATTTTTTTGCTGTGTAAGTTTTTCTTTTTTTTTTTTTTTTTTTTTTACCGTGTTTTGCCCTTTTCTAATTTTATTTTTGTCTTTTTATGTTTTTTTTTTTTAAAATTTTATCAAGGGCTTTTTTATAGTTTACCTTTAAACAACTATCTATACATCAATTTAAAATATAACATATAAAAAAACTGTCAAATCGACTTAGCTGCTAAGGACGCTAAATGTTGGCCTCTTTTTTCTTCTTATTTTTTTCCTTCGCTTTTTTTTGTACGAACACCCCTATCATCTTGTTGAATTTAATAATTAGTCTTTATTCTTTTTTTTTTCTTTATAATTGACCTCTTTAACTTTTAAATCTTTACAATTAAGGTCCAATCGAAAGTGATGTAAAAAAAAAGCCACATAAGTTGCAAAAAGTCAAAATTATCCTATACTAAATACTGCATGAGTGAACTTCACAAAAAATTCCACTTTGACTTCAATGCTGGGCAAATCATTATAATACAGGTCTCGTTCATTCCACAGAGTTTTCAATTCTAGTTTTATTACAATTAAAAACTCTCATAAAAAAACTATTTCTAACTTTTTCTGTTACAGTTAAAAATTCTCACATAAAGTCACATCTCAACTTAAATTAAAAACTCGAATCAGTGAACTAAACGAGGTCACAATATGCTGCGCTCAATAAGTCACCAGAAACTGCCAAAAAAGGAAACAAAAAACAGATTAGAGTGTTTTCTTCTTCTAACTAGAAACTAACAGTTAGAGAAAGAATATTGATAACAAACTAATCTAAAAATTTAATGTCTAAGTACCAAGAAAGTTGCTTACACATGCGTGAACACACGCATAGAACACTTTCACACTAATAGTTTAAGACAAATTTTCATAAAATTAACTATTCTTAAGCTTTTTGTATTTTCATAGTTTTCCAATTCAATTGTCATTTAGTTTTGCCCCCCAAAAATTGAAGTAATTGAGCACCGACTACCAAAACAAGAAATACTTGTATTCAAATCTGAGACATTTGTTCGAAAATAAGGTAACAATTGGATACAACATACACCCCAATTAGAATTTGATAAAACAAAAATGTTAACCAATAAATTATTATAAACTTCGATTATCAAATCATTCTCAGGACGTATTTACATAGAATTTAACTAAAGGTTGTCTCATAACGGTTTATCAATATAGAAGAAATCATCACAAAAATCTACATAACTTAACATGCAATATTACAACCTTAGTATCAACAGATTCCACAGGAGAAAAGATTTTATGCATACAAACTAGAAGCTTATGGCTCTTATGAACCAGTAAAATCTGGGAAAACACTGAAAAAATACAAAAATATTTAGCAAAAAATGATGTCTAGAGAGAATAGGCAACTATCCCCACTAAGAATGCAAAGCAAACACTAGACCAACTACAAAACATGTTCAACCAGAAAACATATATTAAGACTCCATTGAAAGAGAAAAACCGATTACCCTGACCACTATAAGAAAAGAACCTTCATTGCAGCAGATCCAATATCACAATAGAAGATAGCCAAAATAATCAACAAATAAAAGCTTAATCTTGATACGGAGGTAAAAGGTAATCACAACTAATTGAAAAAACTAAACAAGGTAAAAGGTAAAAGCAAACCACCATTAGCAACATAATTAAATAGTTAATTATCTAATCTGATTACACAGTTAAAAGAGATTACCTCCAACATTATTAAGCAGTTCAATAAAGAGATGGAAACAACTAAACGACGTGATTTTTATTCTCTTTTCCTAAGACATCGTAAGTAATTAACAACAAATTTCAGAATTAGCAAACACTACAAACAACGAGAGAAACAGACAAAGAAATGGAAACTCCTAACATGAGTTATCAATTCGAAAAGTCATCATAAGTCATACCTGATCAATACTTTTCTCAACAAAAAGATCCGATTCAGCAAGGCGCAGCTTCTCCCACTTCGCCTCCCACTTGGCTTTCTTCGATTCCAAAACCAAGTCAAGTCCACGCTTCACCATATACTCCGGCAAACTCAAACTCGCCGAAGCGCCCGCCTTTCGATCAATCACAGCCATTTCGATTCCCGCCAGAGCCACGGCCGACGAAAGCGCCTCCGACTTGACTTTCTGGCCACTCTTTTCTGCGCCATTCGAGTTCGGCTCTCCGCTGCCCCAAATCCTCTTCGACAACTGGAAGGCCGCCATCTCGTGAGGCTTCGTCGGGTTGATCTTCTTCTTCAGCCTTCGAACCTTATCGCTGAGCTGCGTCTTCGAAGCACCGATTTGTAGCGACTTCTTAATGAAATCGTGAAATTCGTTCATATCGGCGACGCCGGGGCCCGCACCGGTGTTTGCGGTGAAGTCGATCATCCCCTTCAAGATCGCGATCTCGTCGTCTTCACTCCACACCCTCTGGAAGAGCACCTTCTTCGAGTCGTCTCTTTCCGACTTCTCCGGCTCAGGCTCCTCCTCCTCAGAACCGCCATTCTCAGCGTTGGAGTGGCTCCTCTTGGTCCGCTTTGTCGATTGCCTCGATGTAGTCGCCGAGGGATTTGGTTGGGGCTTCTTGGCCTTCGGCGGAGTCTCCTCCTTGGGCTTCACGTTCGCTTCCTGTTCGTCGTTTTCGGAGCCGGAGATTTCTTCCGACTAGGCTTCCTCTCCCTCGGAAGAAGAAGAATCCGCCGGAGGATCCTCATCACAGAGTGCTAACATTTAATTTTTCTGCTACAAATATCAATTCTGAAAACTCACTACGAGAACGATCATTAGGTTTTTCGCGGAGGGAGAGATGGAGTAAATAGGTGATGAGTGTGCCCGTTAACGCCATCCTGCCTTTTATAGACTTTTTTTTTTCTTTTTCTGAGGGAAATACTTTTTCAAAACAAGACTATTAGAGTATTTAAATAATAATAATAATAATAAAAACGTTATTTTTTTAATCAGTTACTCTATTGCATCTTTTGTCATTATTAAGATTATTTAATAGGATTTTCTCTCTCTGTCTTTTCAATTACTTTGTTGTTATATAAAAGTATATTGCCTTATTTTACGCATTGTCTTGGAAAAAAAGAAGGTATAATGATTTTAACCTTTTGTATTTACTTTGACTTTACAGTTGTTGCCAGATTCATTTTTATACCATTTATATTTACTTACATAAATGATTTTAACATTTATTTTATTTTTGTTTCTGACCATTTACTTTGGTTGCTCTTAACATTTTTACGGCTCTATGTTTTTATTGATTAGGCCATTTAATTTATTTTGATTTTTCAGTGTTAACTGTTTTTACTATTAATTTGCCCCTGATTTCTTTCCAAGTACTTTTGGAATTTTTCTTAATTCGGCCAGTTTTATTGGCACATTCACATTTGTTTTGACTATTGTTAAATTGACAATTTTCAAAAAAAAAAAAAAAAGACTACCAACTCAAATATTGGAGTTCGAATAATGTAAATGTAAATGTGGTGTGACACGAGTAGCCAACTCTGACAATGTCGATGACTGTTTTTCTAAACAATGGTAAAAAAGTCTATAGTGTCTATTGACATCTTATTTTTTTTTTCTTTAATTAAATTTTTTTATTACTAAATTATACATCTATAAAATTATCTTTGACACAAAGAGTATTTTAAAAATATACTTATCGCACACCCACCTAAAACAATTCTTCACATCTAAAAATTATTGTATTATAGAATATATGAGGTCTTTCTTGGGTTAGGGACCCTCCGTTTTTATTTAAACCATAATGATTATTTTTATAGCATTGATTTAATCGAAAGTAAATTTTGTCAAGTCTAAGTTTTAGAATCTCCTATTATTTTCCTCATGAATTTTGTTAACAAAAATAGCCAACAATTAAAATCTTAGTATTTTATCAATGAAGATTCGAATCAACATCAGTAGTCAAAACAAATGTGAATGTGCCAATAAAAATGGTCGAATTAAGAAAAATTCCAAAAGTACTTGGAAAGAAATAGGAACAACTAAATAGCAAAAACAGTTAACACTGAAAAATCAAAATAAATTAAATGGCCTAATCAATAAAAATACACAGCCGTAAAAAAGTTGTAGCGCAACCAAAGTAAATGGTCAGAAAAAAAATAAAATAAAGTATGCAACGTAAGTAAAAATAAATTGTATAAAAATGAATTTAAAAACAACTATAAAGTTAAAGTAAATACGAAAGGTTAAAATCATATAACTAATATACCTTCCTTTTCCAATACAATGCATAAAACAAAGTAAAATACTTTATATAACAACACTGTAATCGAAAAGAGAGAGAGAAAATCCTACTAAAAAATCTTATAATAATAAAGGATACAATCAACTATTATACATAATTCTTAATTTTTAAAAATTATTGCACTTAATAGATGCTCAAAGGGTGGGAAATGACCATTATTGCCTTCTAGAGACGCTCACTTACGTGTCATGTGATCAGAATCATAAAAAAACAGATTCTATTTTCAATTGGACCTTAATGAAAAAGATTTTTTAAGTGGAAATGATCAGTTGTTAAGAAAAAAAAGAACTAATTTGTGAAATTTAAAAAATTGAAGGGGCACCCATACAAAAAAAAAAAAAAAAGAAAAAAAACCTTTTACTTCTCCTTTTTAAACTTTCCTCTATATGCTCCTTTTCTTTTTAATTTTTTTAATTTTTTTATTCTTTTATTTTACTCAGACTTTTTTTTTAATTTTTTTTCCTAATATTCTTTGATGATGGATTTCATAGAAAAATCATATTATTTTTAATTATAGTTGATGCAATTGCTGGTTTTATTAGACACAATATGAGTCCCCGAAAACATAACATGATATACAAAAACGCAACACTTAGACATAAAAAACGCAACTTAGACTTTGGCAAACATAATTTTGAACCTACAATGAAAGTAATATTGCCATGCATAATATCTACACAATAGAAACTTAATTTGCAAATGTTAAGTAATAAAATTGATTTTTTTGAAAGAATTAACTAATAAAATTAATTAGAGAAAATGAGATACTAATAATTCATCAAAATCACGGTAAGAGTACAAATATATACTTGCAGTGCAACTGAGTATAATAAAATTTGCTCACTCGTCATGTACTTGCAGTGCAACTGTTGCAAAAGCTGAGTATAAGTGCTGTGGGCAAGCGGGAGAAGCTTTTGCGTGTCATCAAGAATCCGGTAACGCAGTATTTGCCTGTCAACTCTCGCAAAATAGGTGAGCCAGAATCTGGATACACTTTCCAGTTGTTTGCATATTATGGTATTAGTGAGAATGACAATAACCTCTGAATGACAGGTCTCTCATACAGTTCCGAAAAATTAGTTAAAATACGAGATTATGTGGCCGCGTCTAGCAATGATATGGATCATGTTTTCGTGGTATGTATCATGTAACAAAGTGGCATAGCTATATACTACATTTACTTTGATAAACTTGCTTTTCTCGACACTTTGCATTTCAGGTTGGTGCAATGGCCCATGGAAAGATTGATGTGGACTATATTGATGACTTTATAGCAGGTAAAAGGCATAACCTCTCTTTTTTGTTTGTAGTTCTATAGAATCCTAGATATTTTAACTGTGTGTTAATCACGTGCTTATGTCACGATTGTTACTTTCTGATCCTTTATGAAGCATTTTACCAGTGGGACTTTTCAAGCATCAGAGCTTATTCTCTGAATCTTGATTGTTAGAAAAATTGTAAGAGTGTGTGTTAAGCTACTTAGATTTTTGTGATGCTTACATCCATAATTTATAAAAAATTTGATTTCACAATTTAGTTAATCCATGTGTAAATGCGGCCTTAATATACGAAGAACAGTATGGTTTGAGATTTCAAATAATGTATTTGCTAACATTTTGGCGTTATCTAATTTTAACTCTCGTGTTTGTTATGTCCAATTTTTACCATGTTTTTTAACTAATGTCTCAGATTTGAATATAAATATTTTTTCTTTTGGTAGTTGGTGCTCAATCACTTCAATTTTTTTTTTTGCCGAAACCGATCACAATTGATTTGGAAAACTATGCAAATAAAAAACAAAAGTATAGTTAATTTAATCATTTTAAAACAGTGGTCTTAAACTATCAGATCGGGGAGAAAGGTGGTTTGTGTGTGTGAGAAATCTTCTTGGTTCTTTGACAGTTGTGTTGTGAATATTCTTGGTTCTGTCACTTTTAGTTTCTAGTGGAAAAAGAAAACACTCTTTAACTGGTTTTTTGCTTCCTTTTTTTGCAGTTTCTGGTTACCCTTTGAGTGCAGCATATTGTATTACAATGATTTGCCAAGCACTAGAGTCAAAGTGGAATATTCTGTGAAGCTCACTCCTGAAGAGTTAGATTCAGGATAATTTTGAGTTTTACTTGTATAAGGCTTTTTTGTACGGATATCCCCTAAACTTTACATGTTCGGAAAATTAGTTCCTAAAAAAAAGGCAATTAACAAATTCATAAATGCATTGCACCATTAGTCCTTTTGATCACTCAATTGTTAAAATTTGACGGTTTTTGACACTTGATTTGCACGTAACCATTGTCATAGTCAAGGGTTAGACGGCTCATCACAGACACTCCCATCTTGAAGCGGAGATGGAGGTGATTAGAAGAAGCATAGGAGTTACTATTACGATTGGAGGATGATTTTGTAGTGGTGATGGAGGAGATGGAGTTTGATCCGAACTCCGATGACCACCCACGATTTCTGGTGTCACACTGCCTCTGCACCCCCACCGACAAATTTTGTCATCGTAGCACCTCCGCTCCGCCACAATTTTTGCACTACCACTAATTGTGCCCTCTCTTTCAGCCCCAGGGATTTTAATTTGGATATTTAGAAGGCGTCTAAATTGATTGTCAGCTAGTACTAGGTCCACAATGACATCTCAAAACCTTTAAATGAGCTGTTAGAGGATGCTAGCTTGTACCTGGCGGAATTCCAACGACGTTGTCGGCTCCTAAAGTTTCGGCACCGACTCCTTGGTCAGCTCCTCTTACTGGTGCACTAAAATTAAATGTTGATGCAGCTGTTGTCGAGCGGGCGGATTTTCTCTCAAACAAGAGGAGTGATTCGCAACTCAAATGGGGTAGTCTTGGGTGCTTTCTGTAAGAGGCATTTTGGCTCGGTCTTGCCGTTCATTGCCTGAATGTCACGCGATGAGGGATGGCCTTTTGTTTGCAGCAGAAAGTGGTTGGAGAATTTAGATGGTGGAGACTGATGCTCTGAAGGTTGTTTCTAGTGTTAAAACTAATGTAATTTGCTTGATGGCTTTTCTTCTTGGGTGGAGTCTCTTCCTAGCCGGTCATCCTGCTCTGTTTGTACTAATTTTCTTTTAGCTTAATATCAATCCCATTTTCCTTTCAAAAAACAAAAACTTGACAACTAAAATTAATTAGAACCAAGATCAAGACCAGTGAGCCTTGCGAAGTTATTTAGGGTTCCATCATTAATTGCAGAAAAAAAATTAAAAATACGAGTAAAAAAGAAAAATTACATCCAAACATTTTAAAGGGATAAAATCATATTTGGTATTCTCTCTGTTATAACAAAACATTTTATTGGTACTATGTGTTTTTAAAAATATTAAAAAGGTATTTTCACTTTTAAATAAATGTTTTTTGGTATCTTAAGACCAATTTGTAGAACATAAAATGTCCACTCTACGCTTCTCACTAACTAAAATTAACTAGCAATTTAAAAAAAAAAAAAAGAAAAAATCTCTGCAAATACTTTAAAACATTTAAACATTGAACAATCATAATATATTAAAATGTATTTAGAAAATATTTTTAAAGTTATTAGTTTCTATTTAATTAATAAATGTGCAATTTGGATATGTATACCAAATTTGGTCTCAGATACTATTAAAACAACATTTTTTTAAACGTTTCCTCGTTCGTATTTAATCTTTATGTGCTGAGCAGGTTTTTTCATGTTAGGTCCTAGCTTGTTTCTATTCTTAATTCGTCTTTGCTGGTGGATCCAGTCAATTTTTAGGGTCGAATTTTATTGTAGGTGGTACTCACTTACGACTAGTTTGAGGGCCCGTTTGGATTGGCTAAAAAAACAACTCAATCTTTATGTGCCGAGCAGTTTTTTTCATGTTGGGTCTCAGCTTGTGTTTTGCCTTTGTTCTTAATTCGTCTTTGCTGGTGAATCCAATCAATTTTTAAGGTCGAATTTCATCGTAGGTGGTACTCACTTACAACTAGTTTGATGGCCCATTTGGATTGGCTTAAAAAAACTATTTTTGACTTAGTTAGTTTAAACGCAGCTTTTGAACCTATTTGGATGCACAACCTTAAAGCATGTTTGGCTTTTTTATGCAAATTTAGAACAAGTCGTCTTCTTAGTGCTTATAAAAAAAAATCTTATGAAAAGCTTTTTTATTTACATTTTTAACATTTTATTTATGAAAACCAAATTAAATATCACATCTATATCGTTTTATTATATTACTTTTTATAACAATAAGTGTTTTTGACTTTTTGACCTAAACAAGTTAAAAAGTTATTCTTAAATATAAAAACATTTTTTAAGGTACTATCCAAATACTATTTAAAAAGCTCAAACTTATGCTTATCTTCTTCTATTACTTAAAAGCACAAGTATAAGCTATTCCAAACAAGCCTTGAATATGTAACTATGTTTTAATGAAGTGAAATATTTTCTTTAAAAAAAACGATTTTATCTCTTTTTTGGAATTTATTATTTACCTATAAGATCAACTATCAAGGAAATGCAATCACTTTTTGTTTCTTTATTATTATTATTATTATTATTATTATTATTATTATTATTATTATTATTATCATTTTTATTATTATTATTTATTATTATTATTATTATTTTATTATCATCATCAATCTAAATAATCTGCGTTCAAAAATCAGAATTTACTCTCTTTCATGTGTTTCAAAAATCACAAAGTGTAGACTAGATACGGGTTATAAATAGTTTTTTTTTAGATCCATTTTTGATACACAAAGAGATGTAATATACAATGTTACACATAATGTCTCGTATGTTACACACAATATTATACATAATGTCTTATATGTTACACACAAATTGTTAATAAACACGTTAGAGTAACATATATATTGTCAATAAACACGTTTAAAAGTGTTTACCACAATAATCACTAATGTTACATACAGTGTTAAACATACCATATATGGCCTTACTAAGTATTATACTCCTATGTAGAAAAGTTACCATGTCATTTTTGTATATTAAAAACAGCTTCTTCACATTTAAACTATGCTACACAGTTGTTCTTATACTCATCGAAGCAGTTAAATAATGTATTTTTCTAAAGACCTATTTAATTCGTTAATTTGAATTTTTAATTAGAGTTGAGATGTAACTTTATGTGAGAGCTTTATATTGTAATAAAAAAATTAAATGTAATTATTTTTTAAAATTTTTTATTTTAATAAAATTTAAATTTTAAATTTAAATCGGTAAAATAAACGGAGTGTAGGTCTACAACCGACTTGTCTCGTAAAAAGTAATCATCTGATGAATGAACCAAATGTTGCCTCTTTTATGTGTTGACAGCACATGTGCCCACCGTTTTCAATCCGACTACCGACCTTAAGAATATATATATATATATATATATGCAAGGTCTCTGGTCAGGCACTTAAAAAGTGTCTGATTAGAACGGCACTTGTACATTTATGCTGAAGTGTGTATATTTATATGTGTTTCGTGTATATATTTATATGTAAAGTTGTATATAAAAAATGATAATGTATATTAATCCTCAAAACATGTATATTTTGTAGTAATTACGTGAATATATAGCTAAAAAATATGTATAATGGCTGATTTGTTGTATTTCATGGTATTGAATGTTGTTTGGAATTTTTTTTTACGTAATGTTGTGGGGAACGAAAATATACATATATTTCTTACTGTCGAGGAATTGTCTGATTGTTTTATTTATCGACTCGCTGCGTTGAGTGGTTCGCATGCCTGCACAAAAATTGCCACGCAGATACGTCTCGGCCCAACTCTCATTTAGAATATTTGTAATTAATTAATTAATAATAATAATAATTAATAATAATAATAATAATATGTTCCTGGAGCCATAAACCGACGTTGGTTTATGTAAAACGACGTTGTTTAATAGTATATGCAATAATATGTTTCTGGAGCCAAAACGCCGTCGTTTAATAGTTAACGTGATATATGTTTGCGTTTTTTAAAAACCAACGTTGGTTTTTGCAAAACGCCGTCGTTTAATAGGTAACGTGATATATGCTTCTGAAGGCAAAAACCAACGTCGGTTTTTGAAAAACGCCGTCGTTTAATAGGTAACGTGATATATGTTTCTGAAGGCAAAAACCAACGTCAGTTTTTGAAAAACGCCGTCGTTTAATATTTAACGTGATATATGTTTCTGAAGGCATAAACCAACGTCAGTTTTTGAAAAACGCCGTCGTTTAATATTTAACGTGATATATGTTTCTGAAGGTAAAAACCAACGTCAGTTTTTGAAAAATGCCGTCGTTTAATATTTAACGTTTCTGAAGGCAAAAACCAACGTCAGTTTTTGAAAAACGCCGTCGTTTAATAGGTAACGTGATATATGTTTCTGAAGGCAAAAACCAACGTTGGTTTTTGAAAAACGCCTTCGTTTAATAGGTAATGTGATATATGTTTCTGAAGGCAAAAACCAACGTCAGTTTTTGAAAAACGCCGTCGTTTAATATTTAACGTTTCTGAAGAAAAAACCAACGTCAGTTTTTGAAAAACGACGTCGTTTAATAGGTAACATGATATATGTTTCTGAAGGCAAAAATTTAAAGTGTTCCGAAGATTACGTCGGCAATATCTCCGTCGATCTTCACACGAGGCGATAAACTGGCGGTGGAGAAGATGAACCCGTGATGTTTGAGGGGAGAGAAAATGTTTGTGGGTTTGGTTGTGGGAGTGGTCGTTAGGCGGCGGGTTTCCTTGTCGGTCTGTCGGAAGTCACCTCCGGCAACACCCCTGCGGAGGCGTTCGAGGAAGCGGCGACGGAGACAGAGGAAATGTCAGGGTGGAGGAGGAGATAGGAGATATGAGTGGGTTTGCTTGAGGGAGTTGTCGGGACGCGGTCCGCCTCACGGAACTCGTCGGTGCCGATCTAGCTGCGGAGGAGGTCGAAGGAGCTCGAGGAAGGTCGAGGGATGTCGAGGGAGCTCGAGAGAAAATAAGATTTGGGAATGATGCTGCTCGCGCGTGCATTTGAGAAAGTGAGAGGTTTTGGAGAAACAAAGAAACAAATCTACACCGTTTAAATCCAATCTAACGGTCACCATTGTCTAACCGAATCAGTCAGCCATTTTATACCTACCGAACTAGATACATTTCCTATATATATATATCAGTCAGCCATTTTATACCTACCGAACTAGATACATTTCCTATATATATATATATATATATATATATAACAATAAGTAAAAAGAGTTAAAAGACTTGTGATATTACTTTTCTCTGGAGTTGTTAAGCGGCGGTTAGGGGTGTTCATGGGTTGGGTTGGTGCGGGGTAGAAATTTTTTTCCCCCGCCCCAAAGGGTGCGGGGTGCACATATTTAGCCCCAACGATGTTAGAAAATTTTCACAACCCAACGATGTTCGGGTTGGGTTGGGGTGGTGCGGGGTGGTGCGGGGTGGTCGGTTTCAACATTCAAAAAATCAATGACTTAAAGTTCAATATAATATTCAAACTTCATCATTAAATCGAAATAACAACCATTTTTATCAGTCCATTTAACATCAAACATGAAGCAAAATAGTCCATCAAACATCAAATACAAAACAAACATAACTTAGTCTACACTTATAAATTAGTCTTAAACATATAAAACAAATAGCTTAAGCAAAGCAAACATAGAGGCTGGACACTTAACTAGTATTCTCCCAACCAATTCCTTTCTTTCACTTTTTTATTTTTTTTTCTAATCAAACAAGGGCTTTAGCTCACATACCGAACTCAAAAAAAAAAATCTCTGTGAACTAACTACTTGACAAAGGAATTCTAATTTCTAAGTAAATATTAGGCATAATGAGTTTGCAGAATGGAGAAACACTTAAAAGATCAAGAAAACATGAGTGATCCCTGCAGTCACATATACGACAACTTAATAGCCGAAACATAAGCCTATTTTGTGCGGGTTGGGTTGGGGGCTGCGGGGTGTTATGAGCTCAACCCACAATCCGCCCCAAACACTCGGATTGGAGGTATAATAACCCGAAAAATAAAAAATAATGTTACGGATTACTTTTTTCGGGGTGGATTGGGGTGGTGCGGGGTGGGTTTGCGGGTTGTGCGGGTTTATGAACACCCCTAGCGGCGGTCTCACCTCTTTCTTCTTTTTTTCTTTTTCTTTTTTCTCCTTCTTTAGTATTTCAACTTAATTCCTTTCATCTTTTAATGTTTTCCTTTTATATTTTTTGTTTTGTAAAGTTACAATTTTATTTTTTCGTTAAGTTTTAAAAATAATTTTTGCTCACTTCTCCTATCAAAGTAATTTTTTTTTCACATATACTTCTATTTAATTCATTTTTGTTAATAGTTAAAATAATTTTTTTTAAATGTGTCTATATTTTATTATTGTTTATATAATTTATATTATATAAAAAGTTATTTTACAGGTAACTTTTTACAGTGCTCTCACAGTGCAATTTCAAGGTTGTCATGTAGTAACACATCATCACTCCCCTTTCCTCCCTCACCTTCCTCATTTTTTTCTTTTTTTCTTTTTCTATTTTTATTTTATTTTCTTTTTAGTTTTTTAAATGTTTTGTTGTATTATTTTTTTAATTTTAATTTTTTTTTACCGTGTTTTGCTATTTTCTTATTTTATTTTGTCTTTTTAAGTTTGTTTTTTTTGAAATTTTATCAAGGGCTTTTTTATAGTTTACCTTTAAACAACTATCTATACATCAATTTAAAATATAACATATAAAAAAACTGTCAAGTCGAATTAGCTGCTAAGGACGCTATGTTGGCCTCTTTTTTCTTCTTATTTATTCCTTCACTTTTTTGTACGAACACCCCTATCAACTTGTTGAATTTGATAATTAGTCTTTATTCTTTTTTTTTTTTCTTTACAATTGACCTCTTTAACTTTTAAATCTTTACAATTAAGGTCCAATCGAAAGTGATGTAAAAAAAAAGCCACATAAGTTGCAAAAAGTCAAAATTATCCTATACTAAATACTGCATGAGTGAACTTCACAAAAAATTCCACTTTGACTTCAATGCTGGGCAAATCATTATAATACAGGTCTCGTTCATTCCACAGAGTTTTCAATTCTAGTTTTATTACAATTAAAAACTCTATAAAAAAACTATTTCTAACTTTTTCTGTTACAGTTAAAAATTCTCACATAAAGTCACATCTCAACTTAAATTAAAAACTCGAATCAGTGAACTAAACGAGGCCACAATATGCTGCGCTCAATAAGTCACCAGAAACTGCCAAAAAAGGAAACAAAAAACAGATTAGAGTGTTTTCTTCTTCTAACTAGAAACTAACAGTTAGAGAAAGAATATTGATAACAAACTAATCTAGCAATATTCTGGGAAAACACTGAAAAAATACAAAAATATTAGCAAAAAATGATGTCTAGAGAGAATAGGCAACTATCCCCACTAAGAATGCAAAGCAAACACTAGACCAACTACAAAACATGTTCAACCAGAAAACATATATGAGGCGTACACAGAATTAGTATTAAGACTCCATTAAAAGAGAAAAACCGATTACCCTGACCACTAGAAGAAAAGAAATTTCATTATCACAATAGAAGATAGCCAAAATAATCAACAAATAAAACTTAATCTGATTGAGAAAACATTAACAAAGGTAAAAGGTAAAAGCAAACCACCATTAGCAACATAATTAAATAATTAACGAGAGAAACAGACAAAGAAATGGAAACTCCTAACATGAGTTATCAATTCGAAAAGTCATCATAAGTCATACCTGATCAATACTTTTCTCAACAAAAAGATCCAATTCAGCAAGGCGCAGCTTCTCCCACTTCGCCTCCCACTTGGCTTTCTTCGATTCCAAAATCAAGTCAAGTCCATGCTTCACCATATACTCCGGCAAGCTCAAACTCGCCGAAGCGCCCGCCTTTCGATCAATCTCAGCCATTTCGATTCCCGCCAGAGCCACGGCCGACGAAAGCACCTCCGACTTGACTTTCTGGCCACTCTTTGCTGCGCCATTCGAGTTCGGCTCTCCGCTGCCCCAAATCCGCTTCGACAGCTGGAAGGCCGCCATCTCGTGAGGCTTCGTCGGGTTGATCTTCTTTTTCAGCCTTCGAACCTTATCGCTGAGCTGCGTCTTCGAAGCACCGATTTGTGGCGACTTCTTAATGAAATCGTGAAATTCGTTCATGTCCGCGATGGCAGGGCCCGCACCCGTCTTTGCGGTGAAGTCGATCATCCCCTTCAAGATCGCGATCTCGTCGTCTTCACTCCACACCCTCTGGAAGAGCACCTTCTTCGAGTCGTCTCTTTCCGACTTCTCCGGCTCAGGCTCCTCCTCCTCAGAACCGCCATTCTCAGCGTTGGAGTGGCTCCTCTTGGTCCGCTTTGTCGATTGCCTCGATGTAGTCGCCGAGGGATTTGGTTGGGGCTTCTTGGCCTTCGGCGGAGTCTCCTCCTTGGGCTTCACGTTCGCTTCCTGTTCGTCGTTTTCGGAGCCGGAGATTTCTTCCGACTAGGCTTCCTCTCCCTCGGAAGAAGAAGAATCCGCCGGAGGATCCTCATCACAGAGTGCTAACATTTAATTTTTCTGCTACAAATATCAATTCTGAAAACTCACTACGAGAACGATCATTAGGTTTTTCGCGGAGGGAGAGATGGAGTAAATAGGTGATGAGTGTGCCCGTTAACGCCATCCTGCCTTTTATAGACTTTTTTTTTTCTTTTTCTGAGGGAAATACTTTTTCAAAACAAGACTATTAGAGTATTTAAATAATAATAATAATAATAAAAACGTTATTTTTTTAATCAGTTACTCTATTGCATCTTTTGTCATTATTAAGATTATTTAATAGGATTTTCTCTCTCTGTCTTTTCAATTACTTTGTTGTTATATAAAAGTATATTGCCTTATTTTACGCATTGTCTTGGAAAAAAAGAAGGTATAATGATTTTAACCTTTTGTATTTACTTTGACTTTACAGTTGTTGCCAGATTCATTTTTATACCATTTATATTTACTTACATAAATGATTTTAACATTTATTTTATTTTTGTTTCTGACCATTTACTTTGGTTGCTCTTAACATTTTTACGGCTCTATGTTTTTATTGATTAGGCCATTTAATTTATTTTGATTTTTCAGTGTTAACTGTTTTTACTATTAATTTGCCCCTGATTTCTTTCCAAGTACTTTTGGAATTTTTCTTAATTCGGCCAGTTTTATTGGCACATTCACATTTGTTTTGACTATTGTTAAATTGACAATTTTCAAAAAAAAAAAAAAAAGACTACCAACTCAAATATTGGAGTTCGAATAATGTAAATGTAAATGTGGTTGTGACACGAGTAGCCAACTCTGACAATGTCGATGACTGTTTTTCTAAACAATGGTAAAAAAGTCTATAGTGTCTATTGACATCTTATTTTTTTTTTCTTTAATTAAATTTTTTTATTACTAAATTATACATCTATAAAATTATCTTTGACACAAAGAGTATTTTAAAAATATACTTATCGCACACCCACCTAAAACAATTCTTCACATCTAAAAATTATTGTATTATAGAATATATGAGGTCTTTCTTGGGTTAGGGACCCTCCGTTTTTATTTAAACCATAATGATTATTTTTATAGCATTGATTTAATCGAAAGTAAATTTTGTCAAGTCTAAGTTTTAGAATCTCCTATTATTTTCCTCATGAATTTTGTTAACAAAAATAGCCAACAATTAAAATCTTAGTATTTTATCAATGAAGATTCGAATCAACATCAGTAGTCAAAACAAATGTGAATGTGCCAATAAAAATGGTCGAATTAAGAAAAATTCCAAAAGTACTTGGAAAGAAATAGGAACAACTAAATAGCAAAAACAGTTAACACTGAAAAATCAAAATAAATTAAATGGCCTAATCAATAAAAATACACAGCCGTAAAAAAGTTGTAGCGCAACCAAAGTAAATGGTCAGAAAAAAAATAAAATAAAGTATGCAACGTAAGTAAAAATAAATTGTATAAAAATGAATTTAAAAACAACTATAAAGTTAAAGTAAATACGAAAGGTTAAAATCATATAACTAATATACCTTCCTTTTCCAATACAATGCATAAAACAAAGTAAAATACTTTATATAACAACACTGTAATCGAAAAGAGAGAGAGAAAATCCTACTAAAAAATCTTATAATAATAAAGGATGCAAGAGAATCGAAAGTGACGTCAAATTTTTTCCTTTCACAATTTCGATCACGTGACGTGGACATGAACATTGGTTGAGTGCAATAAAGACCATTTGTCACCTATTTGTTTAGTTATATTAATTTTAGAGTCATTTAATGTGTCTGAATACAATCAACTATTATACATAATTCTTAATTTTTAAAAATTATTGCACTTAATAGATGCTCAAAGGGTGGGAAATGACCATTATTGCCTTCTAGAGACGCTCACTTACGTGTCATGTGATCAGAATCATAAAAAAACAGATTCTATTTTCAATTGGACCTTAATGAAAAAGATTTTTTAAGTGGAAATGATCAGTTGTTAAGAAAAAAAAGAACTAATTTGTGAAATTTAAAAAATTGAAGGGGCACCCATACAAAAAAAAAAAAAAAAGAAAAAAAACCTTTTACTTCTCCTTTTTAAACTTTCCTCTATATGCTCCTTTTCTTTTTAATTTTTTTAATTTTTTTATTCTTTTATTTTACTCAGACTTTTTTTTTAATTTTTTTTCCTAATATTCTTTGATGATGGATTTCATAGAAAAATCATATTATTTTTAATTATAGTTGATGCAATTGCTGGTTTTATTAGACACAATATGAGTCCCCGAAAACATAACATGATATACAAAAACGCAACACTTAGACATAAAAAACGCAACTTAGACTTTGGCAAACATAATTTTGAACCTACAATGAAAGTAATATTGCCATGCATAATATCTACACAATAGAAACTTAATTTGCAAATGTTAAGTAATAAAATTGATTTTTTTGAAAGAATTAACTAATAAAATTAATTAGAGAAAATGAGATACTAATAATTCATCAAAATCACGGTAAGAGTACAAATATATACTTGCAGTGCAACTGAGTATAATAAAATTTGCTCACTCGTCATGTACTTGCAGTGCAACTGTTGCAAAAGCTGAGTATAAGTGCTGTGGGCAAGCGGGAGAAGCTTTTGCGTGTCATCAAGAATCCGGTAACGCAGTATTTGCCTGTCAACTCTCGCAAAATAGGTGAGCCAGAATCTGGATACACTTTCCAGTTGTTTGCATATTATGGTATTAGTGAGAATGACAATAACCTCTGAATGACAGGTCTCTCATACAGTTCCGAAAAATTAGTTAAAATACGAGATTATGTGGCCGCGTCTAGCAATGATATGGATCATGTTTTCGTGGTATGTATCATGTAACAAAGTGGCATAGCTATATACTACATTTACTTTGATAAACTTGCTTTTCTCGACACTTTGCATTTCAGGTTGGTGCAATGGCCCATGGAAAGATTGATGTGGACTATATTGATGACTTTATAGCAGGTAAAAGGCATAACCTCTCTTTTTTGTTTGTAGTTCTATAGAATCCTAGATATTTTAACTGTGTGTTAATCACGTGCTTATGTCACGATTGTTACTTTCTGATCCTTTATGAAGCATTTTACCAGTGGGACTTTTCAAGCATCAGAGCTTATTCTCTGAATCTTGATTGTTAGAAAAATTGTAAGAGTGTGTGTTAAGCTACTTAGATTTTTGTGATGCTTACATCCATAATTTATAAAAAATTTGATTTCACAATTTAGTTAATCCATGTGTAAATGCGGCCTTAATATACGAAGAACAGTATGGTTTGAGATTTCAAATAATGTATTTGCTAACATTTTGGCGTTATCTAATTTTAACTCTCGTGTTTGTTATGTCCAATTTTTACCATGTTTTTTAACTAATGTCTCAGATTTGAATATAAATATTTTTTCTTTTGGTAGTTGGTGCTCAATCACTTCAATTTTTTTTTTTGCCGAAACCGATCACAATTGATTTGGAAAACTATGCAAATAAAAAACAAAAGTATAGTTAATTTAATCATTTTAAAACAGTGGTCTTAAACTATCAGATCGGGGAGAAAGGTGGTTTGTGTGTGTGAGAAATCTTCTTGGTTCTTTGACAGTTGTGTTGTGAATATTCTTGGTTCTGTCACTTTTAGTTTCTAGTGGAAAAAGAAAACACTCTTTAACTGGTTTTTTGCTTCCTTTTTTTGCAGTTTCTGGTTACCCTTTGAGTGCAGCATATTGTATTACAATGATTTGCCAAGCACTAGAGTCAAAGTGGAATATTCTGTGAAGCTCACTCCTGAAGAGTTAGATTCAGGATAATTTTGAGTTTTACTTGTATAAGGCTTTTTTGTACGGATATCCCCTAAACTTTACATGTTCGGAAAATTAGTTCCTAAAAAAAAGGCAATTAACAAATTCATAAATGCATTGCACCATTAGTCCTTTTGATCACTCAATTGTTAAAATTTGACGGTTTTTGACACTTGATTTGCACGTAACCATTGTCATAGTCAAGGGTTAGACGGCTCATCACAGACACTCCCATCTTGAAGCGGAGATGGAGGTGATTAGAAGAAGCATAGGAGTTACTATTACGATTGGAGGATGATTTTGTAGTGGTGATGGAGGAGATGGAGTTTGATCCGAACTCCGATGACCACCCACGATTTCTGGTGTCACACTGCCTCTGCACCCCCACCGACAAATTTTGTCATCGTAGCACCTCCGCTCCGCCACAATTTTTGCACTACCACTAATTGTGCCCTCTCTTTCAGCCCCAGGGATTTTAATTTGGATATTTAGAAGGCGTCTAAATTGATTGTCAGCTAGTACTAGGTCCACAATGACATCTCAAAACCTTTAAATGAGCTGTTAGAGGATGCTAGCTTGTACCTGGCGGAATTCCAACGACGTTGTCGGCTCCTAAAGTTTCGGCACCGACTCCTTGGTCAGCTCCTCTTACTGGTGCACTAAAATTAAATGTTGATGCAGCTGTTGTCGAGCGGGCGGATTTTCTCTCAAACAAGAGGAGTGATTCGCAACTCAAATGGGGTAGTCTTGGGTGCTTTCTGTAAGAGGCATTTTGGCTCGGTCTTGCCGTTCATTGCCTGAATGTCACGCGATGAGGGATGGCCTTTTGTTTGCAGCAGAAAGTGGTTGGAGAATTTAGATGGTGGAGACTGATGCTCTGAAGGTTGTTTCTAGTGTTAAAACTAATGTAATTTGCTTGATGGCTTTTCTTCTTGGGTGGAGTCTCTTCCTAGCCGGTCATCCTGCTCTGTTTGTACTAATTTTCTTTTAGCTTAATATCAATCCCATTTTCCTTTCAAAAAACAAAAACTTGACAACTAAAATTAATTAGAACCAAGATCAAGACCAGTGAGCCTTGCGAAGTTATTTAGGGTTCCATCATTAATTGCAGAAAAAAAATTAAAAATACGAGTAAAAAAGAAAAATTACATCCAAACATTTTAAAGGGATAAAATCATATTTGGTATTCTCTCTGTTATAACAAAACATTTTATTGGTACTATGTGTTTTTAAAAATATTAAAAAGGTATTTTCACTTTTAAATAAATGTTTTTTGGTATCTTAAGACCAATTTGTAGAACATAAAATGTCCACTCTACGCTTCTCACTAACTAAAATTAACTAGCAATTTAAAAAAAAAAAAAAGAAAAAATCTCTGCAAATACTTTAAAACATTTAAACATTGAACAATCATAATATATTAAAATGTATTTAGAAAATATTTTTAAAGTTATTAGTTTCTATTTAATTAATAAATGTGCAATTTGGATATGTATACCAAATTTGGTCTCAGATACTATTAAAACAACATTTTTTTAAACGTTTCCTCGTTCGTATTTAATCTTTATGTGCTGAGCAGGTTTTTTCATGTTAGGTCCTAGCTTGTTTCTATTCTTAATTCGTCTTTGCTGGTGGATCCAGTCAATTTTTAGGGTCGAATTTTATTGTAGGTGGTACTCACTTACGACTAGTTTGAGGGCCCGTTTGGATTGGCTAAAAAAACAACTCAATCTTTATGTGCCGAGCAGTTTTTTTCATGTTGGGTCTCAGCTTGTGTTTTGCCTTTGTTCTTAATTCGTCTTTGCTGGTGAATCCAATCAATTTTTAAGGTCGAATTTCATCGTAGGTGGTACTCACTTACAACTAGTTTGATGGCCCATTTGGATTGGCTTAAAAAAACTATTTTTGACTTAGTTAGTTTAAACGCAGCTTTTGAACCTATTTGGATGCACAACCTTAAAGCATGTTTGGCTTTTTTATGCAAATTTAGAACAAGTCGTCTTCTTAGTGCTTATAAAAAAAAATCTTATGAAAAGCTTTTTTATTTACATTTTTAACATTTTATTTATGAAAACCAAATTAAATATCACATCTATATCGTTTTATTATATTACTTTTTATAACAATAAGTGTTTTTGACTTTTTGACCTAAACAAGTTAAAAAGTTATTCTTAAATATAAAAACATTTTTTAAGGTACTATCCAAATACTATTTAAAAAGCTCAAACTTATGCTTATCTTCTTCTATTACTTAAAAGCACAAGTATAAGCTATTCCAAACAAGCCTTGAATATGTAACTATGTTTTAATGAAGTGAAATATTTTCTTTAAAAAAAACGATTTTATCTCTTTTTTGGAATTTATTATTTACCTATAAGATCAACTATCAAGGAAATGCAATCACTTTTTGTTTCTTTATTATTATTATTATTATTATTATTATTATTATTATTATTATTATTATTATCATTTTTATTATTATTATTTATTATTATTATTATTATTTTATTATCATCATCAATCTAAATAATCTGCGTTCAAAAATCAGAATTTACTCTCTTTCATGTGTTTCAAAAATCACAAAGTGTAGACTAGATACGGGTTATAAATAGTTTTTTTTTAGATCCATTTTTGATACACAAAGAGATGTAATATACAATGTTACACATAATGTCTCGTATGTTACACACAATATTATACATAATGTCTTATATGTTACACACAAATTGTTAATAAACACGTTAGAGTAACATATATATTGTCAATAAACACGTTTAAAAGTGTTTACCACAATAATCACTAATGTTACATACAGTGTTAAACATACCATATATGGCCTTACTAAGTATTATACTCCTATGTAGAAAAGTTACCATGTCATTTTTGTATATTAAAAACAGCTTCTTCACATTTAAACTATGCTACACAGTTGTTCTTATACTCATCGAAGCAGTTAAATAATGTATTTTTCTAAAGACCTATTTAATTCGTTAATTTGAATTTTTAATTAGAGTTGAGATGTAACTTTATGTGAGAGCTTTATATTGTAATAAAAAAATTAAATGTAATTATTTTTTAAAATTTTTTATTTTAATAAAATTTAAATTTTAAATTTAAATCGGTAAAATAAACGGAGTGTAGGTCTACAACCGACTTGTCTCGTAAAAAGTAATCATCTGATGAATGAACCAAATGTTGCCTCTTTTATGTGTTGACAGCACATGTGCCCACCGTTTTCAATCCGACTACCGACCTTAAGAATATATATATATATATATATGCAAGGTCTCTGGTCAGGCACTTAAAAAGTGTCTGATTAGAACGGCACTTGTACATTTATGCTGAAGTGTGTATATTTATATGTGTTTCGTGTATATATTTATATGTAAAGTTGTATATAAAAAATGATAATGTATATTAATCCTCAAAACATGTATATTTTGTAATAATTACGTGAATATATATCTAAAAAATATGTATAATGGCTGATTTGTTGTATTTCATGGTATTGAATGTTGTTTGGAATTTTTTTTTACGTAATGTTGTGGGGAACGAAAATATACATATATTTCTTACTGTCGAGGAATTGTCTGATTGTTTTATTTATCGACTCGCTGCGTTGAGTGGTTCGCATGCCTGCACAAAAATTGCCACGCAGATACGTCTCGGCCCAACTCTCATTTAGTATATTTGTAATTAATTAATTAATAATAATAATAATTAATAATAATAATAATAATATGTTCCTGGAGCCATAAACCGACGTTGGTTTATGTAAAACGACGTTGTTTAATAGTATGCGTTTGCGTTTTTCAAAAACCAACGTTGGTTTTTGCAAAACGCCGTCGTTTAATAGGTAACGTGATATATGTTTCTGAAGGCAAAAACCAACGTCGGTTTTTGAAAAACGCCGTCGTTTAATAGGTAACGTGATATATGTTTCTGAAGGCAAAAACCAACGTCAGTTTTTGAAAAACGCCGTCATTTAATATTTAACGTGATATATGTTTCTGAAGGCATAAACCAACGTCAGTTTTTGAAAAACGTCGTCGTTTAATATTTAACGTGATATATGTTTCTGAAGGCAAAAACCAACGTCAGTTTTTGAAAAACGCCGTCGTTTAATATTTAACGTTTCTGAAGGCAAAAACCAACGTCGGTTTTTGAAAAACGCCGTCGTTTAATAGGTAACGTGATATATGTTTCTGAAGGCAAAAACCAACGTTGGTTTTTGAAAAACGAAATGTGATATATGTTTCTGAAGGCAAAAACCAACGTCGGTTTTTGAAAAACGCCGTCGTTTAATATTTAACGTTTCTGAAGGAAAAAACCAACGTCAGTTTTTGAAAAACGACGTCGTTTAATAGGTAACATGATATATGTTTCTGAAGGCAAAAATTTAAAGTGTTCCGAAGATTACGTCGGCAATATCTCCGTCGATCTTCACACGAGGCGATAAACTGGCGGTGGAGAAGATGAACCCGTGATGTTTGAGGGGAGAGAAAATGTTTGTGGGTTTGGTTGTGGGAGTGGTCGTTAGGCGGCGGGTTTCCTTGTCGGTCTGTCGGAAGTCACCTCCGGCAACACCCCTGCGGAGGCGTTCGAGGAAGCGGCGACGGAGACAGAGGAAATGTCAGGGTGGAGGAGGAGATAGGAGATATGAGTGGGTTTGCTTGAGGGAGTTGTCGGGACGCGGTCCGCCTCACGGAACTCGTCGGTGCCGATCTGGCTGCGGAGGAGGTCGAAGGAGCTCGAGGAAGGTCGAGGGATGTCGAGGGAGCTCGAGAGAAAATAAGATTTGGGAATGATGCTGCTCGCGCGTGCATTTGAGAAAGTGAGAGGTTTTGGAGAAACAAAGCAACAAATCTACACCGTTTAAATCCAATCTAACGGTCACCATTGTCTAACCGAATCAGTCAGCCATTTTATACCTACCGGACTAGAGACATTTCCTATATATATATATAGGTAACTTTTTACAGTGCTCTCACAGTGCAATTTCAAGGTTGTCATGTAGTAACACATCATCACTCCCCTTTCCTCCCTCACCTTCCTCATTTTTTTCTTTTTTTCTTTTTCTATTTTTATTTTACTTTTTCTTTTTAGTTTTTTAAATGTTTTGTTGTATTATTTTTTTAATTTTAATTTTTTTTTTTTTTGCTGTGTAACTTTTTTTTTTTTTTACCGTGTTTTGCTATTTTCTAATTTTATTTGTCTTTTTATGTTTTTTTTTTTGAAATTTTATCAAGGGCTTTTTTATAGTTTATCTTAACAACTATCTATACATCAATTTAAAATATAACATATAAAAAAACTGTCAAGTCGAATTAGCTGCTAAGGACGCTAAATGTTGGCCTCTTTTTTCTTCTTATTTTTTTCCTTCACTTTTTTGTACGAACGCCCCTATCAACTTGTTGAATTTGATAATTAGTCTTTATTCTTTTTTTTTTTACAATTGACCTCTTTAACTTTTTAATCTTTACAATTAAGGTCCAATTGAAAGTGATGTAAAAAAAAAGCCACATAAGTTGCAAAAAGTCAAAATTATCCTATACTAAATACTGCATGAGTGAACTTCCCAAAAAATTCCACTTTGACTTCAATGCTGGGCAAATCATTATAATACAGGTCTCGTTCAATCCACAGAGTTTTCAATTCTAGTTTTATTACAATTAAAAACTCTCATAAAAAAACTATTTCTAACTTTTTCTGTTACAGTTAAAAATTCTCACATAAAATCATATCTCAACTTAAATTAAAAAATTTGAATCAGTGAACTAAACGAGGCCACAATATGCTGCACTCAATAAGTCACCAGAAACTGCCAAAAAAGGAAACAAAAAACAGATTAGAGTTTAACAAAAAACCATTATGGTCTTCTTATTCTCGGGACGCATTTACATAGAATTTAACTAAATGTGAACTCGTAACGGTTTATCAATATAGAAGAAATCGTCACAAAAATCTAAGGTTTAACACACAATATTACAACCTTAGTATCAACAGATTCCACAGGAAAAAAGATTTTATGCATACAAACTAGAAGCCTATGGCTCTTATGAACCAGTAAAATTTGGGAAAACACTGAAAAAATACAAAAATATTTAGCAAAAAATGATGTCTAGAGAGAATAGGCAACTATCCCCACTAAGAATGCAAAGCAAACACTAGAACAACTACAAAACATGTTCAACCAGAAAACATATATGAGGCGTACACAGAATTAGTATTAAGACTCCATTGAATGAGAAAAACCGATTACCCTGACCACTAGAAGAAAAAAAATTTCATTATCACAATAGAAGATAGCCAAAATAATCAACAAATAAAACTTAATCTGATCTGAGAAAACATTAACAAGGGTAAAAGGTAAAAGCAAACCACCATTAGCAACATAATTAAATAGTTAATTATCTAATCTGATTACACAGTTAAAAGTGATAACCTTCAACATTATTAAGCAGTTCAATAAAGAGATGGAAACAACTAAACGACGTGATTTTTATTCTCTTTTCCTAAGACATCGTAAGTAATTAACAACAAAATTTCAGAATTAGCAAACACTACAAACAACGAGAGAAACAGACAAAGAAATGGAAACTCCTAACATGAGTTATCAATTCGAAAAGTCATCATAAGTCATACCTGATCAATACTTTTCTCAACAAAAAGATCCGATTCAGGAAGGCACAGCTTCTCCCACTTCGCCTCCCACTTGGCTTTCTTCGATTCCAAAATCAAGTCAAGTCCATGGTTCACCATATACTCCGGCAAGCTCAAACTCGCCGAAGCGCCCGCCTTTCGATCAATCTCAGCCATTTCGATTCCCGCTAGAGCCACGGCCGACGAAAGTGCCTCCGACTTGACTTTCTGGCCACTCTTTGCTGCACCATTCGAGTTCGGCTCCCCGCTGCCCCAAATCCTCTTCGACAACTGGAAGGCCGCCATCTCGTGAGGCTTCGTCGGGTTGATCTTCTTCTTCAGCATTCAAACCTTATCGCTGAGCTGCGTCTTCGAAGCACCGATTTGTGGCGACTTTTTAATGAAATCGTGAAATTCGTTCATGTCCGCGACGGCAGGGCCCGCACCCGTCTTTGCGGTGAAGTCGATCATCCCCTTCAAGATCGCGATCTCGTCGTCTTCACTCCACACCCTCTGGAAGAGCACATTCTTCGAGTCGTCTCCTTCCGACTTCTCCGGCTCAGGCTCCTCCTCCTCAGAACCGCCGTTCTCGGCGTTGGAGTGGCTCCTCTTGGTCCGCTTCGTCGATTGCCTCGACATAGTCGCCGAGGGCTTTGGTTGGGGCTTCTTGGCCTTCGGCGGAGTCTCCTCCTTGGGCTTCACGTTCGCTTCCTGTTCGTCATTTTCGGAGCCGGAGATTTCTTCCGACGAGGCTTCCTCTCCCTCGGAAGAAGAAGAATCCGCCGGAGGATCCTCATCACAGAGTGCTAACATTTAATTTTTCTGCTACAAATATTGCATATCAATTCTGAAAACTCACTACGAGAACGATCATTAGGTTTTTTGCGGAGGGGGAGATGGAGGTAAATAGGTGATGATGAGTGTGTCCGTTAACGCCATCCTGCCTTTTATAGACATTTTTTTTTCCTTTTTCTGAGGGAAATACTTTTTCAGAACAAGACTATTAGAGTATTTAAATAATATAATAATAAAAACGTTATTTTTTTAATCAGTTACTCTATTAAGATTATTTAATAGGATTTTCTCTCTCTGTCTTTCCAATTACTTTGTTGTTATATAAAGTATATTGCCTTATTTTACGCATTGTCTTGGAAAAAAAGAAGGTACAATTACTTACATTGCATACTTTATTTGCCCCTGATTTCTTGGAATTTTTCTTAATTCGGCCATTTTTATTGGCACATTCACATTTTTTTTTTTTTTTTAAAATTGTCAAAACAAATGTGAATGTGCCAATAAAAATGGTCGAATTAAGAAAAATTCCAAAAGTACTTGGAAAGAAATAGGGGCAAATAAATAGCAAAAACAGTTGACACTGAAAAATCAAAATAAATTAAATGGCCGAATCAATAAAAACACACAACTGTAAAAAGTTACAGCGCAACCAAAGTAAATGGTCAGAAAAAAAATATAAAGAATGCATCGTAAATAAAAATAAATGGTATAAATGAATCTGGAAACAACTGTAAAGTCAAAGTAAATAGGAAAGGTTAAAATCATATAACTAATATACCTTCATTTTCCAATACAATGCATAAAACAAAGCAATATACTTTAAGTGTTTTTCAAGTTCTCAAATTTATCTTTATTTCTTACTTCTTTCTTGCCAATTTTATAGATCATTAATGTTTGACATTCATAATAGCTATTTTATATCTTGTTATCTTTTATGTTGTATTGAGTAATTATTTGGTTTTCAAACCTAAATTACTGGGAACAAATTTCTAATAGAAACTAGAGAAAAATAAAAATAAATAGTTTGATTCATTCAAAAAAAAAAAAAAAAAAAAAAAAAAAAAAGAGAGAGAGAGAGAGAGAGAGACAGAGACAGAGACAGAGCTCCTGAAAAATTTGTGACAAGTAATAAGAGCTCAAGAATAAACTAATTTAAATGAATCAGTAAAATTGCAGAAGAAATAACCAAAGAAAATAACATTGTTAAAAAGTTGATCATTTGATAGTTGATGGGGAAGATCAATAAAATATTAAAGATTGAATATAAACAATCGATTAATACATTTGCATTTCAAAAGGCAAGAAAAATAAAATTCAAAAAAATTTAGTTGAATACTAATGCATTTTAAACATATATTTTATTAATTTTTAAAAGGCCCCGTTTCACATTTTTTGCTTTAAGTATTGATGGAGTTGTAGGCATTAATATTAAAAATGCTATTAGAACCTACTAGTAGGATAATCATCGGCTTACATTTATTATCGAAAACAAATTTTTTTTTCAAACCATCTCTATATTGTTTCTTAGTTTGATGTACACACTCCACCTTTTAATTCGTATCATTAAAATGAAGAGTTTTTTGTTGGATATAAATGACATATTAACTGGTTGTAGGAAAAGGTAATTCAAATGATAGCAAATTACTCTCTATGAAATTAAAGCCACGAAAAATAATCATTATAGTTTAAATGAAAACAGAGAGTCCCTAACCCAAGAAATACCTTATATCTATAATACCATAATTTTTAGATGTGAAGAATTGTTTTAGGTGGGTGTGTGATTAGTATATTTTTCAAATACTCTTTGTGTCAAAGATAATTTTATAGATGTATAATTTAGTAATAAAAAATTTAGTTAAAGAAAAAATGTATAAAAAATAAAATGAGATGTCAATAGACACTATAGACTTTTTACCATTATTTTGAAAAATAGTCACCGACATTGTTAGAGTGGCTACTCGTGTTCCAACCACATTTGCATTTACATTATTCGAACTTTGATATTTGAATTGGTAGTCTTTTTTTTTTCTGAAAATTGTCAAGGCTAAGTTTCAGAATCTCCTATTATTTTCCTCATGACTTTTGTTAACTAAAATAGCCAACAATTAAAATCTTAGTATTTTATCAATGAAGATTCGAATCAACAACAGTTGTCAAAAAAAAATAAAGTATGCAACGTAAATAAAAATAAATTGTATAAAAGTGAATTTAGAAACAACTGTAAAGTCAAAATAAATACGAAAGGTTAAAATCAATGAAGGAAAAAATTGATTCGAATTTTTATGCAAATTATGTTTCTATTGTGTATCTAATTGCCACATATATCACAGTTGCTTTGTCTTGGTCATTTGATGGTCCTAATAATTAAAGTTATTTTTAAATTAGCGAAAAAAATTAAGCTATTCTTTAATTATTTGATCGATTTGGTTTATTTATTTATTTTTTTTTTTGTTAAATCGATTAATTTTTATTATCCTTTCCTCTTATATTTCGACATGATAATGCCGATGATGTGATGATGGTGACCATGACCTTTTACAAATTAAGGCATGATGGTGTTTTTAGACTTGGAATTGGTACAATTTCTTTGGTATTGATCACGGTGGTTTACCAAATATTCAATATCTCAACCTTTTACAAATTAATATATATAATTTAAATTATGACACGAAATCACTAATTAAATGCACCAGTGTGTTTTTCTTAAAAAAAAAAAAAGTGTCTTTCCCTTTCACTTTGTTGGGTTAAATGTCTATTCTTTTTGCAATTTGAATGACCAAATGGATATATTTTATTTATATTTTTAGTATTTACTATTTCTTATTGAATGTTGTTTCTTGTTTCTAGAATTTGGTTGACCTTGCTGGTTCGGAACGTGCTGCAAAAACTGGTGCAGAAGGTGTCAGGCTCAAAGAGGGTTCCCACATTAACAAAAGTTTGATGACATTAGGAACAGTCATTAAAAAATTAAGTGAAGGTGCTGAGAGTCGAGGGTATGTTGTGCAAACTATTAAAAGGCAGCCTACTGGTGGTCAAAAGAATGTATTCTTGGTACTAATATTTTGAGATGAAACTGATGTTATTTCATATGTTATGCTGGGGTCATGTGCCGTACCGAGATAGCAAGCTTACGCGCATCCTACAACCTGCTCTTGGTGGAAATGCAAATACGCCTATAATATGCAATATCACACTTGCACAGGTATTATTGTTCTACTGTAATTGTCGATGGCTGTTCTGGTTCAAAAAGTATTCTGGTATCTTCTAGTTTGTGCGTATTCTCATAGAATTTGCATTTGATCACCTTTCAAATGACATCTGTACATATGTTTTTCGTATATTTTTTTTTGGTGCTTAACTTAATGGACAGTTTAAACAAGAACCCAAGACGAGAGGTATATGATATTATGATTTGATGCTGGAGGCTTCAGATTGATTTATTGGCTCCTGAGCATCGAAAACTGCAGATTCATGAAAGTATAGAGGTAGATGTTTTTTTTCTCTATAAATGAAAGAAGATTCATGAAAATATTTCAGCTTTCTTGTACTCGAATCTGTGTGTTTGATTCTACTAACTTTTTCCTTTTCTCATTCTCTCTCTCTTCATTTCTCCCTCTGGTTTCTGTTAAAAGTTTTCTTGTTTACTGCTGCAGGACAAGAGGCGGGATACATGGTGTGCTGGTACATTTTCACGGGAGATTCTTGGAGAGCTAATGCTCGTATCTTCTAATATGTGTGATTAGATAGCTGATAATGTTGTATTTCTTTCATTAAACTTCAGGTGATCATTTGATTTAAATGAATCAGTAAAATTGAAGTAGAAGAAACGAAAGAAAATAACATTGCTAAAAAGTTGATCATTTGATTGTTGATGTGGAAGATCAATAAAATATTAAAGATTGAATAGATTAGTCATATTGTCTGTTGATTAAAAATAATTAGATGAACTCAAATATAAACAATCAATTAATGCATTTGCATTTCAAAATGCAAGAAAAATAAATTTTAAAAAAATTTAGTTGAATTCTAATGCATTTTAAATATATATTTTATTAATTTTTAAAAGGCTCCGTTTCACATTTTTGCTTTAAGTATTGATGGAGTTGTAGGCATTAATATTAAAAATGCTACTAGAACCTACTAGTAGGATAATCATCGGCTTATATTTACTTATCAAAAACAATTTTTTTTTTTTCAAACCATCTCTACATTGTTTTTTAGTTCGGTATACACCCTCCACCTTTTATTTGTACATTAAAATGAAGAGTTTTTTTTTGGGTGTTAATGTCATTTAATACGTCATTTACACCCGACAAAAAATTCTTCGTTTTAATGATACGAATTAAAGTGTGGAGGATGTACATCAAACAAACAAACAATGTAGAAATGGTTTGAAAAAGAAAAAAAAAACTTTTCGGTTTGCGATAAGTAAATGTAAGCTCATGATTATCTACTAGTAGATTCTATAGTATTTGAATACTTGAGCACAAATGTGAAACATCGCCTTTTTAAAATTAATAAAATATATATTTAAAATGCATTGGAATTCAACTAAACTTTTTTAAAATTTATTTTCTGCTTTTGAAATGCAAAGCATTAATCGATTGTTTATATTTGAGTTCAATAGGTTTATTGTACTGAATGAGAAAAAAAGGAAAAAATTAGTTGGTTTAAAATAAAAGAAAAAAAAAATTAAAAGAGTTAGCCATTTAAAATAAATGAAGATATTTAATGTTCGGTTGATCTCCCATGTATGCGCATGACGATTATCCACTTCCCCATGATCTCTCGAAATGCAGTTCCAAATTTTTAGGTCATTTAGTTTTTACTTTTCAATTAATATAAAATGACTATTATAGACATAGATAATAAAGAGGAACATTAATTGTTAACATCTAATTTGTTTACATCTAAATGTCTAAGCCAACCAATAATCTCTCAATCACTACACATAATTATAATACTACTTTGCTTTCTCAAGGAAGTCGAATGTCAATGGGAAATTCGATCGTCGAAAAACATGTTTGATATAGTATATATATATATATATATATATATATATATTATTTATACTCTCATCGTGATTTTGATGAATTATTAGTATCTCATTTTCTCTAATTAATTTAATTAGTTAATCCTTTCAAAAAAATAATTTTATTAGTTAATATTTGCAAATTAAGTTTCTATTGTGTAGATATTATGCATGGCAATATTACTTTCATTGTAGGTTCAAAATTATGTTTGCCAAAGTCTAAGTTGCGTTTTTTATGTCTAAGTGTTGCGTTTTTGTATATCATGTTATGTTTTCGGGGACTCATATTGTGTCTAATAAAACCAGCAATTGCATCAACTATAATTAAAAATAATATGATTTTTCTATGAAATCCATCATCAAAGAATATTAGGAAAAAAAATTAAAAAAAAAGTCTGAGTAAAATAAAAGAATAAAAAAATTAAAAAAATTAAAAAGAAAAAGAGCTTAAAGAGGAAAAGTTTAAAAAAGAGAAGTAAAAGGATTTTTTGTATGGGTGTCCCTTCAACTTCTTAAATTTCACAATTTGGTTCTTTTTTTTCTTGACAACTGACCTCTTCAACTTAAAAAATCTTTGTAATTAAGGTCCAATCGAAAATAACATCTGTTTTTTTTTATGATTCTGATCACATGACACACATATGAGCGTCTGTGGAGGGCAATAATGGTCATTTCCCACCCTTTAAGCGTCTGTTGAGTGCAATAACTTTTAAAAATTAAGAGTTTTTTTATAATAGCTGATTGTGTTTGGACACATTAGATGACTTTAAAATTAGTATAACCAAACAAATAGGGTGACAAATGGTCTTCATTGCACTCAACAAATGCTCATGTGCGCGTCACGTGATCAAAATTGTAAAAAAATTGACGTCGCTTTCGATTGGACCATAATTGTAAATATTTAAAAGTTATAAGGGTCTATAATAAGTTGATATGGGTGTTCGTACAAAAAAGTCAAGGAAAAAAATAAGAAGAAAAAATATGGTTTTTTGGTTGTAGCTTAAGTGATAGCACAATACTTTTGATTAAATCAAAGCTATAAAAAATAATCATTATGGTTTAAATAAAAATGGAGGGTCCCTGACTCAAGAAAGACCTCATATATTCTATAATACAATAATTTTTAGATGTGAAGAATTGTTTTAGGTGGGTGTGCGATAAGTATATTTTTAAAATACTCTTTGTGTCAAAGATAATTTTATAGATGTATAATTTAGTAATAAAAAAATTTAATTAAAGAAAAAAAAAATAAGATGTCAATAGACACTATAGACTTTTTTACCATTGTTTAGAAAAACAGTCATCGACATTGTCAGAGTTGGCTACTCGTGTCACAACCACATTTACATTTACATTATTCGAACTCCAATATTTGAGTTGGTAGTCTTTTTTTTTTTTTTTTGAAAATTGTCAATTTAACAATAGTCAAAACAAATGTGAATGTGCCAATAAAACTGGCCGAATTAAGAAAAATTCCAAAAGTACTTGGAAAGAAATCAGGGACAAATTAATAGTAAAAACAATTAACACAGAAAAATCAAAATAATTAAATCCTAATCATAAAAACAAGCCGTAAAAATGTTATAGCAACCAAATAAATGGTCAAAATAAAAATAAAGTATGCAATGTAAGTAAAAATAAATGGTATAAAAGTGAATCTGGAAACAACTGTAAAGTCAAAGTAAATACGAAAGGTTCAAATCATTATACCTAAAAAATTGAAAAGACAGAGAGAGAAAATCCTATTAAATAATCTTAATTGACAAAAGATGCAATAGAGTAACTGATTAAAAAAATAACGTTAGAATGCAAAAAGTAAAACAAAAAGTCAACTAAAATTATGAACTGTTTAATTCGTTAATTGAGTTTATAATTTGAGTTAAAATATAATTTTATGTGAGAATTTTTTATTATAATAAAAAATTAATGTGACTTTTTAAAAAAATTTATTGTAATAAAATTCAAATTCTAAATTAAATTAACGATGTGAACAGAATTTTATGCATTTCAACCATTTGTAATACAACGCACTTCTGAGAATAAATAAATAACGCCTCTTTGAAAAAATGTTGTTATTGTGTATATTATATATATATATATATATTTATTTATACTTTTTAGAGCACAATAATACTTAGAAATGAATAAATTTTGTTAGCTGAATGTGTAATAAGTTATTATTATTATTATTATTATTATTTAAATACTCTTATAGTCTTTTTCTGAAAAAGTATTTTCCTCAGAAAAAGAAAAAGTCTATAAAAGGCAGGATGGCGTTAACGGACACACTCATCACCTATTTACCTCCATCTTCCCCTCCGCGAAAAACCTAATGATCGTTCGCGTATTGATTTTTCAGAATTGATATGCAATATTTTTAAGAGTTTTTAATTGTAGTTGAAAAGTTAAATGTTAGCACTCTGTGATGAGGATCCTCCGGCGGATTCTTCTTCTTCCGAGGCAGAGGAAGCCTCGTCGGAAGAAATCTCCGGCTCCGAACACGAAGCCCCAACCGAACAACGTGAAGCCCAAGGAGGAGACTCCGCGGAAGGCCAAGAAGCCCCAACCGAAGCCGTCGGCGACTACGACGAGGCAATCGACGAAGCGGACCAAGAGTAGCCACTCCAACGCCAAGAACGGCGGTTCTGAGGAGGAGGAGCCTGAGTCGAAGAAGTCGGAAGGAGACGACTCGAAGAAGGTGCTCTTCCAGAGGGTATGGAGCAAAGACGACGAGATCGCGATCTTGAAGGGGATGATCGACTTCACCGCAAAGACTGGTGCGGGCCCCGCCGTCGCCGACATGAACGAATTTCACGATTTCATTAAGAAATCGCTACAAATCGGTGCTTCGAAGACGCAGCTCAGCGATAAGGTTCGAAGGCTGAAAAAGAAGATCAACCCGACGAAGCCTCACGAGGTGGCGGCCTTCCAGCTGTCGAAGAGGATTTGGGGCAGCGGAGAGCCGAACTCGAATGGCGCAGCAAAGAGTGGCCAAAAAGTCAAGTCGGAGGCGCTTTCGTCGGCCGAGGCTTCGGCGGGAATCGAAATGG
The DNA here is from genome assembly GCA_029231665.1 of Morus indica. Taxonomy (NCBI): domain Eukaryota; kingdom Viridiplantae; phylum Streptophyta; class Magnoliopsida; order Rosales; family Moraceae; genus Morus; species Morus indica. Next base: position 4,104,889 of record JACAGA010000024.1, on the reverse strand, counting down.
CTGAGATTGATCGAAAGGCGGGCGCTTCAGCGAGTTTGAGCTTGCCGGAGTATACGGTGAAGCATGGACTTGACTTGATTTTGGAATCGAAGAAAGCCAAGTGGGAGGCGAAGTGGGAGAAGCTGCGCCTTGCTGAATTGGATCTTTTTGTTGAGAAAAGTATTGATCAGGTATGACTTATGATGACTTTTCGAATTGATAACTCATGTTTGGCGTTTCTATTTCTTCGTCTGTTTCTCTCGTTGTTTGTAGTGTTCGCTAATTCTGAAATTTGTTGTTAATTACTTACGATGTCTTAGGAAAAGAGAATAAAAAACACGTCGTTTAGTTGTTTCCATCTCCCCATTGAATTGCTAAGACATCGTAAGTAATTAACAACAAATTTCAGAATTAGCAAACACTACAAACAACGAGAGAAACAGACAAAGAAACGGAAACTCCTAACATGAGTTATCAATTCGAAAAGTCATCATAAGTCATACCTGATCAATACTTTTCTCAACAAAAAGCTCCAATTCAGGCGCAACTTCTCCCACTTCGCCTCCCACTTGGCTTTCTTCGATTCCAAAATCAAGTCAAGTCCATGCTTCACCGTATACTCCGGCAAGCTCAAACTCGCCGAAGCGCCCGCCTTTCGATCAATCTCAGCCATTTCGATTCCCGCCGAAGCCTCGGCCGACGAAAGCGCCTCCGACTTGACTTTATGGCCACTCTTTGCTGCGCCATTCGAGTTCGGCTCTCCGCTGCCCCAAATCCTCTTCGACAGCTGGAAGGCCGCCATCTCGTGAGGCTTCGTCGGGTTGATCTTCTTTTTCAGCCTTCGAACCTTATCGCTGAGCTACGTCTTCGAAGCACCGATTTGTAGCGACTTCTTAATGAAATCGTGAAATTCGTTCATGTCGGCGACGGCGGGGCCCGCACCACTCTTTGCGGTGAAGTCGATCATCCCCTTCAAGATCGCGATCTCATCGTCTTTGCTCCACACCCTCTGGAAGAGCACCTTCTTCGAGTCGTCTCCTTCCGACTTCTTCGACTCAGGCTCCTCCTCCTCGAAACCGTCGTTCTCGGCGTTGGAGTGGCTCTTCTTGGTCCGCTTCGTCGATTGCCTCATCGTAGTCGCCGACGGCTTCGGTTGGGGCTTCTTGGCCTTCGGCGGAGTCTCCTCCTTGGGCTTCACGTTGTTCGGTTGGGGCTTCGTGTTCGGAGCCGGAGATTTCTTCCGACGAGGCTTCCTCTGCCTCGGAAGAAGAAGAATCCGCCGGAGGATCCTCATCACAGAGTGCTAACATTTAACTTTTCAACTACAATTAAAAACTCTTAAAAATATTGCATATGAATTCTGAAAAATCAATACGCGAACGATCATTAGGTTTTTCACGGAGGGGGAGATGGAGGTAAATAGGTGATGAGTGTGTCCGTTAACGCCATCCTGTCTTTTATAGACTTTTTCTTTTTCTGAGGAAAATACTTTTTCAGAAAAAGACTATAAGAGTATTTAAATAATAATAATAATAATAATAATAATAATAACTTATTACACATTCAGCTAACAAAATTTATTCATTTCTAAGTATTATTGTGCTCTAAAAAGTATAAATATATATATATATATATATATATATAATATAAACAACATTTTTTCAAAGAAGCGTTATTTTTTATTCTAAGAAGTGCGTTGTATTACAAATGGTTGAAATGCATAAAATTCTGTTCACATCATTAATTTAATTTAGAATTTGAATTTTATTAGAATAAATTTTTTTTTGAAACAGTCACATCTAATTTTTTATTATAATAAAAAATTCTCACATAAAATTATATTTTAACTCAAATTATAAACTCAATTAACGAATTAAACAGATCCATAATTTTAGTTGACTTTTTGTTTTACTTTTTGCATTCTAACGTTATTTTTTTAATCAGTTACTCTATTGCATCTTTTGTCATAATTAAGATTATTTAATAGGATTTTCTCACTCTGTCTTTTCAATTTTTAAGGTATAATGATTTGAACCTTTCGTATTTACTTTTTGCATTCTAACGTTATAATGATTTGAACCTTTCCATTTATAGAGAAAAAAAAACACACATCTACCTCTATACTTTCATGAATCTGCAGTTTTCGATGCTCAGAGCCAATAAATCAATCTGAAGCCTCCAGCATCAAATCATAATATCATATACCTCTCGTCTACGGTTCTTGTGTTTAAACTGCCCATTAAGTTAAGCACCAAAAAAAATTATATGATAAACATATGTGCAGATGTCATTTGAAAGGTGATGTATCAAATGCAAATTCTATGAGAATACGCACAAACTAGAAGATACCAGAATACTTTTTGAACCAGAACAGCCATCGACAATTACAGTAGTACAATAATACCTGTGCAAGTGTGATATTGCATATTATAGCCGTATTTGCATTTCCACCAAGAGCAGGTTGTAGGATGCGCGTAAGCTTGCTATCTCGGTACGGCACATGACCCCTGCATAAAATATGAAATAACATCAGTTTCATCTCAAAATATTAGTACCAAGAATACATTCTTTTGACCACCAGTAGGCTGCCTTTTAATAGTTTGCACAACATACCCGCGACTCTCAGCACCTTCACTTAATTTTTTAATGACTGTTCCTAATGTCATCAAACTTTTGTTAATGTGGGAACCCTCTTTGAGCCTGACACCTTCCGCACCAGTTTTTGCAGCACGTTCCGAACCAGCAAGGTCAACCAAATTCTAGAAACAAGAAACAACATTCAATAAGAAATAGTAAATACTGAAAATATAAGTAAAATATATCCATTTGTTCAAATTGCAAAAGGAACAGACATTTAATCCAAACAAAGTGAAAGGGAAAGAAGAAGATTGTTTCTCTCTGAACTGACATACCAACACAGAAACACGAACGATATCACAAGAACTACCAAGATCTTCACCTTCAGTTTTATCACGACTCTCAATTATCTATTGAAAGAAACGACAAGAGGTAGAATGATGAAAAGATACAATATGCCATATATCAACAATAATCAACAAGAATGAACGAATATACAGGTATTATCATTCGGAAAACAGTATGAGACGTTCATATTTGTCTCTCCAATATGTCGATGAGCTGAAATTTTGAAGGAGAAAACAACTCAACCATAACAGTTTGGTTAATAAATCTAACAACTAGATCCATATCAAACTGAATAATTTTGGCCACTAACAATTTAAGGGGAGGTTTGTGTTGTGTGCTTACACACACGAGGATAATAGATATGTAACATGGAAGTTTTTAGGTGCATGGAGACAGGAAGCTAACAGCAACAACAACAAAAAAACCTTGGAAATGGAATGAGTTTAAGTGCCAATTACTGAAACGACTTTCATGTTAAGTTATTTTTTACCTTTGGTCACAGTTTACTAAAAATATGTTAACAAACAGATAGTTCAAAGGGAATCCATACCCAAAAAAAAAAAAGCCACATAAGTTGCAAAAATTCAAAACTATACTAAGCCTAATTTTGCATGAGTGAGCTTCCAAAAAAAATTCCACTTTAACTCTAGTGCTGGGCAAATCACTGCAATACAATATGCTGCGCACACCAGAAACTGCAAAAAAGGGAAGCAAAAAACAGATTAGAGTGTTTTCTTCTTCCAACTAGAAACTAACACTTAGAGAACCAAGAATATTGACAACAAACTGATCTAATAGTTTAATGTCTGAGTACGAAGAAGTTTGCTTACAGCGCCATCTCGTGAGGCTTCGCCGGGTTGATCTTCTTCTTGAGACTGTTTACGACCTCTCATTCAGCCTTGACGGAAACGAGAGTTTTCGGAGAAGGAAATTTAGGGTTTTCGCCGAGGGCGAGAGTGAGGTAAATAGGTGAAGGGTGTTTATTCACATGCGGCCCTGCCTTTTAAAGACTTTTATACAATTTATTTTTATTTACGTTGCATACTTTATTTTTTTTTTTCCTGACCATTTACTTTGGTTGCTCTTAACATTTTTACGGCTGTATGTTTTTATTGATTAGGCCATTTAATTTATTTTGATTTTTCAGTGTCAACTGTTTTTACTATTTATTGGCACATTCACATTTGTTTTGACAACTGTTGTTGATTCGAATCTTCATTGATAAAATACTAAGATTTTAATTGTTGGCTATTTTAGTTAACAAAAGTCATGAGGAAAATAATAGGAGATTCTGAAACTATTATATATAGACATATATAATAAAGAGGAACATTAATTGTTAACATCTAATTTGTTTGCATCTAAATGTCTAAGCCAACCAATAATCTCTCAATCACTACACATAATTGATAATGCCACTTTGCTTTTCTCAAGTACGAAGTCAAATGATAATGGGAACTCAATCGTCGAAAACACATGTTTGTATATATATATATATATTTGTATTCTTACCGTGATTTTGATGAATTATTAATAACTCATTTTCTCTAATTAATTTTATTAGTTAATCCTTTAATAAAAATCAATTTTATTAGTTAACATTTGTAAATTAAGCTTCAATTGTGTAAATATTATGCATGGCAATATTACTTTCCTTGTAGGTTCGAAATTATGTCTGCCAAAGTCTAAGTTGTGTTTTTTATGTCTAAGTGTTGCGTTTTTTTTTTTTTGAAAGTTGTCAATTTAACAATAGTCAAAACAAATGTGAATGTGCCAATAAAACTGGCCGAATTAAGAAAAATTCCAAAAGTACTTGGAAAGAAATCAGGGACAAATTAATAGTAAAAACAATTAACACAGAAAAATCAAAATAAAAATAAAGTATGCAATGTAAGTAAAAATAAATGGTATAAAAGTGAATCTGGAAACAACTGTAAAGTCAAAGTAAATACGAAAGGTTATACCTTCTTTTTTTCCAAGACAATGCGCGTAAAACAAAGCAATATACTTTATATAACAACAATGTAATCGAAAAGACAGAGAGAGAAAATCCTATTAAATAATCTTAATAAATGACAAAAGATGCAATAGAGTAACAGATTAAAAAATTAATGTTGGAATGCAAAAAGTAAAACAAAAAGTCAACTAAAATTATAGATTGTTTAATTTATTAATTTAAGTTTGTAATTTGAGTTGTTATGTAATTTTATGTTTAAATATTTTATTATAATAAAAAATTAAATGTGATTATTTTTAAAATTAAATTACTTGTGTGTCTTTTGTGTTCTCACACTTTAAATAGTATTATATTTAACCTTTTTATTTAATTTAGTGACAAAATTGTTATGTCTTTCACTAACGTTTGTTATGTTAATCGTGTGGTTAAAGACATTTTTTTTTTTTTGTTTTTTTTTTTGCTGTTGATTTTTTCTAAGCCTTGTATGAGGTCTGATTATCGATTAAGAGTTTTGATGATTTTTTATTTATTATTGCAATCATTTTTTCCTAAGCATTGTTATTTTTATTTTCGTTACATTCTTTTTTTTTTCTGACCATTTACTTTAACTTTTGTACGGCTATGATGTTTGGTTGGGGGATTCGTCCCCCGATTCGAATCATGATTCGTGGTTCGCTACAGTAATTTCTCTCACAAAAAATACACGTAAATAAAAAATTGTTCAAATCACATGATTCGAATCCCTGAATCAAACGGAGATTCGACCATTTAATTTATTTTGATTTTTCAATGTCAACTGTTTTTGCTATTTATTTGCCCCTGATTTCTTTCCAAGTACTTTTGGAATTTTTCTTAATTCGACCATTTTTATTGGCACATTCACATTTGTTTTGACTACTGATGTTGATTCGAATCTTCATTGATCAATACTAAGATTTTAATTGTTGGCTATTTTAGTTAACAAAATTCATGAGGAAAATAATAGGAGATTCTGAAACTTAGACTTGACAAAATTTACTTTCGATTAAATCAAAGCCATAAAAAATAATTATTATGGTTTAAATAAAAACGGAGGGTCCCTAACCTAAAAAATATTCTATAATACAATAATTTTTAGATGTGAAGAATTGTTTTAGGTGGGTGTGTGATAAGTATATTTTTAAAATACTCTTTGTGTCAAAGATAATTTTATAGATGTATAATTTAGTAATAAAAAATTTAATTAAAGAAAAAGTGTATTAAAAAAATAAAATAAGATGTCAATAGAAATTATAGACTTTTTACCATTGTTTGAAAAAATAGTCAGCGATATTATTAGAGATACCTACTCGTATCACAATCACATTTGTATTTACATTATTCAAACTCCGACAAAACAAATCTGAATGTGCCAATAAAACAGGCCGAATTAAGAAAAATTCCAAAAGTACTTAGAAAGAAATCAGGGGCAAATTAATAGTAAAAAAAGTTGACACTGAAAAATCAAAATAAATTAAATGGCCTAATCAATAAAAACACAAGGCAACAACTGTTAATACCTTCTTTTTTATGTTATAGAGCGACCAAAGTAAATGGTCAGAAACAAAAATAAAATAAATGTTAAAATCATTTATGTAAGTAAATATAAATGGTATAAAAATGAATCTGGCAACAACTGTAAAGTCAAAGTAAATACGAAAGGTTAAAATGATTATACCTTCCTTTTTTCCAAGACAATGCGTAAAACAAGGCAATATACTTTATATAACAACAAAGGAATCGAAAAGACAGAGAGAGAAAATCCTATTAAATAATCTTAATAATGACAAAAGATGTAATAGAGTAACTGATTAAAAAAATAACGTTATTATTATTATTATTATTTAAATACTCTAATAGTCTTGTTCTGAAAAAGTATTTCTCTCAGAAAAAGAAAAAAAAAAGTCTATAAAAGGCGTAACGGACACACTTATCACCTATTTACCTCCATCTCCCCCTCCGCGAAAAACCTAATGACCGTTCTCGTAGTGAGTTTTCAGAATTGATATGCAATATTTGTAGCAGAAAAATTAAATGTTAGCACTCTGTGATGAGGATCCTCCGGCGGATTCTTCTTCTTCCGAGGGAGAGGAAGCCTCGTCGGAAGAAATCTCCGGATCCAAAAACGACGAACAGGAAGCGAACGTGAAGCCCAAGGAGGAGACTCCGCCGAAGGCCAAGAAGCCCCAACCGAAGCCCTCGGTGACTACGTCGAGGCAATTGACGAAGCGGACCAAGAGGAGCCACTCCAACGCCGAGAACGGCAATTCTGAGGAGGAGGAGCCTAAGCCGAAGAAGTCGGAAGGAGACGGCTCGAAGAAGGTGCTCTTCCAGAGTGTGTGGAGTAAGACGACGAGATTGCCATCTTGAAGGGGATGATCGACTTCACCGCAAAGACCGGTGCGGGCCCCGGCGTCGCCGATATGAACGAATTTCACGATTTCATTAAGAAGTCGCTACAATCGGTGCTTCGAAGACGCAGCTCAGCGATAAGGTTCGAAGGCTGAAGAAGAAGATCAACCCGACGAAGCCTCACGAGATGGCGGCCTTCCAGTTGTCGAAGAGGATTTGGGGCAGCGGAGAGCCGAACTCGAATGGCGCATAAAAGAGTGGCCAGAAAGTCAAGTCGGAGGCGCTTTCGTCGGCCGTGGCTCTGGCGGGAATCGAAATGGCTGTGATTGATCGAAAGGCGGGCGCTTCGGCGAGTTTGAGTTTGCCGGAGTATATGGTGAAGCGTGGACTTGACTTGGTTTTGGAATCGAAGAAAGCCAAGTGGGAGGTGAAGTGGGAGAAGCTGCGCCTTGCTGAATCGGATCTTTTTGTTGAGAAAAGTATTGATCAGGTATGACTTATGATGACTTTTCGAATTGATAACTCATGTTAGGAGTTTCCATTTCTCTGTCTGTTTCTCTCGTTGTTTGTAGTGTTTGCTAATTCTGAAATTTGTTGTTAATTACTTACGATGTCTTAGGAAAAGAGAATAAAAATCACGTCGTTTAGTTGTTTCCATCTCTTTATTGAACTGCTTAATAATGTTGAAGGTTATCACTTTTAACTGTGTAATCAGATTAGATAATTAACTATTTAATTATGTTGCTAATGGTGGTTTGCTTTTACCTTTTACCTTTGTTAATGTTTTCTCAATCAGATTAAGTTTTATTTGTTGATTATTTTGGCTATCTTCTATTGTGATAATGAAATTTCTTTTCTTCTAGTGGTCAGGGTAATCGGTTTTTCTCTTTCAATGGAGTCTTAATACTAATTCTGTGTACGCCTCATATATGTTTTCTGGTTGAACATGTTTTGTAGTTGGTCTAGTGTTTGCTTTGCATTCTTAGTGGGGATAGTTGCCTATTCTCTCTAGACATCATTTTTTGCTAAATATTTTTGTATTTTTTCAGTGTTTTCCCAGATTTTACTGGTTCATAAGAGCCATAGGCTTCTAGTTTGTATGCATAAAATCTTTTCTCTTGTGGAATCTGTTGATACTAAGGTTGTAATATTGCGTGTTAAACCGTAAATTTTTGTGACGATTTCTTTTATATTGATAAACCGTTATGAGTTCACCTCTAGTTAAATTCTATGTAAATACGTCCCGAGAATAAGAAGAACATAATGGTTTGAGAATCGAAGTTTATAATAATTTATTAGTTAACATTTTTGTTTTATCAAATTCTAACTGAGGTGTATGTTATATCCAATTGTTACTTTTTTTTTTGAACTAATGTCTCAGATTTGAATACAAGTATTTCTTGTTTTGGCAGTTGGTGTTCAATCACTTCAATTTTTGGGGGCAAAATTGAATGACAATTGAATTGGAAAACTATGAAAATACAAAAAACTTAAGAATAGTGAATTTTATGAAAATTTGTCTTAAACTATTAGATCAGTTTGAAAGTGTTTTTTGTGTAAGCAACTTTCTTGGTACTTAGACATTAAATTATTAGATTAGTTTGTTATCAATATTCTTTCTCTAACTGTTAGTTTCTAGGTAGAAGAAGAAAACACTCTAATCTGTTTTTTGTTTCCTTTTTTGGCAGTTTTTGGTGACTTATTGAGCGCAGCATATTGTGGCCTCGTTTAGTTCACTGATTCGAGTTTTTAATTTAAGTTGAGATGTGACTTTATGTGAGAATTTTTAACTGTAACAGAAAAAGTTAAAAATAGTGTTTTTATGAGAGTTTTTAATTGTAATAAAACTAGAATTGAAAACTCTGTGAAATGAACGAGGCCTATATTCCAATGATTTGCCCAGCACTGATGTCAAAGTGGAATTTTCTGTGAAGCTCACTCATGCAGAATTTAGTTTAGGATAATTTTGACTTTTTGCAACTTATGTGGCTTTTTTTTTTTGGTATGGATTCCCTTTGAACTTTACAGGCGTGGCAATTTAATATTTTGAAAATAGATTTAGTAATTGACCTTTTGAATTCATTTCGATTGCTTCTATTAAAATTTGGATGCCATTTAACATGTGATTTGCACATGACCACCTTATGAGGGTATTGGTGGCCTTTTAACTTCAAAGTGGTTCTTTTCCTCAACTCTCTCTTCCCTCTCTTTCTCCCTTTCTCTCTCGCTCTCTCTATTTTGTTGTCAATTTTGGAGATGACCACCCACGCGTTCTAGTGCCCCAGCACTTCCAGTCGGTTTTAGCTTCACAAAACAGATGTTGGTTTGGTCCCAACCAAAACCGTCAGTTAAAAGTCACTGAACAACCCCAATTTGTTCAATAAAATTGTTATCTTGGGGAGATTTTGAAAGGATTTGGATTGAGTTTTAAAAATTACTTGTGTGTCTTTTGTGTTCTCGCACTTTAAATAGTATCATATTAGCCTTTCTATTTAATTTAGTGACGGAATTGTCATATGTCTTTCACTATCTGTTATGTTAATTGTGTAGTTAAAAACATTTTTATCATAATATATCTTGTTAATAGTTGGAAACCCCCCCAAAAAAAAAAGAGACTAGTTTTGCTATGAAAAAAAGACTAATTTGAGAGTATTTTTAAAATGGTTTTGTTTGAGTATTGAATGAAATGGTAATTTCTCGGGAATGGTATCAGAAACGTTATAAACTTGTATTTTGTTATATTTTGTATAGGGTTGCTATTTTTTTTTTTTTTTTTTTTTTTTCTTTTGAAGGTTATAATTTTCAATAGAGATTGGTTTTTTTAATTTTTAATTTTTAATTTTAAAAGAAAACCAAGGATTTCATTAATCACTTAATAAATCATCATAATTAACAAAGGGACTAATAAAAGGCAGTACAGAAATAGGGTAAACAACTCCCGCAGCCATCTCCAGCATTTTTGTCATTTTGTGGCGTACTCTTTTGGTCATTGCCATCGTAATTCCGGTCTCCACTCGTTTTAACCATTGAGCTTGAGCAAGTATGGATAACCATCATCTTACAATGTTAGTTCTGATGATTTTTTTTTTTTTTTTTTTTTTTTTGCTGTTGATTTTTTCTAAGCCTTGTATGAGGTATGATTATCGATCAAGAGTTTTGATGATTTGTTGTTTATTATTGCAATCATTTTTTCCTAAGCATTGTTATTTTTGCATTTGTCTTTTGGATTGAATTCACGTTGTAATTATCACCATAATTTTTTTCCCAGTTAACATTATAATTGTTTTTCCCATTAATAACAAACTTGAGAGTGTTGAGATACTTTTGCTCTTTAGTTCTTGACTTATTTTGTTTGTTTTTGATATGAGTAATGAGAGTACAATTTTTTATGAATTTTGTTCATTATGTAAGTTTTGTTAGCCATTGATAATTGATTTGCAATTTAGTAATGTATGTTTTGGATACTAATTTTGCAGTAATATGTTTAGATTAAATTAGGTTTATCAATGACTTTTTATCGATAATCATGTCTAACTTTTATTGTTTATATCAAGAACTTTAAAAAATTAGTTATAATCTATTTAAAAGATAATATGAAACTTAAACTACCTAACATACTGCTTAAGTTGCCCGTTAAAAATGTCGTCCAAACCTCTTAAATTTTAGATAGGGGCCCGTTCACTCACCGATTCGAGTTTAGATTTTGAGGTTTATTATAGTAAAATGTTCTCAGAAACAGTCACATCTAACTTTTTTACTACAGTGAAAAGTTTTCACATAAAATTACATTTCAACTCGAATTACAAACTCGAATCAGTGAAGTGAACGGATCATAAATTGCATTCTCACAATCCTGTCATATACAAAAACAACTCAAACCTCCCAATAACCACCCAAACCTTCAGATGCTATTTCTGGGGCCTCAAGGGTGAGATCCGCAACGTTGAAAGCAATTTATGATCTCCAAATCCTCTCCCAAGATGTTCCACTACTTCTATGTACGAAAAAGCCTTTCCTTCAAAAATCCATGCGTTACAAGAGAGCGTCAGATTATCATTCTTGCCATGTTGAAGCACTAATAAACAAAGAGATTGGTTTGAATTTAAAGAAAGAATAAAATTGAACTTAGGTTATATTTTTGAAAATGTCCTAAACATAAAAAGGGATAAAATGATCATGTCCGTTTGGTTGGGGGATTCGTCTCCCGATTCGAATCATGATTCGTGGTTCGCTACAGTAATTTCTCTCACAAAAAATACACGTAAATCGAAAATGGTTCAAATCACATGATTCGAATCCCTGAACCAAACGAATCTGCAAAACACTTTTTTAGCATTCTGTGTTTTTTATTATATTAAAACGGCATCTTAACGTTTTTAAAATAATTTTCTTGATACTTTGAAGTTGATTTTTAAGACATTTAATTTCTAATTAATTAAATAAAAACCAATATTTTTAAAAAAAATCAAAGGGTGCGTTTGGAATTGGTTCCAAAACGTTTTTGTTTTTTGTATGAAAATGAAAATGAAAACGTTTTTATTTTCATTTTGGAATCATTTTTGAAAATGCGTTTGGTAGTTTTATTCTGAGATTGTTTTCAGTTTTAAAAAAACTGAAATCGTGTTTGGTGGTTTAATTTCTGAAAACATGTAATAATATTTAAAATAATAAATATTAAATAAATAATAATATTAAATATATTAAATAAATATTATTATTAAATATATATGTCGTTTTTTCTAATAATGTTATATTAATATAACATTTTCGTATATATATATATATATACGAAAACGACATTTTCGTTTTCATATATATATATATGTCGAATGTCGTTTTCGTATATATATATACGAAAACGACATTTTCGTATATATATATATATATGTGTTACGAGAAGAAGAACGAAAATGGGGGTGGCGGCCCGCGCAGACGGGGGGCGGCGGCGGCGGAGGTGGGTGGCGGCTTGCGCAGATGTAGGAGAGGGGGGGTGGGTGGCGGCTTGCGCAGATGTGGAGAGGGGGTGGGGTGGCGGGGTGGTGGTCGCGTAGACGTGGGGGTGCAGTCGCAGACGCCGGTGTGGGGGGGGGGGGGGGGGGGGGGGGGGGGGGGGGGGACAGTCGCAGACGCCGGGGGCGCGCAGTCGCAGACGAGACGCGCGGGGGCACAGTCGCAGACGCCCGGGGGCGCGCAGTCGCAGACGAGTGGGGTGGGGTGGCGAAGTCGCAGAGGGGGCCGGATCTCCCGCCTCTTCTTCGGCCAGAGAAAAAAGAGAAAAGAAAAGAAAAAAAAAAATGAAATCACGAATGAAGAAGAAGAAGAAGAGACTGAAAATGAAAACAAGAAAATGAAAACGGAAAAAATCCGTTTTCATTTTTCTTGAGTTTTTCAGAAAAATCCAAAAACGTTTTTGTTTTTGGTTTTGGTACGAATTCCTCCCAAACACGTTTTCAGTTTCCGTTTTCAAAATTTCTCCTTGAAAAACGTGAAAAACGAAAATGGAAACGGAAACAAACGGACCCAAAAGATTTTTAAACATTAAAATATTTAAAAGAAAACAAAAGTTTAAATAGTTCACATTTCTTTCTACATTTATTAGTTTTTGGTTCATAGATAGAAATGTGTTAAGGTCATTTTATGTCTCAAAAATTAACTTTTATGTACCAAAAAGATGTTTTTAAAAATGTCGAGGTATTGTTTTAATATTATAAAAAATAAAGTGTACTAAGAGTATGTTTCGTTATAACACAAGATACCAAAATATTTTATCCTAATAATTTACTATCTAATATTATCTTTTTTTCCTTTTTAAATGTGATCTATTAATTTTTTTTTAAATAACTCATCTATTAAGAGAGTAATAAATAGGCACGTAATAGCCTGTTTAGTTCGCTGATTCGAGTTTTTAATTCGAGTTGAGACGTGATTTTATGTGAGTTTTTTACTGTAGTAAAAAAGTTATATATGATTATTTTTTAAAGCTTTTTATTATAATAAAACTCAAAGGTTATTTTTTTGCACATTTGAATTATGATTTGGGTGGGTCAAAACTTAAATTTGTATTTAGATAGTATTTTAATAAAAACTCAATGCTGATAAAAAATTTTAATAGAGTATATGGGTAGGGTTTTATTCGTCTTTTTATTGTTAATGCATAGAAAAAAATCATCTCAATTAAAATTAAAACGAAAAAGTTATGATATTTTTAAGAATAAAAAAATATTGTTTATTAACTTGAGTTCAAGTTTATGAACTCGAGTTGAAAGGAAAACTTAAACTCGAGTTTAGCTCTAAACTCAAGTTTAAACTCGAGTTCAAACTCAAATTTAAACTCGAGTTCAAACTCAAATTTTATAAAAGAACATAAATTTAAATAAAATTGTAACTCGAATTTAAATTTTTTTTGAGTTCCTTTAAATTCTAAACTCAAATAGTTAAATAATTTGAGGGGCTTAGTTTGGTATTGCTGCGGATTTTAGATTAATTGCTTTTAGCTGTGCTGAAGGAAAAAGCTGCTGTTACAAGAATCCGCTGAGTGTTTGGTAAATTATAATTATAGTAGCTGTGCTGGTTCTAAAATCAGTAAATAGCGTTTGGTAAATTTTGAGGTAGAATTGCTGTGGGTATGTAAAATGACCAAAATAGACATGATATGTAATTTTTTTATATATAATTGTTTTTGATATTTAAAAATAGTTGTTTAACTTAAAAAAACATAATGTTATGATTTTAAATTTTTTAATAATAAATTTATGATAATTAATTCTCTTTTTTTCATTTCTTTATTCACAATAAAATTACAACTAAAAATAACATAATGATAAATTGTCAATTTTATTAATGCAACCAAATATCATAATTATCAATTTTGGTGGGGTTCTTTTCAAAAATCTGCAAGAAACTTCTGCAAGCACTTTTTTTAAAATCCACAGCATTACCAAACTAAGCCATTATTAATGTAAGATGTCATACCAATAAGATATCATAAGAATTACCCTAAAATAAGAAAATCTTCAAAATATTATTGTGAAACATTATTTAAATATTAGATTAAATTAATCTTACACATAAAAAAATGTATGACCCTTCAGTAATTTTCATGAAGTCTACTTATAGTTTCTTATAATATTTAATTGTTCTTCTAATGACATGGCATGCATTAGCTAGTAATTTGAAAATGTGACATCAATGTTATTTTTTCTTTTAGTTTAATTGAATTCAAAATTTTAAATACATAAAAACCAACGTTGGTTTTTGAATAGTCAAAAACCAACATTGGTTTTTGACTTCCGAATTGCTTGTTCTACGTCGACATTTTGTTTCGTTTTTTTTTTTTTTTTTTTTTTTTTAAGTTGACACAACCACTTGGTTTTTGAATAATCAAAAACCTGGTTTTTTATAATCAAAAACCAACGTTGGTTTTTGAATAATCCAAACACTTTGGTTTTTTGGACTTCCGAATTGCTTGTTTTCTACTCGACATTTTGTTTTCGTTTTTTTTTTTTTTTTTTTTTTTTTTTTTTTTTTTTTAAGTTTTTGAATCAAAAACCAACGTTGGTTTTTTGGACTCTCCGATTGCTTGTTCTACGTCCCTACATTTTGTTTCGTTTTTTTTTTTTTTTTTTTTTTTTGTTTTTTTTTTAATTGATCATGGTTTTTGATTAGTCAAAAACCAACGTTGGTTTTTGACTTTCGAATTGCTTGTTCTACATCGACATTTTGTTTCGTTTTTTTTTTTTTTTTTTTTAAGTTGATAAAGCGGGGAAAAAAAAGGTAAAAGTGTATGCTGACCTTGTTGTTGATAAGAAACAAATGAAGTTGAAACGAGAATCATAGAGGCTATTGACCCAATTGTAGTTTTCCCATAATTATGAGTTTTTAGTTTTTACAATAACTACTTGTCATTTTTTTACATAACTAGTTGAAATTGCAACACATACGCGCGTGAGGCTGTCTTACGTAACTAGTGCATAGTGGTGAGCTCACAATTATAATTGGCACTTGTGATGGCCCGTGGGATTCCAAGCTATTAGAATACAAAGATATTAATCATTTAACATTCATTGTAATATTAGGTACAACGCATATTTGCTAATTAACCAAGAGAAAACATGCTATACCTATTAACAACTTGCTTAAAACTTCTTAAACCGAATATATACAAGCCACTGAGATTCAAAACCAATTATTGACTATGATTGTGAACATCAAAATTTATAGACCACGAAAAAAAATTTAAACCCAAGCATTAATCACAACACATACAAAGCTGATACAGCATATACAAACCAATATAAGTTTCCAAATTCCAGGTGCGATGACTATTCAACGAAAATATAAAATAATAACATCATCAGAATCAAAGAAAAAATTAAAAACATATCTTTGAAGTAGACAATTCATTCAAAATTACAAAACATGGCATGCATGGAAAGAACAAAATACAAAATACACACACACGTGAATACATAAATAATATATCCACACACACGTAAATACAAACATATATATCCATACACACACCACATATGTACCTACAAATACAAACTTAAGTCCTACAAATACACACGTATATACCTACAACCTTAATTCAAATGAAAAGAATTAAGTCGTATTCATTAAGCTTACTGCAATTTGATCTCGTACTTCATCCATTTCCAGTGATAGTAAAGCTTCATTCTCTTCTACATTATTGTCATCTGATTGATTCTCTTCATAAACGAAATCATCTAGATTATCCTCGACCCTTTGAAAATGTAGATCACGCTTACGATGCTTCCTAATGTAGTTATGGAGCGCCATTGTAGCAATAACTATTTTCACTTGCTTTGCAAACGCATAATTTGGCATGTCTTTCAAAATTTTCCATTTTTTCTTCCAGACACCAAATGTGCGTTCAATGACACTTCGAAGAGAAGAATGTGCTTGGTTAAATACCTCTTTATAGCCAGTTGGTCGACGACCCATTCGAAATTGTTCTAAATGGTATCGTTCTCCTCTATAAGGTCCAAGAAAACCTTCTAATTGTGGATAACCCGCGTCAACTAAATAGTATTTACCTATTAAAATAAGAACACAAAGACTTAAAAAACTATAAAACAGAGTTTTCATGAATATAGAAGAGGTTTTAACCTTCTGGTGGTGTTGGGAAGTTCAAATTTGTACGACGTAGTGCAGATAAGAATATTCTTGTATCATGAGCACTACCTTCCCAACCTGCATATGCGTATGTAAATTTCATATTGAAATCACAAACAGCCATCACATTTTGAGTTGGCACACGCTTTCTACCAATATATGGGACTTGATCTTCCGGTGATATTGTAGCTGCAACGTGTACGCCATCTATTGCACCAATACAATTCTAAAAAGAAGGAAGTTCTATGTTTAAAATGATAACATTAAGTAAGGACGAAAGCATATAATTAAAGAAGAGAATACCTTAAAATGTGGCATATATCTACAATCCATTAATATCTCGTGAGGCACTCCACTAAACTCTGGATCATCAGGCTTTATAACATCCATACTCATACGACAGACAATGTCTAGAACATACTCAAAATATCTACTAACTGTTTCACCAGAGTGTTGAAATCGTTCTTGTGTTGAACGATTTCCCGCACCCTGACCTAAAATGAATAAAAACATTCCGACTATTTCAAACGCGGACATATGTCTTGATCCATGTAATCCGTAGTGACATTGCAAATCATTACATAGCGACATAAATACATCCTTATCCATTCTCAACATTCTATAACTTCTAATTTCATGACCGCCTAATAATTCCATTACCCACATGTTTCCAGTTTGAGCAGAGTTCATACAAGGGTTTTTCTGAATATACTTATTGTAATACTGTTCAATGAGTCGTGTAATAACACAAACAAGTTCTAAACTAAAAGATTTAGCAATATTGTCAGACATCCCAGCATATAATGAAGAAACCTGCATGTCAACATAATTCAAATGAAATAATGAAAAATATTCAGTACAATGTATTCGAATTCATGGGAAAAAACAACAAGGTCTGAAACATAATTAATGAAAGCCACACTAAAAGCAATATCATAGTAAAGGAACACTCAAGAGACACTCAAGGGAATTTAAGAGGATGATCGTAGCCCGTGCTCAAACTTAAGCCAGTTGAGCCTCAACTCAGGTCGTTTCAAAGTCAAAAATGACTCTCTTTTAATCGTGTCTGAGCACAAGTGAATAGCAAAAAAATACAACTCGCTCCCACTCTCTAATCCAGGAAGAGAATCAAGGACTTCAATAAACCGTGGCATGCTATAATCTGGTCCTTTAGTTTGAGCAATGGATGATCCGGTACTAATAGTTTCCACTACAGTCACGAGGCGATCAATTTGTTGCGACAATTTGGCCGCACCGCCAACTTTTTCCTTACCTTTCCCTTTTTTGAATTTCCTTTGTCCCTCATCTGACTCAATTGGACGCTTCTTCTTAGGGTCCTGTGACATTTCTCTTCCGATAGGTGCATCTGACGATTCACTACTGTCAAGTTGTTCAACTGGAGATATCATTTCATTTGTTGTTTTATCAGGCTCACATGGCATCTGTCCAGATGCAGGTGTCCAAGAAAACACTCCTGTGGCCACAGTATTAGTAAACATCCTATTTAACTTTTCCTCAAATTCTGGTTCAATTCCCCGAGTGCGAAACTTCGATGCATTAGGATGAATCTGTAAAAGCACTTCAATAAATTAAACCTGCCACACACCAACACTACACTATCAAAAAATGTACAACTTCATTCGTATACCTGTAGTTTATTATGCCACCATTCCTCTGATGCATCAATAGTATTTTTTTTATTGTTCCAACCTAAACCAGTTTCCTTCCCAACAAGTTCCTTCCAAAGCTTCCAATCATTCTTCAAAGCATCCCACTTATTCTTCAATTGTTGTCTTGTATATACTCGTTTGGTTGCTTCATTAAATTTTCGAATTACATTTTCCCATCCAACTTTATCAAGATGTGTTCCAGGTCGGTGTCCACCTTCAACCTCTTTGATACATAAATCACAAAAAAGGTCTACTGCCTCGGAATCCCATATTGCTTTACCTTGTCGCACACTACCCTCCATTGGAACAAAGGATGACTGAAAGTACTACCACCATTATAAACCCATCGCATATTTGTAGATATCAAAAATAAGTAAAGTAAGTTAAGGCTTTTTTTAAGCAAATGATAATGAAACAGAAACAAAATGGTCAAAAATGGCAAAAGATGGATGTTAAGGCAAATGAAACAAAAAACAGAATGGAGGTTAAGGCTTTTTAAACCTCCATTCTTGTTAGTATTGCAATAGAATGGTAAAAACGAAACAGAATGGTCAAAAATGGCAAAAGATCAAACAATTGAAGCTGCATCTTAACATATATAAATATTTCTTAATGTCTTAACATATATAAATATTTGTTCTAAAGAATTAAGGATTCAAACTTTTTAAAGTCTTCATCTTTTGAGTTCTCAATGTGTTGTTGGCTACTTTTGTTTGAAAAATTCCTTTGCTTGGCTATCGGATAAAGAATCAATAACAAAGTTCCTCAATCCAATGATAAAAAGGGGAAAATAAACAAATCAAAATTAAGCACCGCATAGGGTTGTGAAAAATCAATTTTGTCTCATTCTAGAAAAATTAATTAATTAAATGGTTGCGGGACGTGGGATATTGACTTTGCATGTGTACGGTGCATACAGAATTCTTCGGATCCAAACTCATATCACATGCAATTCTATGATTATATTTCTTAGATTCAATAAGAAAATCTTCTTAGCTCATTGATATACTTTTTAGGACTTTTTAGGAGACGATGAAACTCCACTAAGATACCCCTAATCATTATTAGCTAGTTCTCTTATTATGCTTTAACTTTAACAGTGTGTTTGATAGGTGAAAAAGAGAGAAGAAAGAAAAACGAGATAAATATTTGTTCTAAAGATCTCAAGTACTAGTTGAAGTTCTAGAGAGTTAACTAGAAATATTCATTACTCTTTGTTATGCACGGTTTTTTAATGGCAAATATATTTTGTACGAGTATTTGGTTCAAGAACGTTAGCCGGAGTCAAATGAATTAAAGCCCAACAAATCGACCAAATCGACATTCAGAGAGCAATAAATCCATTGACCAATTCGACACTCAGAGGATAAAAACGACACTCGAAGGATAAAAACGACACTCAAAAACGACACTCAAAGGTGTAAAACGACACTCAAAGTCCAGAAATCCAGAAATGCAGATCGACATTCAGAAATCCAAAATCCAGAAATCCAGAAATCCAAATCGACATTCAAAACCACCAACACCAAATCGACATTCAAAACCCAAATTTTTTCATCAAGGCATACACCAAATCGACAAGCCTTGCACCAAATCGACATAAAAAAAAAAGCTAAAAAATGTACTTACAGATGCAGAGGCTCCAACCCAGATCCTCGGTCTCAGCTGGCGACGAAATCCGGAATCCCCAACACGAGCAAAACCACCACCACCGACTGAGAACTCCGCCGCCGACAATCGCAGGAGCTAACGGAGAGGGAGTCCGAGAGAAAGGAGAAAGATAAACGGAAGGAGAGAGTGGCTGAGGTTGAGCGAGGCTGACAGGAGAGGCTGAGAGAGAGAGGAGGTGCGGCGAGAGGAGGCTGCGACGAGAGGAGGCTGCGGCGAAGGAGGCGAGAGTTTCAGGAGATGGGGCTGAGAGAGCACGAAGAAGAGAGTTTCAAATAGGTCAGGGTTATTTTAGGAATACTGAAAATTTCATTAATGAAATTTATCTGATTCCCGCACAATCGGAAATCAGAAGCAGCTAAGTTGCTGCTTCTGATTTCAGCCCAAAAATAGATTCTAAATTCTCAAAAAATTCGATTTTTGTGTTTACCAAACACATTTTTTAGCTTCTGCAGAAAAAAAAAGTGATTTTAGCTTCCTAAAATTTCTACCACTGAAATTTTAAAGAAATTTTTACAAATATAAGAAATGCACAAGCAGATCGGTTGCTAATAACAAGTACAAAAGGAATGGAAACTCAGCAAAAAGAAAAAAAAAATAGAATGGGAATGGAATAATAGGAAGAGAGCTTACACTTCCACAAAAGTGTTGAATCCAGTACTTATGCAATATAATGGCCTTATTTATTTCACTAATTTAAATTTTTAGTTTTAGTTTTTTTAAATTTTTTTTTTTTTAAAATATCACATCTAATTTTTTTGTTGTAATAAAAAATTCTCAGAAAAATATCATATCTCAACTCAAATTAAAAACTTAAATCTGTGAAGTAAACGAGACTAATATATATCTTTTGAGAGAGTACTGAAAAAAAATAAAAAAAAAAAAAGGAAAAAAGAGGAAGAATTTCGAAACAAGAAAAAAGGCGCGAAGATCAGATTAGGCCCAAAAGAGGGATTTTTTGTTTCAGGAGCTCTCCCTCACCCATTTTCCGACCATCACAAAGGAGATTCCCAAAACTCTAGAGAGAGAGAGAGAGAGAGAGAGAGAGAGAAGCGCAATGGAGAGAATTCACGTAACCCTTCGCACTCGCCCTCTCTCCTCAGAGGACGCCAACTCCAGTCCGTGGCGTATCTCCGCCAACTCCATTTTCATCCCTAATCACTCCTCCAAGTTTGAATTCGGTACTTTGACTTTCCTCTCTCTCTCTCTCTCTCTCTCTCTCCATTTCTGATTTCTTTTTGGTTTTTTTATTATTTTTTTAATTTTTCCCTTTGCAGATCGGATTTTCTGCGAAGATTCTAAGACCCAAGAGGTTTACGAAGCTCGCACGAAAGAAATCGTCGCCGCAGCGGTTCAGGGTTTTAATGGTATTGATTTTAGATGCCCTCAATTCAAATTTCTAGTGAAATTTCAAGTTTAAATTGTTTCTATTTTTTTTTTTTGGTACTTCGGAAAAATTAATGTGGAGTTTCCTTTGATTTAATTGGCAGGTACTGTTTTTGCTTATGGGCAGACAAACAGTGGGAAAACTTATACCATGAGAGGCTCAGCAACGGAGCCAGGGGTAATTCCTCTAGCTGTCCGTGATTTGTTCGACATAATTCATCAGGTACCGGTTTCGATTTCAGGGGCTTTATTTTTTCTTCCAATTTTTTTTTTTCACACCAAAACTTTGCACATAAAATGATGAAACTAGCGAGTTTAGTAACTTTCCATAGATACTTTATGGTTGTTTTTAAGAAGCTGTGTTTTTTGCCTTTAGCACAAAAATCCCCCGTTAGTGTGCTTGTCTTTGTTATTGCAGAATTGTTTATATTTGTATAATGTTTGGGACTCAAAACTTGTTCACATGCTTGGTTTAAGATTCAGAGCAATTCTTGTACTTTAAGAAAGCTTGGTGCTTTCCTTTGTTCTAGTTTCTTGGACAAATGCTTGGTCCTCGAATGTGTTTAGTTCCATAAGACATTGGATTAATTATATGCAAATGAAGCACGTATGAGTGTCGGATAATGAAATAATAGTAAAAGGAAGTAAAATTGAAATTGTTGTTGAAATATTTTGTTGTAGTTGCACTTTACGTTTTAACTTCTTTTATGCGTATTTTAGGAAGTAGATCGGGAATTTCTTCTGCGAATGTCCTATATGGAGATATATAACGAGGAGATAAATGATTTATTGGCTCCTGAGCATCGAAAACTGCAGATTCATGAAAGTATAGAGGTACATTTTTTTTTTTCTCTATAGATGATGTAAAGTGTAAACCATTGTAATTGTTTGGCACTACTTAGAGTACTATTATTTTTCTTCATATTTTCAGAGAGGAATCTATGTTGCTGGGTTGCGAGAAGAAATTGTTGCCTCTCCTGAGCAAGTCCTTGGTCTCATGGAGTTTGGAGAATGTAAGTTTGATGCCTTATATTCTGTTTTCTATGCAAATTCTAAAGCACTATTTGATAGCATAGCATTCTTATACACTTCTCTAAATGCATCCCATGTGGTTTAGAATCTGTTTGTTAACATATTTTAAGTAAACTGTGACCAAAGTTAAAAAATAACTTGCATGAAAGTTGTTTCAATAATGTGCACTTTAAACTCATTCCATTTCCAAGGTTTTTTATTTATTTTTTATTTTTTTAGTGTGGTTGTTGTTTTTAGCTTCCTGTCTCCATGCATCTAGAAACTCACATGTTATATATCTATTATCCTCGTGTGCTTAAGTAGACAACACAAACCTCCCCTTAAATTGGTAGTGGCCAAAATTATTCAGTTTGATATGAATCAGTTGTTAGATTTATTAAACAAACTGTTATGGTTGAGTTTTTTGCCCTTAAATTTCAGCTCATCGACGTATTGGAGAGACAAATATGAACGTCCACAGTAGTAGATCCCATACTATTTTCCGAATGGTAATGCCTGTATATTCGTTCATTCTTGTTGATTATTGTTGATATATGGCATATTGTGTCTTTTCATCAGTCTACCTCATGTCATTTCTTTCAATAGATAATTGAGAGTCGAGATAAAACTGAAGATGACGCTCTTGCTAGTTCTTGTGATGCCGTTCGTGTTTCAGTGTTGGTATGTCAGTTCAAAGAGAATCAATCTTCTTCTTTCCCTTTCACTTTGTTGGGTTAAATGTCTATTCTTTTTGCAATTTGAATGACCAAATGGATTTATTTTATTTTTGTTTTTAGTATTTACTATTTCTTATTGAATGTTGTTTCTTGTTTCTAGAATTTGGTTGACCTTGCTGGTTCGGAACGTGCTGCAAAAACTGGTGCAGAAGGTGTTAGGCTCAAAGAGGGTTCCCACATTAACAAAAGTTTGATGGCATTAGGAACAGTCATTAAAAAATTAAGTGAAGGTGCTGAGAGTCAAGGGTATGTTCTGCAATCTATTAAAAGGCAGCCGACTGGTGGTCAAAAGAATGTATTCTTGGTACTAATATTTTGAGATGAAACTGATGTGATTTCATATTTTATGCAGGGGTCATGTGCCGTACCGAGATAGCAAGCTTACGCGCATCCTACAACCTGCTCTTGGTGGAAATGCAAATACGGCTATAATATGCAATATCACGCTTGCACAGGTATTGTTGTACTACTGTAATTGTCGATTGATGTTTTGGTTCAAAAAGGATTCTGGTATCTTCTTGGTTGTGCGTATTCTCATAGAATTTGCATTTGATACGTCACCTTTCAAATGACATCTGTACATATGTTTATCATATAATTTTTTTGGGTGCCTAACTTAATGGACAGTTTAAATGCAAGAACCCTAGACGAGAGCTATATGATATTATGATTTGATGCTTGAGGCTTTGAATTGTTCAGCTGAACAATCAGCCATACTTTTTTTAAAATTTGGTTTTGTTGATCACATTTAAATTATACTGCACTTTATGTTGGTCTTAATTTTAGTGTATGGCATATGGCTTCCTTTTTGTCAAATAGTTGAACTGGGCTGCGGTAAACTGTTTTTGGTTCATAGATGTAGGCTTTGTTTATGAATATAACATCCATGGGTTATAATGAACTATCCTGCCAATGAACTTCAGTTTTTTTCTGGGCAATGCAAAAGATATTTTCAGATTGGTGAGACTTGGTGAATTTTAGTTGGGCTACAAATCTCTGTTTTCCCTCTCCCCAGTTTTCTTCCTTGAATTGGAAGTTGACATTTTTCTTTTGAAGATGATATTTCAATCCGAAATGGAAAATATATATCTTGATAGCACGGTGTTACTTCATAATGCTGTCAAGTATACATAGGTACTGGACTTTGTTGTTTTGATATAGTCCTCAGGCTAACAGAGAAACTAGCTGGGTCGACAGGTACAGAGTATATGCTTCACTCGAATTTGTGGTGTTAACATCAGTCCCTGACACTATTTTGATATGTACTTTCTATGGGTGTCCTTGTTAATTTGTCTTGGATTTGCGAATCAAAGTTTGTATTTTTGCTAGTTTTTTTATTTTTATAATTATCTTCTCTCTTTATTCAATAGCAAATTTGCTTTTGCTTTGCTGGCAGATTCATACAGATGAGACTAAAAGCAGTCTACAATTTGCAAGTAGAGCTTTACGCGTTAAAAACTGTGCTCATGTCAATGAGGTTATGCTTCAATTTAGCTTTCCGTTATTTTTCTATTTTTCTTTGGCATATTCACTGTTCTTTCGCAGATATTTTAATACTTAGTATTTTAGGCCAGTCCCTTTTTTCAATTGCTTGTGTTTCTTTCATGAATTGCAACCGTTTTTTTTCTTTATGGCAGATTTTAACGGATGCAGCTTTGCTAAAGCGACAAAAGAAGGAGATTGAGGAGCTTCGAGCCAAATTACAGGTTGGTCTCATGTTTATATCAGGTTTAGTGATTTAGTCAAACTAATATCAGATTGAAAATATGCATCTAAAATATTATTTTTTACCTTATATCTGTTCCAGGGTTCTCATTCGGAACATTGGGAAGAGGAGATCCTCAATTTGCGAAATACATTATTACAGGTTTTAATTGTTCGTTCTAATTTACTCTAATATGAAGTAGGAAGCATGTTCTTGAATTACTACTGCTTACACTGTAGACTGAGCTGGAAAGAGAGCGCATAGCTTTGGAGTTGGAGGAGGAAAGAAAAGCTCAAGCTGAATGGGAGAAGATGGTGCAAAAGCAAGCCAAGAAAATTGAGAATTTGAGTTCAATCGTTTTGTGTTCAAATAGGGATGAAAATCGAGATCGTGTTCGCAAGGTTTGTACTAGGAAAAAATTAGTTAAACATCCTGTGTTCTTGAATTCTTTTACAATTTTATTTGAAACAACATGTTATAAATATTAATTAATTAGTTACTATTTGAATATTGTAAACCGGCAATGTTACTCCCCTAATTATGGAGGAAAAATTTATTGCCTGGATTGAGTTATATTACTATGTTATTTCTATTGTTTAATAAAAGGCAATACTCTCGTGCAAGTAATAATTTTTGCACTATGGTTCGTTCAGTAGTTGTCCAATATAGTGATATGACTTCCTTTTAGACATATTTGATTATGACTTGTTTACATGACTTTTAAACTGTGATTAACTCTTGCTTAAGGGTTCATGTCGTGACTGTCCAATATATTAACGGCTTTTCGTCTAGGCATATTGTATAAACAAGACTCATTTAGAAACGTTATTCTATACACAGTTGATGTTTTAGAATCATTATTTGAGATGCATTATTTCAAAATAAAAAAGTTTTGCTTTCAAATCAACTTTTCTTCCCTTTTTTTTTTGGTTCTTTTTTCTCTTTTTGCACCTTAAGGGGCATTGTTAATCCAGTATCACATCATATGCTTACGGAAACAAAATAGAAGATGGCCTCCATGCTTCTATTACTTTTCCTCAACAAACTACTTTTGCGTTGCAACTTACAGGTGAAGTTAACTTGTGCTATTCCCAAGTGACTTCCTACGTATTTAAGTCAGAAATATATATTGAACAATTTGAACTTATTTAGGTCTTTTCTTTCATTTTTCCTCTTCCTGTCCTTTTGCTACTTTATTGGGTATTATGACTAATATTTGTCTATCAATGTTCATCTTCAACCTATGAAAAATATTTCAGCTTTCTTTGTACTCGAATCTGTGTGTTTGATTCTACTTTTTCCTTTTCTCATTCTCTCTCTCTTCATTTCTCCCTCTGGTTTCTGTTAAAAGTTTTCTTGTTTACTGCTGCAGGACAAGAGGCGGGATACATGGTGTGCCGGTAATCTTTCACGGGAGATTCATGGAGAGGTAATGCTTGTATCTTCTAATATGTGTGATTAGAAAACTGATTATGTTGTATTTCTTTCATTAAACTTCCGGCTCCAATTATTTAATAAATACATTAGACATACGTTAATATTTATATCATGTGACTACGGATGCCGATATATTTCACTGGATATTCAAAGAAGGATTTGTGTTCTCTAGGGCATTTCTGGTAACTGTAACGCGTATATCTTTAGAATAAATTATCTTGCCTACTTCTGGTTTCACTGTAACAGTCTGACGCAGCATATATGTTATTAATAACTAATGCTCTGAGCACATTTATGCTGTTAGAACTCTAAACTCTCTCTCTCTCTCTCTCTCTCTCTATATATATATATATATATATATATATATATATATATCTATCTATCTATCTATCTATCTATCTATGTATCTATGTATCTATGTATCTATCTATATTTAGTTTTCGATGATTAAGAAGTTTATTAGTGAAAACTGAGAACACAAAAAGGGAAAGGATAACACATTCTCTTAAAACAACATAAATAAGGAATGCAGAAATTTCTCCAAACGTTGTGTATTCCAGTCTCATTAATGCAACGTTTGTAACAGATTTTTTTTTTTTTTTTTTTTTTCCATGCATTTTCAGGTATATTCCTCCATGCAATCTGAGGCTTCTGCTATAAAACCCACAAGAACAAAGCGTGATATGGGACCGCTTCTTCCTTTTGAAGAACTCATGAGCAGCATTCCTGAGGAAGAAACCTGCAAACAAGAAGAAGAATGTCAAAGGAATGCATCTGAGGAATATAAACTTCCTGATCCATGTGCTCTATTGCATATAACAAACAGGAGGAAACTGCCACACAAAAAGAAAAGCTCATCCACTGTTTGTAACCTTGCCCTCTCCGATCCTTTTTGTCTCGTCTTTTTTTTTTGGGTCTAATTTTATTCTTTTGTTAATTTTTCACAATCTGCAACCTTTCACATATACTCATCTCATTCTGTCAGGACAACGAATTAGAAGATATACAAGTAGAATATGAAGATTTGCTAATGAGATTTGAAATGCAGGTTGTCATTTCTTCTCAGTTCCCATTTCGTGTGGCACTTGATAAGTGAGATCCAAATTTGATTTGTGTTTTGCATGCAGAGAATTGAGAGTGAGATAAAAATTGATTGCTTGACAAGAAAACTTGCTGAGGTTGGTGCTAATAAGGAATGTTTAGCATGTTGTTTCAATAAAGTTACGATTAATGGGGATGGGAATGTCGATTCAAATGACTTAGAGGCTAATCAAGTGATCAAAAGTCTTAAAGAACAGGTTTCTTTTTTCCCCCCTTTTCTTGTCTATAGATCTTTGTGTTTGTTTCTTTTTATTATCTCATTGCAATATGTAGTTAGTACTGTTTTAAGATATATGTCTTGTCTTTCACTTCATTATTTGCCATCTTTATCTGTCTTCAATCTTGTAGATTAAGATGTTGGAATTGGAGAAGGTTTCAAGCCAGCAAAATCTGGCCAGTGATGTTGAGCCGGAAACAGAGCAAAGCATGTGCGTCCGGTCCCAAGAGAAGTTTGAAGAGGTAAGGTTTGATTTCATTATTGGCGTTATGTGATGGGATGGATATGTTTCTCATTAAAAATAGGACAAATATTTGAAAGTTTATAAGCTACAACTTCAGTTTCTTACTTCCAGAAGCTAATCTGTTTCTTCGTTGGATCATCACAACACCAATCAGAGTTCCTTCACATTGAAAAATTATTGTGCTCTCTCTCTCTCTCTCTCTCCCTCTCTCTCTTTGAATTTGTTGAAGCATATTCAATTTGAAGGGCTCTTGGTTGATAAACGATGTGGGCTGAAAAGGTGGTGTTGGCCACTACTATGGCTCTGGTTGCCAACATTTCAAATACTTGGTCGATTTGGTACTGCATCATATTTTCTTCCGAAAGGAAGAATTTGAAGGTGCAGTTTTAATTTAGCAGCCGATGTGTTGCATATGCTAGATGCTTATTCATTCTCTTCTTGTTCAACAAACATTTCTCAAAATACCTTTTGTATGATTAAAAAGAAAATGTAAATGTTTCATCTTTTGTGTATGCATTTATTTTTGGTCGGATTTTCTTGAAGTAAATTACATCTTCGTTGTAGAGTTTGTGTGCCGATTCTAGCAATTGAGTTTGAGATTTCAATGTGTGTGAACACATTGTGCACGCTAGTGTTCTTGTCAGAGAGATCAGTTCATTCTTTCTTGGTCAATACATTTTCCATGTAAACTTTTTTTCACAAGTTTTGGTAAATCACTTCAAAAGTGGTGAAGTACAATTGTTTCCTTTACAAGCCTCACTGTCTAACCTATGACAGCTTGTTCTAGGAGGAAAATTCTGCTTTTGTGAACAAGCTGTTTAGTGAAGTCCAAGATGTGATTTTTGAAGTTCAGGACTCTGAAGTTGTTATTGAGAGTATGACTTCAATTCTGGATGAGGTCTCTAAGACTTTTTCTGCCCTAATTGAGACGTTCCTTGTGAGTATTGTTGAAACATCTTGTAATGATTATTCTACTAACTACTGTCTAAGAGGCAAGAGCCTTAAGTTGTTAAATTTTCTTCCTTTTATTTTGTTTTCTGAAGTTTATATCCATTGTTCTATCTTATGATTGCCTAAAGGTTGAAAACTGTTTGTTGCAAAACAGGATTTCAAGGCTTTGATGTGTCAAAGTAATCTTCAAGAAAAGTCAATTATTAGTAATTATGAGATGCTAAACTCTTGCTTGATGCAGAAAGTTTCTAATCTTGAGAATGAGAAGGTTGATCATGTACATTGTGAATAAATTAAGCTCACTCTCTTCCCTTATTGAAAAGAATCCTAACTATTTAGCTGCAGTCTCTTTTGCATGGGCAATCAGTTGATCTCCAGAACCAAATTGAAGACCTTAAACTACAAGCTCAAAACTCTGAGAATTCTTTGAGAGTACGTTACATATGTAATATGTGTAATTGATAAGCATGTTTATGTGCATCGTAGGTAAAATCATACTCTTTTCTGACTACATGTTTAATAATATTGCAGACACTTTTGGAAGAACAAGATTTAGAAAAGGAAGAATACCTTTCTTATATTCAAAGCCTCGAAAGGGAAATATCAAGTTTTTCATCATGTTCCTTGGCAAAGGAGAAGGAAACATTGAGAAAAGATCTTGAGAAAACAAAACTGAAGCTGAAAGATAGAGAGTTTAAGCTTAAGAATGTAATGCAGGAGAAAACTAAACTTGAGGTTTGATATTGCATACCTATACAATATCTTATTTTCAATTCCAATAATTATCTTGAACTAATTTTCTGTACACTCTTAGGGTGAGAAAGCATTTGCAGAAAGAGAAATAAAACGTTTAAACGGTCAGAATTCTATTCTTGAGCGTGATATTAATAGGCGTGAGTCAGTTGCTGGTAAAAGGCGTGAGTCAGTTGCTGGTAGAAGACGTGATTCAGTTATAGATCAGAGTTCAAAGATGTGTGACCTAAAAAAGTCAAAAGGACTAATTGGTTCTTTTGATGAGACAGTACAGGTAACTAAAATGATGTTTAATTCTTCTGCATATGTAGTATAATATCTTTGATTGTTAGATTTTCTCATGTGTGTGTATTTATAATTGACTATTAGATTGATGATACTATCTTTCCAATTCATTATGCGAAATTGAACTTCCTATGAGTCTACGTGCTATCTTTTATGATCCAAAGCTAATTTACCTAGCTCAAGCTTAGAATTTAAGATAAACTTCCTATAAGCTAATTTACCTATCTTTTTGCACATATTTTTTGTACTTATGGTTATTTCCTTTTTATGGTTTAAGGAGGAGTACAAAAAGATGGAAGTGCATGCATTTGAAATGGAAACAAAAATTGCTTCTCTAGAAGATCAGTTATTAGCTGTGTGCCAAGAAAAAGAAGAGATTTTGTCTAGAAGTGAATATTTGGCTTCTGAATTAGAAGTTTTGTCCGAAAAGTTGAATACTTCGAACTCCGAGCTGAATTTGTTACAGGAAGAGGTTTCAAGCCTTGTAAGGCATTCTCTCCTTTGTTCTTTAGCGTTTGCTTTTCTTTTATTATATAAGAGTATGAGAGGTAAAATTGGATTATATGTGTTATACTTGGAAATTTATACTCAAATATCTTTCTCTGTTTAGAGGCAAAGGTTGGAAGATTCTAACTTGGTGCAGCAACAAATGGAGAGCTCCATAAAATTGTTGGTAGAAGAGAAGGAAGAATTGGCAATGGTAGACTAATTTTGGCTTGAATTGCAAGATATCATTTGCGAATTGCAGTCTCTTTGCGTCTTCTAGTGTTTGGAAATTGCTTATCTATTAATATTTGGTTTTGCAGCAACTTTCAGATTCCCTTTTGGAAATGGAGGAGGTAAAGGCCATATGGGCTGCAAAGGAGAGGGCTTCTGTTCAAGCCATAGAAGAGAAAGCTAAGTTATATAATACAGAGATTGCATCACTATCAAATGAAATATCTGAGGTGAGATTCATATTTAATCCATTAACTAATCTGGAAGCGCTTGTTTGCATGTACATAAATGAAATGTATAAATTATTGATCAAGTTTATGGCCCCTTCTGAATATCATGTAATTTTTCCTTTGCTAATCTTGTTCAAGATAATGCAGCTGGTTTGGTTTGGAGCATCGGTGTCACCATTTGTAAATAGAAATAAGTTTATTTCTTAGTCTATTAAGACGTTATAAACTTAATTATAATGGTCTACTCATTTGATTTGACAATTTTAACTTGCACCCATCTCTTGGCCAGTAACAAAATCTTTTACTCCAATTTTTTTTTTCAATAATTATCTATGGTATTTGTGTTACTATTATCTTTTCGTTATTACTGTTGGTCTGCCATTGCTATCAATATTGTTTTTATAAATATGCACTATTCTCATTTGATTTTGCTATTTTTGGCTAATGAAAAATCTGAAATGAAGGCAGAATACCTTGTTTTTCTCTCTCCATGATTAATGTGCCGTTAAATGCATTCTCTTCTCCCACCGTCCTGGCCTTTTATTTACTTTTTTTTTTTTCCTTATTGTGAGACTAATACCTCCAGCCTTCGGTCTAAATAACGTATCAACTAATCCAATTGTGTGGTTCTCTTTGTTCGTTTACTCTTTTGTAATAAAATGCTTGAAGTTTGCATACAGACCTTTTTATCATAATACACTTATTGATTCGTGGTTAATCTTTTTTTTTTTTTTTTTTTTCCAATTATTGTCATCTTACTATGTAAGGTGAGAAATGAATTGGAATCTCGCAGACAAGAATGTGAGATGCTAAGGGAAAGATTGATATGCTCTGAGGAAGACCTGGAAAAGGAAAAGAGCAGGTTTGGTCATTTAGCTACTCTTAGCTCTTTCAGCGTTTGGTGAGGTTTGGACATTTCATTGAAAGTACAACAAACGAAACATACAAGAAAACAACAAACCACAAAATATCCTTTCAACTAAAGAGTATCCATAAATTCCTTGGAAGATGAAACCCAAACAGAAGGCCAAAAATTTCACTCTCCTAGAACAAAGCTAAGGCCGCATCACAAAATATCTTAACGAATCCTTTTAATTTGCTTATTTTTTGGTGGAATTATTTTTAATTTGGTTGCAGGATGGAGAATTTTTGGGGAATCAATCAACCGAAAAGTGATGTAGATATTGAGATTAAACAATCCCACGAGGTGACTTGTTTGCTTTGCTTGCAGATATTGGATGGTTAAAACATCCACAACTCTACAACTATCTTAAAATGCGAATAAACTTTATTTTATGTTTTTAACTTTTTGGTTATTCAACTCAAATTTTGAGATTGTTGGCTTGGATAATCGTCATTCTTATCAGGAA
Source organism: Morus indica (assembly GCA_029231665.1). Lineage (NCBI taxonomy): Eukaryota > Viridiplantae > Streptophyta > Magnoliopsida > Rosales > Moraceae > Morus > Morus indica. The sequence goes on along the minus strand of JACAGA010000024.1, from coordinate 4,073,038 downwards.
GTGGATATGCTTCAGAAGGATCTAAGTTCCCTGAAAAAGGAAAGAGAAGATTTATTGATACAAATTAGAGAGTTGCAAACAAGATCAGATCTTTCCAATGATTTCGAGGTTTTTGTTCCTTTCCCTTTGCGTTGTTGCAGAACTAGTTTTCTTAGACAGCTTCTAGCAATTGAACAACTTGGATTAAGTCTAGAAAATTTATGGCATTTTATTTATCCAGTCATTCATTCTGTATGCTGACAGTGTCTAAAAGATCAACTTGCCAATATGACGGAAGAAAGAGATAAATTAACAACTGAGATTCAAAAGCAGCAAACCCATGCGGTGGAATTGGAGTTTTTGAATAAGAGAAACAATGACATGGCAAGTCATCAAACTTATTCTTCTTGGCTTCGAATCCTCTGAAAGTTTCTAATGTTTTATGAGTTTAAATTTCAGTTGGCGGAGGCAAAATTCCAAGTGAAAGAGCTGACCAGGAGAATTTCCTGCTTGCAGGTAAGTACCTTGCCAAGTTTCTCAAGAAGAAAAAACCGGCAAGTACTTTGCTCGAAACTGACAAATAAATAAGGACTAATATTATAAATCCTATCCACAAAGCTTTTCTTTTGTATTCTGGTAGTACAGGTGAAATTACGTGTAAATCATAAAAATTTTCAACATTGTTGCGTTTTGAAGTAGGCTAATTTGTAAAAACTAAAAAAGAAGATGACAGTGAAAATATCCAATGAAAAAGTTAGTATTTATGAAATAACAAGTATTTATTTGTTATAGGGAAGAATATTTGAATCATTCATGTTAGATACACCTAGAACCATGTCATAATGAAACAAAACAGTTTTTCAACAATTTGGTAAATTGCTTGTACTTGAAATTTTGACACAATTTGGGTTGCATTCGACTTGTATGAACTCGTCCATTGATGAGATTCATTTCACATTTACTGTCTGAATCTTGTTGCCACCCCTTGCTTTTGGAATTGAATCCGCCAACGATTCCATTTTTTTGGGTCTCAAGTCTCGGTATTGCCCCCATCTTGTAATGCATAAACAGGATCAAGTGAACAGCAACAAAGAAATGGCAAAACACAGAATGAGGCTCAGATGGACGCAGAAAAAGCTAGACGCCTTCCGTGATCGGTACGCAGAGATGCTCAAGGAGTCTGATCATATGAACAAGAAGTATGAAGAGGCTGCTGGGAAGCTTAAGGAACGACTGGCATCAAAGGGCATTGAGGTCCTTAACCTCAAGAAACAGCTTCTTGCTGCGAACGGCCAATGACCAAAATCTCATTCTTTGAGGGTTGTTAATACTACTAGTTAGCAATTCCTTAATTTTGTTTTTCTCCTTCTAACGACTTTGTAATTAATATTTCAATTGAATTTAAGTTAAGGTTTTCTTTTTTTGGGGGGTAAATTCGGTCTTAAAAACTTAAATTAGAGTTACAAGGCCTTACAATTGAACTCTTTGGACTCTGAAGAATTAATTCCACTTGTAAAATTGATATATAATGTGTAGATGAGCTATCTCGCAGAAATTCAGAATCTCATTAATTGCTCTTGACGAAAGCTGGCTCGCTTATTATGTACATCATTACAATGATTTGTTTTGATGATCCTTAAATTCAGATTTTTTTTTTTTTTTTTTTCCCATTTGCATAAACTCGTCTAATACGTTCAAGCTCAAATTTGTATGTTTAACATTATAGAAGCCAACATGATGCTTTTTAATTTTCAAAAGGACTTGTTAAAACTTCCACATTAACTATTGGCATTGTATCACCGTGCCCCCAAATTTTTATTTGTATCATCCGCTCCTCCAAATTGTTAATTTGTATCAGATTTAGTTTAGAACACAAATCATTTCATCTTCTGTAAAACTACAAATTTTACTTTGACATGTTGTCGCCGGCACCATCCAATTTGCAGAAGTCGTTGCCCTCTAATTTCAACGTGGCGGAAATCGCCGGAACTCTCAATGGGGTCTTGAATGAGATTAACAAAGGAAGAGGAACGCAGCTTCCATGAAAAAATGTAAAAATTCCCTTATTCTTTTCATAACTTAAATTTATTTATGTGAAAAGTTATATTGTAATAAAAAGTTAAATTTAAATCTTTTATAAGAGAAAATACTAACAAAAGAGTTTTGAGTTGCGAAAAGAATCAAGTAGCCCTCTTTTTCAACGTATTACATTGTTCAAAAGTGAATGATAATTCAAATGCTTAACTATCATGGTTGCATTGCTTAATGAGTTGACTTATATATTAGTGAGGAATTTTTTTTTTTTTTCAAGAACATGGGATATCTTTCTGAAAATTTTTATTGTAGGGTTCATGTTTCCCTATCAGTAAAGAACGGAACGGAATATAAATCCTTAGATGACAAATCAATTACTTGAGATGCTGTAAGGGAAACTAATGGTCCGTTTGGTTCATGGATTCAAATCATGTGATTTGAACTATTTTTGATTTACGTGTATTTTTTATGAGAGAAAATACTGTAGCGATCATGAATCATGATTCGAATCAGGGATTCGAATCTAGGAACCAAACGAAAAATAAAGAGAACCATATTCGCCATACTCTTCTTTTAAAAAATGTTAAATAATAACAATTGTTGGGGCGAAAGAGCTTGCTGATGTGGAAGGTACGGATTTCGTAGCCTCTTTTGATTGGACCAGGTGGATTTATTGTCAGGTGTGAAGAGGTGTCCAATGGCAGATGACACAAGCACAGACAAAAGTATTTTTAAAGCCTAATTCACTTTACGAGTTTAAATTTTTAATTTAAGTTAAAATGTGATATTATTTAAGAAAATTTTAACTGTAGTAAAAAAAAAAAAAATTAAATATGGTATTTTTTAAAAATTTTTAACTATAAAAATTTAAAATTAAAAATTTAAATTGATAAAATGATCGAGACTTAAATGGTCGTTCGTCGTAGACATTTGAGTGTGTCCGGAAAGGTCGTCTTTAGAGTCAACAAAATTGACCTAGTTGGGCTAAACCCAAGTGACTCCGAGGAAAGCGGTTCCGAGGGTGACACGCCTTGTGATTCTGGCTCCGTAAATGTGAAGACTTTCGTGAGAGGATATCCAAATAAGCCATTGATGTAGGAGATGAACATAACCAGTTTGTGGAGGAGGTTTTTATTGGGCTTGTGTTAATGTAGAGGTGTCCCTGTATGTCTCGCGTTCGGTGGGGCAGTCTTTGTCATCAGAGGTGGAAATCAGCCAAACCAAAGGAAGTATTTTGTAGTTGTTTTTTGATGCCATTTTGTGCTTGGAAATTGTAAATGGGTGTGTTCTGAGAGGTTATGGGGCCTTGTTATTATCCAGGCTTCTAGTGCTTTGTCGGTGATTATGGTGGAGAGAGCTTCAGAGCATTAAGGTCTCAAGTGGGAAGAACGCCGGGGATTACTCGCTCGGAGGGACATTGCCATTGCCGGAAACCGTAGAGACGGAGAGTTTTGAGTGAGTTAATGGACGTTCGGTAATATTTTTAAAATGATTTCATTTTCAATACAAAAATAAAAATTATTTTAAGAATTATTTTAAAATTGATTTTAAAATTACGTTTAATTAATTTTTTTAAAAATATTTTGAGTATAATAAAAAATAAAATCATGTTTGATTATAATTATTAATTAATATATTATAATATTATTAATAAGTATTAAAAAATAAAAAAAATATATTTTTTTTTATTTATTAAATTTATAAAAATCATTCTCATTATTTTTTTTTTTATTTTTATTTTTATTTTAAATATTTATTAAAAAAATATAATTTATATAACGTTTTTATTTTTTACCTCTCAAAAGATATAAAAATATTTTTAAAAGTAAGTAAAATTTAATTCTAAACACACTCATTATGTTTGGCTTCCTCTGTGGGTTTTGGTCTGCATTTGTGGGGTAGAAAGGGGATTTTATAAGTATTTGGTTGAAGCATTAGGCTCGGTCATTTTCTGATATAGTCACTGGACGCAGCCCAAAATGAGGAAAAGCCCAAAATGAGGAAATTTTGGACATTTTTGACTGCCCTTTATCAGATATAAGGTTTGACTCCTTGGTAAGATGAGTTTGGGGAGTTGCTTCCCTAAGACGCCACTTTCGGTAGCCTGCAAATAGAGGAACCGTGAAGGAGAAAAGAGAGCCATTTCAATTTTCGTAAGAGGCTAGAGTCCTAGCTGATATATTAGTAGACGTTTAGTTCATATATTCAGACTAATGATTTAGAATAATTTTTAATTTACATATATTTTTATAAAAAAAAATACTATAATAAATCATGAACTATGATTCGTGAATGAACCTGCCAACCAAATGCACCCTTAACATTTGAGCACCTGACAGAGAGGGTTTTTAATGTTGGATTATTTTAATTGGTTTGGATTTGGGCTGATTGGCTTCACTAGATTTTTCAATTAGATATTTTAATTTTATTTTCTTCCCAACCCATATTACTCTAATTCTCTGTATCTTTTAAGTGGGTCACGAGTCTAATCAGATGAAATAATAAGGATTTGTTTATGTTTCTTAACCTTCCAAACCACAACCTATTTAAAACATGAGAAATAGTAAAAAATAAGCTAATATGAAAAACTTAAGAAAGTATATAGGTAAATTTTTAGTTATAGAAATTAATAAGTCATAACTTGTCAAGTTATAGTTCATAACCATATAAGTTATGGACAATTATGAATAATAACTTGTCAAGTTATGATTCATAACCAGACAAGTTATGGACAAAAATAATAATTTGACCAAAACAAAAAACAAAAAACACCAAAACCACCCACCCTTAAACATTCCCGAGGCGTGACTTGAATTCACTTACCGTGACTTGGGCCGTAATGCGGGATATGAACTGGGTTTGTGCCTTGCAAAAAAAGGGGTATCAACAACCAACCAACATGAATTTTTTGATATGTATAGCATCAACTCTCCCCTTTCTTAAGAAGTTTTGACACGGGTGCTTTGAATTAAGCATTAGATCTGAACCGCTGGTGAATTAGTTAGTCAAATAGAAAGATCTCTGTGAAACCAAATCAATTGCTTGGACGATCGCCCTTTAGCAAAATTTTCTGTTAGTTTTAAAATCTATTGAAAATTGCATTTATTGTAACTATTTACATAAAATTTTCAGTTATAATGTGATAAAGATATGATTCAGAATTATTTTTCAATTTTCAATTTTAATGTAAGGATCAAAATTATAAAAGGAAAAAAAAATCATCAATATTTAAAGGCCATGATAACCATAATTTTGAACCCAAAATACGACTATATTCTTCATGAATTATGCCAATATTCTATTGATTTTACCATTTCATAATCATGGGAGATTTGAACCATATTTGGTATTCTTTCCGTTCTTTTAAAGGTCACAAGGTGCATATATTGTAATCCGGTCAAGTCATTCACAAAGATGACCTTATAATGTAGTTCAGATCAAGAAGTAAAAACAGGTATGCATAACGCATAAGATCTACCATTCGCAGCACAGAAAAATGCATACACAAATGTCTCACTATTATTACTAAACTCTTACTCTTCTGGTTTCCTCAGAGTCATTTGCCTCGATCTGTCTCTCATACAGACTAAGAAAGCATATAATGTACATAACCTCTCGTATGAAGCTAAGATACAAAACTGTACAAAGAGAGCAACCTTTCAAGTCGTTGCTCTTAAGAAATATGGTACTTCAAACCTGGACCCCAATCCTCTGAGCGACCTGCATCAGCGAAAGGTGGTGAGGAAACTGACGCATTCATATACAATAGACAATTAACAATGATGTTAGGAATTACAAGGATGGATGTCATAAAAGAGGGGCGAAATAGTTGGATCTTTCGTGACTCGCTTAAAAGTATTTTTTTCTTTTTCAGTTGTAAACTCGAGTAGTTCAACTTGAATCTATAAATGGAGAGCAAAAAGAAAAAGAGAGAACCAAAGATATAACTCCAAACTAGAAAATGCTACACAGTACACAGCATACTCATCTTAGCCTTATCCTAAGAAAAGGGCTCTTAATTTCACTACATCTCAACCAGTATATATGTTTTTACAGTCTTCTGATTCTCCAGAAGACCTTCCAAATACCATGACTCGAAAATGCTTTCTAATTTCATTTAAGCACATTTCCTCAAAAGGGCTTGCAAAAAATGTTAAAAAACCGTCTTTTGAGATATATACAACCAATTTTCTCATAAAAAAATGACAGCGAAATTCTTTTCTTCGTTCTTTAAATTTTCTCAATATGCAAGTTGTAATTCAAGTGCAGGAAGAAGCTTTAGAGATAATTATAAGGTAGTAGGAAAGGGACAATCATTTTTTCCTTAGAAGACAATAAATCGAAATATTCCCATTACTCTGTTCATAAAAATCCTTGGAAACATTATAAATAGCATAAGATAATCACCATCATGGGAAAAAGTTACTAAGAGAACAAGAGAGATAAGCAGAAGGATATACATACCTCCTTAAAGGAGTGAACGTCACTTCCCCAGAGCCAAGCATCGCAACCAGCATCTCTAGCACCCCATATGTCGTTTCTTCGGTCATCCCCCACATGCACAGCCTCTTCAGGTTTTACCCTGAGTAACTCGCAAGCCTTTAGAAATATAGTTGGATTTGGCTTCTCTGCTTCAACCTGTTCATGAGAGACATCAACCAAGATGTATTTACCAATCATACATTTTGTACTGAAATCCTAATAAACTATGGACAAAAATCACGTAGTATTCTTTCACTTACTTCAGCTGAGACTGCGACAGCATCAAACCAATGATCGCAATCTAGAGCTCGCAGCAGAGGTCTCAATCTAGTATCAAAGTTTGACACAATAGCTATCTTTACACCCGCTTTTCTTATAGCTTTGAAAACATTCTCCGCCTCAGGATCACAGAGGTGCCAAGCCTATGAATAAGAACAATAAGAAGAAACAACACTAAATAATCAGCACTTCTACAAAGTATCCAAGGGGATAAAAAAACAAGGAAAAAGAAAAAATAAGGAGAATTTCAAGGCATGATATGAAAAAACAACCTATTGGTGGGACACGGTTATGAACCGTCAGATCACATTTGAATAAAATTATGTGAAAATTGAACAGAGATTGATGGGAACTTTGACGGTTTAGAACTATATCTTAGTATACTAGCGCATTTTATAATTTCCTAACACGAAATTCTCCAGGAGACAAAAGAAAATAGAACACTTCTACAGAGCTACTCAGAGAAAGTAAGTTAATGTCCCAACCTTGTTAGTGGTGTAGTAGTTATATAATTCTTCAAAGTATTGAGAATCAGAACAACCAGTAGAAGAGCTGACGATATATTGCCAGAAGGGCCTGCCATCATTAACATATCTGCAATATAACCAGACAAACAAAAGTCTTTTTCATATAAGGATCAAAGATAATTTTAAAACATGACTCAAACGATTCTAATTTGCAATTATCTTAAAAAGGGTATGAACCTATTCAAAGAAAGTAAAAATAGTCTAGATTCACAGAAAACATCAAAAAGCTACAAATGAATCCAAACCCCAAAGAAAGGAAAAATGTTTAACCACCAAATGAATCAAAAATTAGAAAAAGCACCAAAATATATAATTTAAAGCCAAAGAATAGTAAATTTAAGAAAAGCAAAAGCGAAAATACCTTAGGCGAGATCTACCCCAGGGCTGCTCATAAGCTCTTCTGTAACGGTTCAAAATCTCAGTCTCTGAGTACTCCACCCCATACTTCTCCCCAATCTGTCTATATATCTAGAACAAAAAGAAAAAATGAAAAATAAAAACACATTTAGTACACAAAAAAAAACAAGTCAAAAACCAACAAAATCATAAACACAAAACCCCAGCAGCCAAAAAAAAAAAAAAAGACACTACAAATGAAACATAACCCAGAAAACCATAATAAAAAAATAAAAGAAGATCACATAATTTAGAGAGAGAGAGAGAGAGAGAGAGAGAGAGAGAGAGAGAGAACTTCTTCCCAATCGGTCTATATACTTAGAGCCAAAAAACAAAAAGTCAAAAACCAACAAAATTATAAACACGAAACACCCAGAGAAACAAAAAGTCAAAAACCAACAAAATTATAAACACCAACCAACAAAATTATGAACACCCCCCCCCCCCCCCCCCCCCCCCCCCCCAACAACAACAAAAAAAGGCCCAAAAAACCATAAAGAAAAGCAAAGAAGATTACATAATTTTGATATATACACATATTATTGGTATATTTGAATGAGGAAGAAGAGAATATGGAGAGAAAAAACTTACTTGAGCCATGGGCTGAGAAGGAACAACGAGTGTGCCAACTGCATCAACAAGCAAAGCCTTGTGACTGATTTCACCATACAAGGACCTCCTATAATCCACATAATCCTTCACACCCAAAATCTCTAATCCCACATGGTGTCTCGAACCCACGACCTCGCACTCACCAGAGGCCAAAGCAGAGGAAGAAGAAGAACACTTAAACGACATCAAATTTGATAGTGAATTGAGCGCAGAACCGCCATTGGAGCAAGACCCAGATCCCGAAAAAGGTGGTTTTGTGGCGGTGAAGCTGCTCAAGAGCCTAGAGAGCTTGGTCCTTGTGGTCGCCATTAGAGCCATTTTGTGAACCTCATTTGAAGGCTTCTATAATACAGTCTTAATTGTTTCTCTTTCTGTGGGCTTCCATGTTGTCTTGTCTCTTGTCCTTTTATAGGGTTGATGGATGATTCAGTTTGGTCTTAAGATCCTTCCTCAAG